>LNAC01000335.1:71162-154330 GCA_002007465.1 Ailurus styani
CCATGAAAGAAATTGAGTAAGACACAAAGAAATGGAAAAACATTCCATGTTCATGGATTGGAAGAACAAATATTGTGAAAATGTCTATGCCACCTAAAGCAATCTACATATTTAATGCAATCCCTATCAAAATCCCATCACTTTTTTTAAAGAAATAGAACAAATAATCCTAAAATTTATATGGAATCAGAAAAGACCCAAATAGCCAGAGGAATGTTGAAAAAGAAAACCAAACTTGGCAGCATTACAATTCCAGACTTCAAGCTCTATTACAAAGTTGTCATCCTCAAGACAGTATGGTACTGGCACAAAAACAGACACATAGATCAATGGAACAGAATAAAGAGCCCAGAAATGGACCCTCAACTCTATGGTCAACTAATCTTCGACAAAGCAGGAAAGAATGTCCAGTGGACAAAAGACAGCTCTTTAATAAGTGGTGTTGGGAAAATTGGACAGTCACTTGCAGAGAAATGAAACTGGAACATTTCCTTACATCACACACAGAAAAGACTCAAAATGGATGAAAGACCTCAATGTGAGACAGAAATCCATCAAAATCCTTGAGAAGAACACAGGCAGCAACCTCTTCGACCTCAGATGCACCAACTTCTTCCTAGAAACATCATCAAAGGGAAGGGAAGCAAGGGCAAAAATGAACTATTGGGACTTCATCAAGGTCAAAAGCTTTTGCACAGCAAAGGAAACAGTCAACAAAACCAAAAGACAACAGACGGAATGGGAGAAGATATTTGTAAATGACATATCAGATAAAGGGCTAGTATCCAAAATCTATAAGGAACTTCTCAAACTTGACACCCAAAGAACAAAGAATCCAATCAAGAAGTGGGCAGAAGGTATGAACAGACATTTCTGTAAAGAAGAAATCCAAATGGCCAACAGATACAGGAAAAAGTGCTCAACATCACTTGGCATTAGGGAAATACAAATCAAAACCACAGTGAGATACCACCTCACACCAGTCAGAATGGCTAAAATTAACATGTCAGGGAATGACTCATATTTGTGAGGATGCAGAGAAAGGGCAAACCTCCTACACTGTTGGTGGGAATGCAAACTGGTGCAGTCATTCTGGAAAACAGTATGGAGGTCCCCCAAAAAGTTGAAAATAGAGCTACCTTACAACCCAACAATCTCACTACTGAATATTTACCTTAGAGATACAAATGTAGTGATCTGAAGGGGCACATGCACCCAAATGTTTATAGCAGCAATGTCCATAATAGCCATACTATGGAAAGAACCTAGATGTCCATTAACAGATGAATGGACAAAGAAGATGTGGCATATACATACAATGGAATACTATGTAGCCATCAACCCCCCCAATCTTGCCATTTGCAACAACGTGGATGGAGCTAGAGGGTATTATGCTAAGCAAAATAGGTCAACCAGAAAGACACTTACCATATAATCTCTCTGATATGAGGAATTTGAGAGGCAGGGCAGGAAAAAAATGAAACAAGATAAGACCGGGGAGGGAGACAAACCATAAGAGACTCTTAATCTCTGGAAACAAACGGAGAGTTCCTGGGTGTGGGGGAGAGGGATAGGGTGACTGGGTTATAAACATTGGGGAGGGCATGTGCTGTGGTGAGTGCTGTGAATTGTGTAAGACTGATGATTCACAGACCTGTATCCCTGAAGCAAATAATACATTATATGTTAAATAAATAAATAAATAAATAAATAACCCAAAAGTGTGGGTATATTTAAACTCACCAGTGCCTTCAAGCAACTGGAAATAATTGACCTTTATAGAATATTTACTCCAACAACAGCAGAAAATACATTCTTTTCAAACTCATTTCTTTTTAATCAGGATAGACCACACTCTGAGCTACAAAATATACCATGACAGTTTTAAAAGAATGGAGATCACACAAAATACTCTTTCCGATCACAATGCTATTGATCTAGAAAGTAACAGAAAGCTGAAAATCCCAGAATATTTGGAGATTAATCAATATGGTTTTAAATAATGTGTTAAAAGAAATTTTAAAAAATGTTTTGAACCAAGTGAAAATAAAAATATAACTTATTAAAATTCTGGATCAGAGAAAGCATTTTTATTGAAGCAGAGAGAATTCATCCCATGATTCTTGTCTGAAGACACTCGAAGGTCTTTATCTGAATGGTAACTAGAGCAGAATAAATGTGCTGAAACAGTGGTAGATCACTAGTACAGGCAGTAATGATGGGCTAAGACCTTTGCAGGAGACAGTGAGAAGATGGTGATGATGAGGCTGGAATAAGGTGGGGGTGTCACTATGGCTTTTTGAAAAAAAGACATACTACAGTTCACCCTTGAACAACATGGGTTTGAACTCTGTGGCTCCACTTATATGCAGATTTTTTATAGATACAGCACATACTGTAAGTGTATTTTCTCTTCCTTATGATTTTTAAATAGCACTTTCTTTTCTCTTACTTTATTGTAAGAATACAGCATATAATATATGAACGTACAAGACATGTGTTAATCAACTGTTTATGTTATTGGTAAAGCTTCTGGTCAACAGTAGGCTATTGGTAGTTAAATTTCAGGGAGTCGAAAGTTATACATAGATTTGAATGTGCAGGGGTGTTAGCACTCCTAACTCCTGCGTTGTTCAAGGGTCGACTGTACATTGTCAGATAACTTTAATAATAGCTTGACAAAAAAGATCCCTCCGGTCACTCTCAAGGTTTACAGATGTGTGTGGTGGGAGAAGGGAGTTCTCATAATCAGATTTGTTCTGTGAGGGGAAGAGTAGAGAAGATAACAGGGCTCAAAATATTACTTTTGGGGGGGGAACAAGTAATAAGTCATCTTAAGTGAGTGGCCTAATAATTACTTAACTTTCACATTTTGATAAAGAAATTGACTGTTTAGGATGGAAACATAAACATTTTTAGAACTGAAAAGGAGAGTCAGATACAAAATGTAAAGGAGGAGGAAAAAGAAACACGATGAAACCAACAAAAATACAGAATAGAAGATAAAAGGAAATAAAAATGAAATATAACATTATTATTATTAATCATTTAGAAGGAGTAGTATCTAAGGTATCAGTAAACTGTCTTTAAAGACTTCTGATTGGGGCTATATTGCAGAAAGCTTTATGCATTCATTTATTCAACAAGTATTTATTGATCACACACAACGTGTCGGTCTTGTACTGCACATTCCAGCATGTACAACCACACATGGCAAGTCTAAACTGTCATGTGCTGTGGGTGGGAAATGCAATGTAATGTTGATCACATGTTAAATGATAGTATTTACATATATTAAGTTAAATAAAATGCATTACTAAATGAATTTCCTCTGTTATGTTTTTTTGTTTTGTTTTACTTATGCAATGTGTCTAGTAGAAACTTTAAAATTACATATCCAGCTTGCATTATATTTTGGTTGACTGTGAGAGTCCAAGTACTTTTCTATGTCCTGGGACAAATAAGTTTCATGCACTTAGCTATTTTACACCCTAGACAAAAAACCAGATGAAAACAAAGGAAAATTCACAACCAAGACAATTTTGTCGCTGCTCAGGTGTATAGTAAGAGTGAAACGCTGGGGTAGGATAGAAAGAGGGCAGAAGATTAAGGGAAGGAAGCCTCTCGGATCAGGTGCAACTGGGTTTCCATAGCGCGGATGGAGAGCTCTGCTGCCCACCCAGGATACTGACCAGAGCCATCTGCAAAAGGGACTTGGAGGTGGCCCTTCTCTCCCACGTGGCCATGGGGAAGTTCTTGGAACATGAGTGGTGTGTGAGGGCCATCTGGCCAGGTATCTTGCTAGTGCCCCAAGGCCAGCTCGAGACAGCTGTCCAATACCCCAGCTGATGGTGGAAATCCACTGGACGTGCTCACGTCACCATGACTGATTCACAGAGAAAGCCACATGTGCAGGGCCTCCTGGGTCCCTTGGTCACCTCCCATCTCATAGCTAAGCGTTCTGTCCCCTTTAGATTAATAAGCTAGGAACTGTTCCACAAGAGGAGAACACTCAAAACCGAATGGGTTTTGTTCAAGCATTCTGGGGGGTTTGACTGTGATTTTCCCGTCAGGCTTTGCCCTGGCCACGGACAGAATTCCGTTTGGCTGGAACTATTTCTCTGCGGCTCTGCATGGACCACATGGCACAGCCGAGCAGCCCTGCAGCAGAGCTGGGGAGCTGCCTCGTGTTCAAGGCCACACTCAATGTCATCAGCCTTTCAGGTCAGAGCAGAACACACAGATGTGGTAAATGCTGCCTGCAAAATTCAGAGCAGCCTCCCCGACATTAGCAGTGGGGGGGTCCATGGAATTCTGACCTTGGCAGACCATGTCCTTTTAAGTCTGTAGGACTCACGTTGACCTTACTCTTTTCATGGGAGTTAATGCTATCTTTTAAAAATCCAGTAAGAGGGGCACCTGGGTGGCTCAGTCGTTAAGCGTCTGCCTTCAGCTGGGGTCATGATCCCAGGGTCCTGGGATCAAGCCCCACATTGGGCTCCCTGCTCTGCAGGAAGCCTGCTTCTCCCTCTCCCACTCCCCCTGCTTGTGTTCCCTCTCTCATTGTCTCTCTCTCTCTCTGTGTCAAATAAATAAATAAAAATCTGAAAGAAAAAAATCCCAGAAGATTCAGCACACTGCGTCCTCTCCGTGTAGGGTATCCACACTGTAGACTGGGATGATGATGGCATCAAGGTCACACAGAGCTGGAGAGGACACTGGTGCCATATGTCCATCCACACGTAGGGTGATACCACGGGAAGGGCGAGGTGCTGTCCTGGCTGGGCGAAAGTCGATGGGCTCTGGTGTTTCAGGCATTACAGTGGGAAGACGGGTTCACCAGACTTAGGGCTCTACTCCAAGTACCGGCGGCTTCTGTAACCTGTTCTAGCAAGGAAATCACAGAAGCGTGGCCGGCATGAGTGAGGCTGTGCATTTCTGGAGGCAGTACGGACTAGGGCTGAGAAGCACCAGCTGAGTTCATATCACAGCTTTGTTGAGACTTCCTTCCACATCTGGAGTTTTGGATGCTTATAAAAATGGTCTTTTTCCATTCATTTTTTTTCTACATTTTTTGCTAGCACATAGAAATACAGTTGGTTCTTATCTATTGGTATTATACCCCAATCACCCTGACAAACGTGTTTATTAATATTAATTATAACAGACATAGAGTCACCTTCAGACAGAAGAATGACTGTTCCATTTCTTCCCTTTTCACTTTTCTTTTGTCCCACATCTTACCATGCTGATGGCATCTCCATGACAAAAGTGAATTCAAGCAGACAGAACTGAACAGTCTCCTCTTGTTTCTGATCTCAGAGGAAACATTTGCAATCAGTCGTGGCACATGATGTTTGCTTTACATTTTGTTTGTGATTCAGAACTCCTTTGTCAGATTAAGAAAGTTTCCTCTGACTTGTAGTTCATAAGATCCCTTGTCACTAAGGTGTGTTGATTTTCATCATTTTTCTGCGAGTGTTGAGAGGTCCTTTAATTCTATGTCTGTGGCATCCTCATTAGCACAGACACTGCCGTCTGATATTTAAAGCAATTGCTTTGTAAGCTGTATGTAAACAGGTACTTTTAATCTGGACTAACAATCTTTCATCTGGAGTTTTACCTGGAGGATTCCCTTTTCCTGTAATGGGTTATCCTCTTTAGAGCCAGTGGAATTAGTGACACTTGGAGGTCACCTGCCATCCTGGCCTTCCCATTCTATATTCCCCGGGTGCTCTTATCTTCATCCTGGGGCAAGGTGGAAGTGGATTTCAAGTCAGACTGGAAATTGTGAAAAGTAACTACAGGAGAGGCCTTTTAATGACCCACACATTTTCTTTAGCTTCCTGAAATTAAAGGTAGTCCTATAACAAAGGATACCACCATCCCGTGAAGGAGCACCCCAAAATTAGAAAATCACCCTAAAATATTTTCCTAACAAAAGTTCCTCAAGCTATCTCCCCAACATAATATAAGTAAGTATGTACACACACACACAGAGTCTCACTTCCTTGGTACTTATCTACTTGGAAAACACAATACCTTTACACATAAACAAATTATTCTGTGCTGTGGGTTCCAGACATGGCTGAGCATTAGAATCAAAAGAGGACCTCTTCAGAATGAGAGCTTCTGGATTCAATTTGATCCAATCATCCTGGAGCAAACCTGGGTCTTGGGTGGTTCTGACATGACTCATGGGGCCTCAGATCCCAGTCAAGCAATGTTTGGATCAGAAGAATGGGGTTCTGGTTCCAAAAGGGATAAGCGTTTTCCCCCAATTCTCTCTTGGGTAGACAACTTCATACGCATTGCTTAGGTGTGTTTGGTGTTGGTGAGTGGTATAAACAAAGCAGTTTTCCAAATGCCAACAAGATCAGGATCTCTCTTGTACTCGGTACCTGCTCCTTACAGTGGCATGAGGTAGACATCACACATGGCTCTCATGTTGCTTGTGCAAGAGGCAGCGAAGATGAAGTTTATTTTCTGTGTGGGAGAAAGGGCAGCCTCAGTTCAGCAACCAGAAAGAACGTGATTGTTTAGGAAAAGCAGAACCACGGTGACGTCTCCCAGAATGTTTAAGAACGTGGAGCAAAACCCAAGACATATTCTTCCCCCTCCCCCCCAGATCCACCCATCCCCAATTTTCCCATCCAAAAAGGAAAAAAACCGGAAAGAAAAGAAAAGAACTTGGTTCTTTCTGTGGGAAGATTGTCAGGTATTGCTTTTCAGAGAGCAATTAAAACTCAGTTGTGAGCAGTGCTTCATGTCTAAAGCTATGGAGATCAGGGTTACATTAAGCCTCTGAGAGTTCTCTAAAAAGCAGTCTTGGACAAGAGGGAGATGTGCAAATCGTAGTCCCCAGGGACCTTGGGGACACTGAACTCTGGTGTTTAGCGATTGTGTTGAACACGTTTGAAGGCGATTCTTCATATTTCAGTGACAACAAATCAGGAAAAAAATTTATGATGAAATGCCAATCAGAGTAGGTCAGAAACCAGAAGAATTATAAAGAATTATAAAATAATGTCAAGTCCACGTGACGGTTTAGCACATTATACCAAAAAATAAGGTAAAAAGTGTTCTATCCAGCTCTTTACTCTGTTTTCCAAGTCGAGACTGTTCTCCGTTGTCTCTCTGCCCTAAGAGGCTACCCCCACGGGCTCCCGTGTCTGTGGGCTTCCTGGTGGGTTTTCTAGCGAGAGGCTGTGGCAGGAGATCAGAGGAAGGGCCGATGGCGGCCAGGGTGCTTCTTCTCTGCTGTTCACAAGAGGAGGTAACCTCGGAGGGGCTGAGATCCTCCTGAGACATCCCTGTTCTCAGCATCCTTTCAGCCACTCCTGACCCGGTCCTGCTCAGGGTGATAATGGTACCCACGCTCCGCCATCCCCATGACAACCTACAAACATCTTGTATATTATCAGACAGAGTCTCTTCACAAAAACACCCTCCTCAATCCTAATTTGGAATCTGATCAACACACGCTGGTATTTGATCTTTACCAACAGGTATAAACGGTTAAAAATAGACATGAAGTACAAATACAGAAATAAATGATCGTTACAATGGTAGGAAGCAATGAAGTACAAAAAAAAAGAGAATGAAAGGGAAAAGGAAAATAATTGAACAGAATGTGAAGAGAAAGGAAAGGAAGGACTTGGAAGCCGCCCCCCTCCCCACTCTTGCCCCTTTCTTTTAGTGAGAACTCTGGTCTCCCAGATGCCATCTTTTCAAGTGAAGTTGGGTGAATCCTCTCTGGGAACCACCGTCCAGACAGCAGGAGCTCGCATTTAGTCTGTTACGAGGACACTGAACAGAGACAGATCTTTTTTTAAACTCCTCAGTCTCATACGCTTAGTGCTTCAGCTGAACTATTTGTTTACAGATTGTTCTTGTCCAAGAAGGGAGAAAGACATGGCCATTCTAAGACTCCAGCAGCGCCAGATATAGAAACTAAAGCTTTCATGCCTTCTCCAAAAGCAAGATCAGCACCTGGATATGTCTTTAATTTATGTAGTATTCTTGCACAAACAATGAAAAAAATACATACAAATTTAACCTTGGGGGTGGTATGTACACATTTATGTAAGATTGAATTTTCATGTAACTGTTGTGTTTCGGAGTTTGTTTCTTATCTGTAAGTACACAGAGATCGCTGCCACATTCTTTTGGAGAATCCTGTAGTATGCCATTAACCTGTAATTTGCACATTTAAAGGGCTCCGTTCAATGGTGTTTAGTATATTCACAGAGTTCTGCAATATCACTGCAGTACATTCTAGAACCATTTCATCAGCCCCCAAATAAATCTAGTAACCTATTAGTGGTCATTCCTTATCTCCTCAAGCCCTTCAGACCTAAGCAACCATTAATCCAATTTCTATTTCTATAGGTTTGCCTACTCTAGTCATTTTATATAAATGGAATCAAATACTACATCACTTTCTTTACTCTGCATCCTTTCACTTCGAGTAAGTTTACAAGATTCATCTATTGATCAGTACTTGCTTTCTATTTCAGGACAATATTCCAACATATGCTTACACCACATCTTACCAAGTCATCCAGTGATAGATATTTGAGTTGCTTCTACTTTTTGACTAGTGTGAATAGAAATACTATGAACATACAAATATAAGTGTGTGTGGACACCTATGTTTTCAAATCTCTTGGGTACAAACCAAGAAAAGCACTTGCTGAGTCCTACGGTAACCCTCTGTTTAACTTGCTGAAGAAACCCTGAAATGTTTCCTCAAGTGGCTGTACTATTTTGTATTCCCGCCACCAATGCATGAAAGTTCTATTTTTTTTTCATATTCTCATCAACACTGGCCCTTTCCTTTCCTTTCCTTTCTTTCCTTTCTTTCCTTTCTTTCCTTTCGTAGACATCCTAGAATGATGTTGAACATCTTTTTATAGGCTTATTGGTCATTTGTATATTTTCTTTGGAGAAACATCTATTCAGATTCTATGTCTATTTTTTTCCAAAGATTTTATCTATTTATCTGACAGAAGAGAGAGAGATCAAAAGCAGGCAGAGAGGCAGGCAGAGGGAGAGGAGGAAGCAGGCTCCCTGCTGAGCAGGGGGCCTGATGCGGGGCTTAATCCCAGGACCCTGAGATCATGACCTGAGCTGAAGGCAGTGGCCTAACCTACTGAGCCACCCAGGCGCCCCTCTATGTCTATTTTTATTTATGTTCTGTGTCTTTATATTATGCAGCTATAAGAATTATTTATAAATGCCAGAAACAAAAAAAAATTCTAGAAGTACTTAGCAGATAAATGACTTTCAAATATTCTCTTCATTTTCTTGGTTGTCTTTTCATTTTCTTAGGTTAACCTTTACAAAACTAAATTTTTAATAATTCTGATGAAGTCGAATTTATATTGTATTTTCTTGCTTGTGCTTTTGGTGTCATAGCTAAGAAAGCTTTGTATAACCTAAGGTTGTGAAGATTTACTCATGTACTTTTTTCTATAGTGTTATAGTTGTGGGTTTATGGTCTTTTTGAGTTAGTTTGAGAATATGTACATATTTTTTAGTGTAATTAATGTACTTTAGTGTTTCTTTAGGCTGGATTTCTAAAAGGAGAACTATTGACTCAAAGGTCATGTGGATTTATTTTTTCATTTTGAAATGTACTGCTAAATAATCTTCAATGCAATTTTATCAATTTACCTTCACAGAACGTGAGCATGAGAACAAAAGTTCTACCATATCCTAGCCAACAGTTTGAAGTTTCCCCTTTTAAGATTATTGTCAATGTGACAAATAAGAAAGTTTACCTAGTCTTAATTTGCATTTTGGTAATTACAGAGGAGTCAAACATGTTCAACTGTTTTAGATATTTACTTTTAGTCTTCTGAGAATTATGTATTGATAGTTTTTACCCATTTTTCTATCATAAAATTAGTATTTTTGTTCCATCTGTGGCTTCTCCTTTTCATAAGACCTCTTATTGTTAAGACAAAGTAAGATGAATAAAAAATAATACATACATAGGAAAATTTTAAAGTAGAAATACGGATAGAATTCAGGAAGCTTCCTGAGATGAAGAAGAAGAATAAAGAGAAAGATTCAGATCGACATCAGAATTCCCAACAGTAACATGGCATACAAAGAGAAAATAGACTGTCATTGAAAACACTCTTGGGAGAAATAGTCCAGGAAGAAGATAAATACATTTTCAAAGATACAAGATATGAACAATATGATTAAGAGTAAGGATACATTAAAAAAATCTAAAGAAGTTTACTATATTTTCTAAAGTGGACTCAGTTCATACTGTGGTGGCACAGAGGAAGTCATAGAATTTAGAAAGAAAAATAATTAATTCATAATTATAACCTAATTTTTATTCTACTTTTTGTGTGGATGCATTATTATGTAACATGTTATTAAAAGCGGTACATACATTTTCAAATTAATGCATATGATTTTTACATTGATAGGTATTTATCATCAAACAAGTTTTTGGATGATTATTCTAAAATGGCAAGGTCATCCTAAAGTCAAAAATAATCTGTACAATCAAAAGCTAAAATTTTGAAAAATGGCAATATTAGTAGATATTGATTAGCTTTTGAAGCTATTGGAAAAAAAGTAGATCCATCTGAGTAAGTTAGAGATAATCACCAGGAAAATAAAACTAGAATGTATAGTTTTCAGAAGCATAGGACAATAGATATATCTAATACAAAGTAGGAAAGAAAAAAAAAACCTCATATATGGCAAAAATGCCTCAGAATAATTACAATTAATATAAAGTAATAAAGACATTGACTAGATAAAACAGTGCAGTCTGACATCAGCAAGATGTTGGAGTAGGAAGCTCCAGGCCCTCATTCCCCCATGGAGACATGAACTTAAAAAACATGCATGGACTAAATTTCCTTTGCGACAGCTTCAGGCACCTGATAAGAGGTTGCAGCACCCCAGGCAAGCACAAGGCAAAGAAGAGTCGCAGTAAAGTAAGAAAGTTATTGTATTTACCCAACGTGGTGAATTTGGAAAAAACTCCCAATCCCTAGCTTCTCCCTGGGGAGGGAAAGAGGGAAGAATAGAATGTACATCAGTGTTTTTGGTTTTTTTTTTTAAGATTTTATTTATTTATTTGACAGAGAGAGAGATAGAGAGAGAGAGAGAGAGAGAGATCACAAGTAGGCAGAGAGGCAGGCAGAGGCAGAGGGAGAAGCAGTCTCCCTGCTGAGCAGAGAGCCCGATGTGGGGCTCGATCCCAGGACCCTGAGATCATGACCTGAGCCGAAAGCAGAGGCTTTAAACCACTGAGCCACCCAGGCGCCCTAAATCAGTGTTTGGGATATCTCGGCCCTGGCACAGGACCTGGCTTCCATCTCACTTGACTTGCAGAGCCAAACGGAACAGAGGTAGAATTGGGAAGCCACGTGGGGGACTTCTGAGGACTAAGGTAGTCCTAAAGCTTGTCAAAGCACCAGAGATGCTGCAGTACCAAAGGCAGACACCAGGTGGAGCAAGAGATTATGGGATCTGAGAACAGGGACCATCTTTTAACTGGGATTTATATGCATTAACCAAGATGGGACAAATCCCCCCAAAAGGTTACAGAGGACCCCAGAATCTCTAGCCATACTGACTGGTGGAGGTCTCCCCGTGTATGAAGCCACTCTGTAAGGACACAGAGAGGCGGCCGTTTTTTTAAATGCCCAAATCTCAACAGAAGATCGCAAAGCACACAAAAAACAAACAAAAAGACATGGCCCAAATAAAAGAGAAAAACACATCTCCAGAAACTGATTTTAAAGAGATGGAGATATATCAATTACCTGATAAAGAATTCTTAAAGATGATCAATGAACTAGAAAGAGAGAGAGAATAGAGACAGATAAGTAAATGAAATCATGAAAACAATGTTCAAACAACATGAGAATATCAACAAAAGGACAGAAATTACTTTAAAAAGTCATGAATTAAAGAATATAATAACCTAACTGAAGAATTCACTAGAGAGATATATCAGCAGACCTGATCAATCAGAAAAAATAATCAGAAAGCTTGAAGACAGGTCATCTGAAATAATCAAATCTGAAAAGCAAAAAAATTAAAAGGTGCAGAAAGCCTACTAGATTTCTGGAACACCATTACAAAGATCAGTAGTACTTTATGGAACTCCCAGAGGGAGAAGAGGAAAAAAAAGGAGGGGAGGACAGAGAACCTATTTGAAAACATAGTGGCTATAAATTTCTGAGATTTATGGAGTGAAATAAATGTACTCATTTAAGGACAATGTCCTCCAGTTAGGAGAACTCAGAGACCCACACCAAGATACTTTATAATCAAATGGTCAAGAGTCAGAAAGAGAGCAGTTCAAGGGGCACCTGGCTGGCTCAGTTGGTTAAGAGTCTAACTCCTGATTTCAGCTCAGGTCATGACCCCAGTGTCATGAGACTGACACCCACGTCGGGCTCCACACTCGGTGGAGAGTCTGCTTGAAATTCTTTCTCTCCCTCTGCCTCCCCCCCCAATTAAATAAATAAATCTTTAAAAAAAAAAGCACTTCATCAAATACAACAAGATTGTGAGTAAATTTCTCAGCAGAAATTTTATTTGCCAGAAGGGTATAGAATGATATATTTTTTTAAATATTTTTTTTAAATTTTTTAAAAATCATGATAAAAAAAATTCCCAAACCAAAATGCTGTGTTTGGTAAAACCGTTTTTCAAAACTAAAGGAGAAATAAACACTTCCCCAAATAAAAGCTGAGGACTTCATCACTACTAAACCTGTCTTACAAGAAATGCTGGAGGGAGTCATTCACATTGGAAGGAGAAGATGCTTCGAAGTGACATGAAAGCATATAAAATATAAAGTTCTCTGGGACAAATAAACATTTAGACAAATACACATTTCTTTGCTATTCTAATGTTGGTGCATAAAGGTCTTCATCTTTTTTTGGCTGCTGTAAAAAAATACCATAGACCGAGTGGCTTAAAAATAACGAAACTTTATTTCTCACGGTTACGGAAGCTGGGAGTTTGAGACGAGGGTGTCAGCATGGTTGACATCTGGTGCGGGCCTCCTCCAGGTGCACAGTGCATATGTTTCATTGTGTTCTCCCAAGCTGGAGAGCAGAGAGAGGAAGCAGTCCCTCTTGTGCCTCAGATACGGGCGCTAATCCCATTGGGATGAGATCCAGGCTCATGACCTCATCTAGTCCATAGTACCTCTCAAGGCCCCCACGTCCTAATACCATCACATTGGGGTTTAGAGTATAGCATGGGGAATTTGGGGGAACAAAACCATTCAGTCCAAAACATTCTGACCCTGGTTCCTCCAAACGTATGTCCTTTTCACATGCAAAATAAATTCATCCAAACAGCTCCAAAAAGTCCTAACTCATTCCAGCATCAACTCTAAAGTCCAAAGTCTCGTCTAAATATCATCTAAGTCAAGTTCAGGTGAGAGTCAAGATACTATTCATCCTGAGGCACTATTCCCCCCAGTGATGAACTTGTGAAATCAAATATTTTGTTCGATTTTTTTTAAAATAGTAGAATAGATACAGGATAGATATTCCCATTCCAAAAGGGAGAAATAAGAAGGAGGGGTCATAAGCAAGTCCAAAACCTAGTGCAGCAAACTTTATAAGAATTTTTTTAAGACTTTAATTATTTGAGAAAGAGAGAATGAGCTGGGGGAGTGACAGAGGGAGAAAAAAATTCCCTGCTGAGCGGAAGCCCGATGCGGGGCTCGATCCCAGGACCCTGAGATCATGACCTGAGCTGAAGGCAGATGCTTAACCCACTGAGCCACCAGGCGCCCCAAACTCTAGGAGATCTTAAGGCTCAATACCAATCCTATTGGGCTCCAAGCTGTGCCCTAAAGGCCCGCTGGAGCGGCAGTCAATCCTTTGAAACATCGTGAGTGGAGGCCCCACATTCCGGACTCACTGGGGCGACAACACCGTGCCCGTAGCTCGGTGGAGCACTGCCCATGCTACGGTTCTCGGCAGTGTCTCTCTGTTGGGGTGGGGGTGCGCCCCCAGGGCTTTGCTCTGGGGCCCTGCCCTCATGGCTCCACTGGGCATGGATTGTGCCCTTTGAAAGTGAGGTGGAGGCAGCCAGGCCCCTGGGCCTGTCGTGGGAGTGGAAACCCTTCCAATCTTTGAATCCGCTTCAGGGGTCCTTCTTCCCTGTCTTGAAGAATAGCTTGAGTTCATAGCAAAATCGTTCTCGTTCCAGTGCTGTAAGGTCTAGTAAGTCAGACAGCCTTTCTTAACTTGGTCCTAGTGTCTGTTTCCTTCCATTGCAGCTGGTAGTATTTCCACTGGTGATCTCCCATCGCTACTCCTGGCTTTTGCCAACATGGCTGATGTAGGCTATTGGTTCTCCTTTATACTAGTCTCGTTGTCCATCACGTGGCCACACCCTTGGTGTTCTCTTCCAAACAGACTTCCTCATTGTGGTGTACTGTTGATAAGCCAATTTTGGAATTAGGTAAAAGACATGCCTCTGAAATTATATGGCAGAAGTGAAGAGGATGATGTGTTATTTTTCTACTTTTATGACATTCTATTGTCACAAGAGTATAAAAAAGTAATGTCGGCATTGGAAGGAACACCAAGGTCATCTCATTCTACTTCTATGCCAGTTGAAGACTCTTTCTTCACAAAATCTGATAATTATGTGACTTTTCTTACACTGCTTTATAGGAAGCTGACTCTTTTTTGAGATTGGTCTAATATTTAATTTTTAAAAATTTTGATATTTAGTATTTACCCGATTCTATCCATTGGTTCCAGTTGGTTCCAATTCTTGACATAAAGCTTAATCAGCTTAGTTACGAAGACATTTCAAATGCTTGAAGTCAGATGGTGCACCTCTCTCCCCCCATCAGGTTCCTGCTGGGTCCCTTGATTGACATGATCTCCCCACATCGGTCTCACGACTTAAACCCTCTTCTTGTAACTGTCCAGTGTGCCCATATTGCCTTCACTTTCTTACCTTCCTTTTTTAAAAAAATATGTAAAGGAGGCTTTATTTGTTATCAGTGCTCACTACTCTATGCCTCAGGATGCAGTGGGTTAGAATTAGATGTGCTGGGTTTAGAGCAACACGAACTCAATCACCAAAGAGAGAACATTTTCAAAGGACAGAATTGCCATTAGCCTGTTTTGGAATGTTCTTGCTGCTGATGAGTTTACACAACTTGAGATACGAAGATAAGATGATAGCTCCTCGAATAGAGCCCCTCATTTCACCAGTGCTGGAGCGCCGTCCTTGGGAACGCGTCCAGCCAGCCCAGATGCACACCGTTGGGTGAACAGTGAGGAGGTTTGTTTTTTTGCAGTTCTCTGAGCCAAAAACAGAGCGTACAAATCAAACATCTTTGCAGACATAAATGTGATGTATTCATTGTATTTTTATAATTTATTAATACACTAACAGTGTGCTAGATCCAGTTGCAAAATCTATCCATTAATAATATCAACAATTTCTCAATAGATCCCCCCAAGGAACTTGATGTACAGTGTGATATTGCATAGCAAATTTAGAAACAAAAATACTTCTTAGAAAACATTAAGAAATCATTAATTCCTCCAACATTAAAATTGCAGGAATAATTATTCTGGGTAGATATTCACATATTTCAGTTTCTTTTTTTTAAAAAAGATTTTATTTATTTGACAGGGAGAGAGAGATCACAAGTTGGCAGAGACAGGCAGAGTGAGAGGAGGAAGCAGGCTCCCTGCTGAGCAGAGAGCCTTATGTGGGCCTCGATCCCAGGACCCTGAGATCATGACCTGAGCCGAAGGCAGAGGCTTTAACCCACTGAGCCACCCAGGTGCCCCTATATTTCAGTTTCTCAATTGTTAATTCTTCTATTACAATTTTTAGAAAAACTTATCTTTAAATATGTGGTCTTATTATTCTTAATTTAAAAATTCCCAGTCTTGGGGCTCCTGGGCGGCTCAGTCATTAAGCACCTGACTCTTGATCTCAGCTCAGGTCTTGATCTCAGGGTCATGAGTTTGAGCCCTGAGTTGGGCTCCATGCTGGGTATGGAGCCTACTTTAAAAAAAAATTCCCAGTCTTCTTCCAAGTTGCATTTTACACTTAATAAATTTGAACCTCCTCTGAACATCATGATATTTTTCACTGTGAAAATACTCCTATAGACCTGAAGTACTTGGAAAGTGCAGAGCTTGATGGAAGCTATTTTCAATTTTAATTTTTTTTTGTATTTTCACCAAAATGTTTTCATGGGTACCACCTTTTTGCCTTCACTCAGAATATATGTCGTTGTTGTGTTTTAATTAAATGAAGCTTGTCAAATAATCAGTCTCTATGATTTTGGGACTGTTCTGCCAAATTTAGAGGCTGCAAAATTGTCATCCCTTCCCATTCAGCATTTCCTTAGATATTCCCATGTTTCTAAGCCTTCTCATTTATTTAGAATAAACTGCAAAGCTAAATTTAGTGACTCATAAAATTTCAACATCATTGTTGATTACATGTTACTTATCACAGTGGTTACTTCAGATGTCCCAGCATCTAAAATGTGATCTGAGATGGAGGAAGAGGCATGAGCATGTACTTCGTTGTGCTACTTTAAACATTTAAATAAATGCTTTGCAATTTCAAAGAAATATTTATTTATTTATTTGAGAAAGAGAGAGAGAGAGAGCATGACGGGAAGAGGGAGAGGGAGAAAGAATGTTGAGGGGACTCCGCACTGAGCGAAGAGCCCATGCGGGGCTCCATCCCAGGACCCTGAGATCATGATCTGAGCTGAAAACAAGAGTTAGACTCTCAACTGACTAGGCGCCTGTCCTTTGCAAAATTTTTGAAGTTCATTTACTCAGCTGTGTGTGTGTAAAATATTTGTAAATTTTGTGAACTATTTTTATTCCAAAATTATGACTTACACGTGCCCTACAATCAAATTCTAGTTTATTTCTGCTCACAGGTTTTTTTACTTGAGAAACATTATTTTTACCACACAACTTGTCACCACCAAATCCTTCCTTATTATTATCATAAGTACAAATGCTTTTATCCTCATGGCTGACCTCTTCAACTCAAATCCGGGAACACCCCCATAATATCAAATGCTTCACTTTCAACACAATCAACTTCCAAATCCCTGCCTTAATTAGATGAAAAGATGACATCAGCATTAGAATTAAATAATTTTCTGCTTGAAGCATTCAGTGCTCGGATAGAAATCTGGCATCACTTAATTAACAACCATTTTCTTCCGTGAACTGAAGCCAAACATGGATCGCTCTTGCCTCACCTCCTACACATGCCAAGAAAACTTGAAATACAAAGTGAAAATAGTTATTCAATCTAAACCAAATCTTTCTTTGCAGCAAGCCATGTACACCCATTTTCTGAAGATGTGTTCAGTGGTCTCTTCCAAGCATAGTCTTCCTGTAATAATTCCTAACCTTCTGATTTCCGAGTTGCCCCTGCTTATTTCCAGAGGGCCTCTATGGTCCCCACGGAGGACGGTCAATGCCAAGAGTTTGTGCAAGTTAACACTCATCATCAGTCTTCTTGAGAAATAGTATTACTGTGTATTATTTTCAACTAAACATGAAATTTTTTTAGCTCATTGCTATAAACTTACTGTAAAACAAAACATTTAATTGCAAAACTAAAGTGTCTACACTACACTACAACTACAACCAAATCTACAACTATTTGATTCACAGCATATGATCAATAAGGAAAAAGCCGTGACAAGAGCCTCCTGACTCTGCACGGTCTTTGGGACAACTGGTCTACTTCCATTTCTCATACATACTTTACATACACCTAAACTGTCATTTTGCACGTTTGGTTACTGGCCCCACCAACAGGGAGCCTGGTGGCCATGTCACACCTAGCTGGTCTACCAAATGGATGGCAGGAGCATACAGTGAAATATGCCTCCCACCATCAGAAAAGGTGAGCTGCCCCTTGAGTGCCCGTGTCCAGGCTCACTGGTCTACCAGGGGACGGTGCACACTGTCCCTCCGAGGGAGACCCTGGTCACATCCCATCTGGGAAAGATTGTAAATGGAGAAGCAAGTTATCATGGGTCACTGTTAGGATTTAAAAACATCTTAGAGTAAGAATTCCGATCAATGGTGGGTGCTCTGGTAGTCAAGACCATGGAGGAGGGTAGAAATGCAAAGTAGAGGTTTACCAAATTCATCCTGAGTTAACAGAATTCAATTATCAATGATTATATTTCATTAATGATGAACAATCTGAGATATAATTTAAGTGGAAGGTGACATGAAACAACGGGGGACAGGGACGGTCCTAGGGACAGCATGCATCCAATTACCCAAATTTTGTGCATATTTTCAAAGAAGCAACGTTTCCCTTTGTTGCTTTTCTGTTAGATCTTTTCATTTCCATGCCTTGTTTTCCTGGGATTTATTTTATTTTTCATGACTATTTACTTAATTTAGACATTTTGCTCATTATTTTTAGCTTTACTATCTCTTAATGTAAATTTATGACTATAAATTTTGCTTGAAGCCCCCCTTTTTTTTTTTACTGTTTCTGTAAGTTTTAATTAACCCAGCTCATTTGAGAAACCCAGCTGGTTCTCCCAAGCGCCTGGAGGACTATCGCTTTAGTGATTACCCTTCAGTTTGGAGGGAAGATGAGAAGCCAGGCAGTGGTTTAACTTGACGTGGGGCAGAGTGAGTGGCACCCCCTTCACGCACACATTAAATGGAAAGATTTGTTACAAATCTCCCACACTGAAAAACAAAAGAATCAATTACGCCTCCCAACACACACACACACACACACACACACACACACACACACACACTCCAACGGAATTGCGTGACTCGTGTTAGGTCGAAATTATTTTAAAAAACACCAAAATGCAGACATGCTCTAGAAAATAGCAGAGGTTAGGAAAAAATGTATAAAGCTCTTAGTTGTCATGGCAACAGATAAGACCTTGTATCAGCAATTGGAAAAATCAGAAATTGAGCATATGTGTGACATTACTTTTCTATAGTTTTTCAAGGGTTAGGAGGCAAATTTGTTAATTAGGTTCTTGTTGGTTTTTTTTCCCCCAGGGCTTTACCAAATTTAGCAGATGGCTTTGGCAGAGGGTATCAAGAAAGAGTCAGCGAGCCTAAGGGCAGGGCCTGGATTCGGGTCACGCAGAGGGGGAGCTCAGCACCACCACCCCCCCCCAAGAGAAACAGAAACACTAAGACGCCGACCACTGTTGATTTGAGTGGCTGTTCTCTCGCGTTGCTCACAACTTGTCGCCCCCTCCTCCACCTCTTTCCCTCACCGACGGTAGCCCAGCTGGGCTGCCTATCAGGACGCTTCTCATGCCTTCTTCCTGTCTGGGTCCCCTTCAGCATCTAGAGGAATGGCGCCGCTGCTGGTCAGCTACAGGGACACCGCGTCCCCGAAGGGCGTCAAGAAGAAAGGTTGACCTTCAAGTTCTAGCTGAGGCACTTGCTTTCCTAAACCACGGTAGAACCCCTCAAAATAGGGCCTCCTGTAGGACCCCTTCCAGAAGGTCCTCAGTGGGCGGAGTGTCCTCTCCGTGGGCAATACCGCCACCCCACCCAGGTGTAGACTTGCTGCTTGGAACTACCTGTGTCTCATGTCATGGTTCTTCAAGATGAGCACGTTGTCCACCTCCACCCTGCCCCGCGGTCTCCAGGGGAAGGGACGTCCGCAGTCCTTGGGAGGTGGTGCAAATGTCTTCAAATTCAAGTTGGACTTCAACATTTATTCTTAAATATGACAGAAAATGATTTGCTCAAACTTGGGGAGTGGCAAAGGGTTGATTATTTGCCGTTTTGATATCCTGCTAGAGCATTTCCTAATGTTGTTTGCGCACACATCACACTAAAGGGATCCTCTCTACCAGGTATGGTCTGGGATTAGAGTTGTAGGCAGGGACATATGACCAGCTTACAGGAGGCAGCACTTTGTAGGCCAACACCTTCCGAGGAGCCACGTTGGGTTCCCGGGATGTCTGCATGGACGCAGCTGTTTTGCTCTGCCGGGCCAGCCCAGCGGGGGACTGGCTGGGTGCACAGGCACTGGAGGCGCTGTGTCTACACAGCCTGCTGGACAGGTTATCCCACGGGGGCTGCGGGGTCAGCGTCCTGTGGCACGGGTCCAGCCTCCCAAGGGCTCAAGCATTCTTAGTCAGGCCTTTCCTGCCGCAGCCATTTCTCTTCGATCCTGAAAATAGCTCTTTTCGCCTTCCCTTCTGGTTCCCTTCCCAACGAGCTCATAACACTCTTGTATGTGACCATCGTTGGTTTGTGTGTGAATTTTGCCATTAACGACCCCCCCAGAGCACGGTGAAGAAACGGTGTGCAGTTTCCCCTCCGCGTCCTGGCCCCCCGAGCGGGATGCTCCGTCGTGCTGAGGCACGGATGCTGGGCCCTCGGACACAGCGCTCACCTGCTCGGGGAGGACCCCCCGACACTGCCCTTGCTCTCGGCGGGGGGAGGGGGCTCCCACAGAAGCTCGGCAACTTCCGTCCTTGCCTGGGGTGCAGAGAATGGGACCAGCCCTTCTTCACCAGACCCAACAACACCCTTGCTCCCGGTTTCTCCCAGAGGGCGGCACTAGGACCTCCTGTCCTTAACACACCTGAACAGCTGTCATTAATACACTCGCCCTACACTCTCAAGTCCTCCTCCCTGGGCTCCCTGCCTGCCTTCACGGTCCGGACTCTGCCCTGCAGCCTTCTCAGCGGAGGCTGACCTGGGGCCCCCACCTCCCCTGCTTCTGGGACAGGGAATGGGGGGGAGGCTTACTGTCCCCCACCGCCCTCCCCCACCCTCAAACAACACTGCTCTCAGGCTCAGCCCCCCGCCCCCCATCTTCTGCCGAACGTGTGGCTGTCCCGCTGGCCTGCTGGCCACCCCCTGTGCAGCTTGTCACTGGGGCACCAATGCTGATGACATCGGCTTNNCACTGGGGCACCAATGCTGATGACATCGGCTTGTGGCCGCTCTCCCGGACCTCCCGGCTGACCCCTTGTCCTCAGCCGTGGTCCACATGGCCTGCAGGTGGCCTGTGGGGCCAGAGAAGCCAGGGAGCGGCAGCGGCGTGGACAGCATGGGGGACTAGATGGGGGACGCGAGGCCAGGCCCCCCGTGGGGGGCGAGGAGGGCCTCGAGGCTGGGCCGCAGGGGCGCCCGGCACGCTCTGGTCCCAGAGCGGGGTTTCTGGGCTGTATCCTGCGTCCTCCGGCCCCGTGGGAACCAGACCGCAGGAGGGCAGAAGTGGAAGCAGGCCCAACAAGGTGGGACGGTCTCAGGAGGGCCTGCAGGAGAGGAAGCGGCTCCGAGAGCACAGACGATCGCCCAAGCCCCGAGCCACCTGCTCTTCTGCTAGAGCCCACGTCACCGAGCACTGCTGGGGCGAGTCCTCCCCTCTCCACTTTGGTCCCGACCCCGGTCACCCCCCTCCTGGTGGCTGGGACCCGTCCGGCGAGGTCTGGGCTCCTCCGTCCTGCTAGCCCCGCTGACTCTGCGTTTCGGGGCGCCGTCGCGGGAAACGTGTCCGGTTGAGCAGAGCCCTTGCTTGGGACCCCCCGCCCCGAGAGCCTCGTGCTCACTGGGATGTGACTCCGTGTCCCCGCAGGGCCTGCGCCCCTGGCCGGCTCTCCGGCCACACGTGCCGCCCCTGCCCGGTCACACAGCCCTGCCGCCTGTCAGCTCCCAGCCCTGAAGGCCCCCTCTTCCCTGGGGGCGTCGGCGTCCGTCTGTCCTGCAGGGGCACCACCTGCCAGCCGCTGGCCGCCAGCGCGCTCGCACCCCGTGGGCGATCCCGTCCTCAGCCGGGCCAGCCCCGGGACGGCCACCTGCACCGTCGGCTTCTCCTGAGCAGCTGCTTTCACAAGTGCTAATTATTTTATCTTTTTGCTTGGAAATCTGCTTCCCACACGCCGCGGGGAGGGCTAGGGGCGCAGGGAACACAGAGGCCCTCCCCTATCTGTCCTCAGATCCTCGCCTTGCCTGACGGTTAGTGAGCACTCGGCACTTCCCATAAATAAATCGCAAGCAAAGCAGTTGGCAACGAATTCATCTTTCTGCTGACCTAGTCTTTGGGTCCAGGTACAACGAAGCGTGGGGGCCGTCGTTCCAACGGGGACACCTGGAGGACGTGAGGGCTTCTCAGAGCCACGGGCCCCGGAGAGCCGGGGCCGCTTCGTGCCTCCCGGCCTGGCCGTCCCGCTCCGGAGTCTGGCTGCCCCCTCGCTCCTTTCTCCACACCCCCTCGTGACCCCAAACAGCTGCCGACAGTCGACAACGAGGTCGCACGGCATCACGGACGCGCGGCGGGGAGACGGCCGTCCGGAGCCATTGAGCGAGATGCGGGGGTGACAGCCCGGGCTACACAGTGTCCTTAAGTAGTGTCTTCTCCTGCAAGTGCGGGGGCTACCGGAATCACGCACGGCAAGGTCAGGGCAGTCAGCTCCGGACGGAGCACCCGGAGACCCGGGCGCGGTGTGGGGAGCGGCTCCGGGGAAGCCCTCCCCGCCCAGTGTCCCGGCGCTGCCGCCAACGTCAGAATCCTTCCTGGACTGGATCATTTGTTCTTTGGGTGTTGAGTGCGATAAGTTCTTTAGATCCACCAAAAAAAAAAAAGAAAAATGAAGTCCTCTCAATCATAGGAAACAAACAGAGTTGCTGGAGGGAAGGCGGGTGGGTGGACGGGGTAGTTGGGTGATGGACGTAAACTTGGCCAAGGGATGTACCCAGCACTGGGTATTACATGTAACTGACAAGTCACTGACCTCTGCCCCTGAAATGAATAATACACTCTATGTTAAGTAATTGAATTTAAATTAGCAAAAATAGAAAAAAAAGAGAAGAATCCTTCATGCGATCAACACGGAGTCTGGAGGGGGCAGGTCCCCAGGACAGACAGCCGGCCAGCCCCCGGACGTTTCTCCCTTGGGGACGTGCGTCCGGCCCCGGACTCACGGAGCAGCTGGAAACTGGCCTCTGACGCCTCCACAGGAGGCCGGATCTCTCTCGGTCCCCTCCCAGGGGGCCCCGAGCAGGACGCCGGACCCAGAATCCCGGGAAAACAGCCCCCAGAGCTGACCCCCGAGGATGGCTGCAGGCTCGGACAACCTATGGACTTGGGAAAAATACGCATCTGGAATTTTAAAAGGTAACCTGGTGGCTAATAAAAAATAAAAGTATGGTAACGTTCTGACAAGTGGCTGACAATCTGTATTCTGAGGGGGCTGCGTGATTCACCGCTCATGAGACGTACCCCCGGAGCAAAACTGCTACTACAGATAAAGACTACCAATGAACCTGGAGCAGAGAATACGCTTGGGGTTACATCTGAAAAGGATGTCTCTTTCTGCAAAGCCCTTACTCCCACACACAATGTTTACTGGAAACAAAAGCATGTCCACAGAAAAGACATTTTTTTGTTCTCTGAAACAAACAAGCAAGGTGGCTAGTCATGGATAAAAATGGGTGGAAACATTTTTCTTCTTCCCTGCTCCCTTAAGAAGTTAGATGAAGGTCATTTAAACTTCCATATGAGTATCTGAAAATTTCACTCTCTGTAAATTCTAGAAATTTTTATTGTCTCTATAGGAAGACCGTGGATTTTGCTTCATACGCACAGGTCTGAGACATAAACCGGATAATTACTGTGTCCGATCCAGAAAGGAATCTGATACGGAGAGACCAGAGACCGTGATTTAGGTGCTGCTGTTGAGAAGTCCTGTGCCCTTCAGATTCTCACATAATTACCCATGTGATTGTCTTTTCTCCTTCTCTCTGGAAGAGTTTATGACCTTATCATTACTGTCAGTATTCCAAAATTTTTACAGTGGGGGCTTTGTGTCATTTTTAAATTCTTTATTCTGCATTTGTTTGCAGAAAATCTGGAAATATTTAGAAACTCATATACTTCCATTATGAAAACTTTTCTATGACTTTTTTGTCTTTCTGTTCTTTTTCTTTCATGTTATTTCAACTTTATAAAATATTGACGACTTGGACTTTTAAGAAGGATCCAATAAATTACCTTTCTCATAGTTTCCATATCTGTTTCTTGCAGCCTTGACTTCTGGTAAATTTATTTCTGGTAAATTTCTTTAACTGTAGCTTGTAACTATTCAGTTCGATTTTTTTAGACTTCCAGGTTGTTAAAGATTAATTTTTATTCTTTGAATGTTTCCTTTTAGAACCACATGTTCTTGCTTCATGAGTTCAATCTGTTCTTATCACTTGGAGATTTATTCTAGTTTTTTAAAGAAATCATTTTGCTCTGTTTTGTTTCTCCAAGTGTCTCCACTCTGTGTATGGTCTGGTGAGTGACTGAGGCCCTCCTGGGCCCCAGTGTCTGTCCGCCTGCTGAGCCCCTTAGGCCCCCGGCTACGGTTGGCTTTTTCCTTCCTTCCTTCCTTCCTTCCTTCCTTCTTCCTTCCTCCCTCCCTCCCTCCCTCCCTCCTTCCTTCCTTCCTTCCTTCCTTCCAAGATTTACTTATTTATTTTTTAGAGAGGGAGCGTGGGGGGAGGGGCGGAGGGAGAGAGAATCTCAAGCAGTCTCCTTACTGAGTGCAGAGCCCCATGTGGGGCTTGGTCTCATGATCTTGAGATCATGACCTGAGCCAAAACCAAAAGCCAGATGCTTAACCAACTGAACCACCCAGGCACCCCTCCTTGGCTTTCTACAGACTCTCTTCTGCAAGCAAAGGCTCAGGATTCCCCTCAGCTAAGGTAGAAGCCCCTGCCCTCCCCTCCGACTTCTGTCTCCCAGTACTCCCCAGGGTGGCCTGCTGTTCTTGGTCTTCACAAGTTCTTTCTCTGAGCAGATGGAGGAGACGAGGAGTTGCCCAGGGGTCCAGGCCACCATGTTTACACAGGAGACTCCTCAACTCGATCTTCTGTCCCCACAGGGGTCCTCTGCTTACTTCGGTGTGATTTAAACTCCTACTACTTTAATACCCAACAGCAACAAATCCAACAGAGATTAGTGTCGGGATTGCAGAGGTAAATTTAAAAAATACCCCGGGTCATAACACCTCATGAACTTCGACCTTACCTGTCAGTTTTATAATGAAATGACTGGAGATAGATTTCAATTCTGAGGTATCTCTGTTTTCTCAGCCAGCCTGGTTGATTGGCGAGTGACTTTTTGCAGCGGACTGTCCATCCTGCTGTTGAATCATAATTCTATCCTCTAAAAAGGAGTCCGTCCATCTGTCTGCTGGCCGGACACAGCAGCTGGCCAGACACAGTCTCAGCTGCCCCAAACGCCCACCAGTGCCCTGCATCACACAGGGAAATGTGGAGCCGGGAGCAGTCTGCTCCTTTCTAACACATTCTCTTTCTTCTCCATACCTCTCTGTTTGTCGATTTGTTTTTTTAAGTTCCTAATTCATCAAAGACCAACAAACTGTGTTTCTTTTCTACGCCTGCAGGTGGGATTCAAAATTGTCGCAAGTATCCGCTGGATCTGCCAACCAACTCTGTCTCCTTCCTTCATGGTGGGCTCCCCAGTTCCCCCGCCAGCTCCCCCTCAAAGCTGCTCCTGTCCCCAGACAAGACACAGCCCCCCACCCCATCATTCCCTCTCCAGTCCTTTCCGTTTGACTTAAACCACACTCAGGGACAGTGACTGTGATTGAGGGTTCTCAAATTTCATATATTCCCATGTTTCTCGAAGCTAAGCTAGTTATTTAAAATAGGCAAGCATGATGATTTCAGATGTAAATTCCTTACTGTCAATGGTTCTAACACAACTCCCAATATATGGTTTGGCCATCATTCGCCCTCTTCGACATCAAAATCATCATGGAAACTCAGCAGTGGTGCTTGGACAGCCACCCTCTGGCACGAGGGGAATGACTGGTGACCAGAAGGCAACACCGCGAGGCTATCCCGTCTCTAGGATTGGGATGTGCATAGACACCCCCCAGTCTACTTCACACGCTGCGGTAAGATTGGCCAAAACACACGCAAAGAAGATGAATTTTCATAGCATCGTGTTGTGTGGTAGGAGAAATTAAATAGCCAACTCAAAATACTACAGGTTTTGTTTGTTTTTGTTTTTGTTTGTCCACTTGTTTATATTTTGCTTCTGGTCACACTACGGATGGGACAGACCTGCCTGTCAGACGACATTCCCACAGTATGATGTTTTGATGCTGGAACAATATAGGCTTCATTAACAAATGGATGGCATGCCTATTCTCTGTTCTACTAGTTCTAAGAGAAGGGAAGACCTCGATCATTCAAGTGGTCGGCTCAGCTACTAATGGAATGATCTATCCTATTGTAGCTTCATAGTAACATTAAAAATGAGCCAGCCAAAATTTTTAAGGAAACATAATCTGTTTTATCAGTTATGTTTAATGTACATTTTAATAAATTGCATAACTGATTTGAGTGTTAATTATTTTTCTAGTGGGAAAGCAAATGCAATGCCCTTGTCTTCTGGGTAAGAGCACTTTCTTATTTCTGAGCAGATGCAGTTGGGAGGCTTGGGGTCAGGACCTGGTACAGGGCTCTATATACCTGCCGGGCTTTCTAAGACCGGAGTCTTCACTGGCCAGTGTGAGGTATAAACTGTGTTTCTCAGTTGCAGGGATGTGGAAACATCCCTAACAGCCTCTGGCTGAAGATGCCCACAGTGATTGGAAGGTAGTAAGGTCTGTTGGAATTGAGGAAGTGGGAGGCATGGTGCAAATTAAAGTATCTGTAATCCACACTGCTCTAAACTAAAGGTAAAGAAACCACGGTCAAGAAGCAGCATAGAGACTCAGGTCAGAGTCACATTTTGATGTGAACAATGAGTTCCCAGCACATAACAGGAGCTCAGATAGTCGGTCTGGAGCCGAAGGCCGCCCTCTGTGGCTTTCACACTGGGCTCTGTCCATCCCATCAAACTCGGCGTCAGGATCCTCTGTGTCTGAGGTTAGGAAGCAGGTGGGCAGCTTCAGGGACTGCCGGGCACTGTGCTCCAGGCCAGAGAGAAAATCAGCACACCATCTGGACTCGACAAAACGTCACCGTCAGCGGGGCGCTGGCCCTGTACCCATTCAGTTCTGCCTCAGGTCCTTGCTATTTTTACGACTCTGTCATGAGAACACTCAGAGTCATCTTGAAAGAGGAAGTAATCTTATGCACGAAACAGGCATGCCCTGTGAAGACGCACTGGTCCAGAGGTGGCCTCCACAGACAGTTCCAGAACGTTCCGTGCAAGAGTCCTGACACAGACGCGACAGTGTGACATTGCGCTGTGTAATCCATCGTCATATTGGAAGCTGCACGATGCATTAGAATGAGATTCAACCTCAACAGAAAAAGAATAGAATGACCCCGAAAATCCCTGCTTAATCTACTTTTCAGCTTCCACCCACGAATGACAGTTCCCATCACCCTGGGAAAGAGCCCCTGGAATTTGTCACCGACCAGCTATCCCCATGTGCTGCAAATACAAGCTCATGTATAAAGACCCGGGGAAATGTAGACTAATAGATAAATGCAGTGACTGATAGATCATTACAGATGCAGCCTGATGAAAATGTACTTCTAGGAGGTCGATTCATACTAAGAGCAGCTGCTGATATAACCTGACTTGCTTTATGTTTTCCTCAGAATTTATGCGTTTCTTTTATAATTTCAAATAACATTTTGCTTCTAAAATGAGAGAAACCCATAGAGGAAGAATCCAAGGCCCAGAAAGGGAGGTGTGTGGCCGAGTTCATTCAACGAGATGATGTGTGTGTGTCAGTGAAATGCAAGCAGACACAGAATCACTTTTTAAAAGATTTTATTTATTTATTTTGAGAGAAAGAGAGAGAGCATGAGCATGGGGGAGGCCACAGGGCCAAGGAAAGAGAGAATCTTAAACAGGCTCCATACCCAGGACGGAGCCTGACGCAGGGCTCCATCCCACCACCCTGAGATCATGACCTGAGCCGAAATCCAGAGTCGATGCTTAACCCCCTGAGCCACCCAGGTGCACACAGAATCACTTTTTTTAAAAAAAATTAAATCCCGTCTTTCTAGTCTTCTGTCATCAAGAGTTTGTTCAGTTGATATTTTAATTTTTAAACATTTAAGTATTTTTAATTGGTATTTTCAATGTTTTACAAGCCATGGTTAAAAAAGAAAAAGATAAGCTTTTTTTCTTTTTTTGTGTTATATATATATATTTTTTCACTGATCCAAGATTCACTGTTTATGCACCACACCCAGTGCTCCATGTAATACGTGCCCTCCTTAATACCCACCACCAGGCTCACCCATCCTCCCTCCATAAGCCTGTTTGTTTCTCAGAGTCCACAGTCTCTCCTGGTTCATCTCCCCCTCCGATTTCCCCCAATTCGCTTTTCCTTTCCTTCCCCTAGAGTCCTCCATTTTATTCCTTATGTTGCACAAGTAAGTGAAACCATATGATAATTGACTTCCTCTGTTTGACTTACTTCACTCAGCATAATCTCCTCCAGTCCTGTCCATGTTGATACAAAAGTTGGGTATTCATCCTTTCTGATGGCTGCATGATATTCCATTGTATATATGGACCACATCTTCTTCATCCATTCGTCTGTTGAAGGAAATCTCAGCTCTTTCCACAGTTTTGCTGTCGTGGACATTGCTGCTATGAACATTGGGGTACATATGACCCTTCTTTTCACTTCATCTGTATCTTTGGGATAAATACCCAGTAGTGCAATTGCAGGGTCATAGGGCAGCTCTATTTTTAATTTTTTGAGGAATATCCACACCGTTTTCCTTTTTTTTTTTAAAGATTTTATTTATTTATTTCACAGAGGGAGAGAGATCACAAGTAGGCAGAGAGGCAGACAAAAGGAGAGGAGGAAGCAGGCTCCCCGCTGAGCAGAGAGCCCGATGCGGGGCTCGATCCCAGGACCCTGAGATCGTGACCTGAGCTGAAGGCAGGGGCTTTAACCCGCCCCGATCCCAGGACCCTGAGATCGTGACCTGAGCTGAAGGCAGAGGCTTTAACCCACTGAGCCACCCAGGCGCCCCACCACACTGTTTTCCAAAGTGGCTGCACCAAGGAACGCTTTTGAGGGGAGACATTGGTTCTTGTCTCTGCTCCTGTCAGTTCTCTGAAGGCTCCACTGGTCTATTTAAAACATTTCTTAGGTTTTGGGGAACAAACAGTAAGAGCCTTGCCCTCCTACTAAGCTTAGCAACACCCAGTAGGGGAGTTTAGAAAAACAGCTCGGGTCCAAGAAGGCGTGAGTCCCATGGGCCTGTCTGTGGTGCTTGATGGGCTCCGTTTGAAACACGGATGCTCTAGGTCTTTTCTTTTTCTTTACGGCATGTTGTGGAAGAAATAATAGTAACAGTTCTAATGAAATACAATTAATTTTATTTATGTGTGGGCAAGAAGAAAACTTGCCTCAGTTTTTCTCCAGAGGGGATGATGTTCACTGTGGGTCTTTCATACGTGGCTTTGATGACAGTGAGGTGTGTGCCCTCTAACCCTGTATGGTGGAGAGTTCTGATCAAGAACAGATGCTGTCCTTTGTCAAATGCTTGTCCTGCATCTATTGAGACTGTTGTCTCTTAGTAATGATGTCTTGTATCACTTTGATGGATTTGCGGATGTTCAACAACCTTGCAGCCCAGGAATAAATCCCACTTGGTCGTGGTGAATAGTCATTTTAATGTGCTGTTAGAGCCTACTGGCTAGTATCTCAGTGAGAATTTTTGTGTCCATGTTCATCAGGGATATTGGTTTGTAATTCTCCTTTTTGGTGGGGTCTTTGCCTGGTTTGGGGATCAAGGAAATGCTGGCTTCATGGAATGAGTTTGGAAGTTTCCTTCCACTTCTATTTTTGAAATAGCTTCAGAAGAATAGGTATTAACTCTTCTTTAAATGTTTGGTAGAGGGGCGCCTGGGTGGCTCAGTGGGTTAAACCTCTGCCTTCAGCTCACGTCATGATCTCAGGGTCATGGGATCGAGCTCCGCATCGGGCTCTCTGCTCCGCAGGGAGCCTGCTTCCTCCTCTCCCTCTGCCTGCCTCTCTGCCTACTTGTGATCTCTCTCCCTCTGTGAAATAAATAAATAAAATCTTTAAAAAAATGCTTGGTAGAATTCTTCTGGGAGACCATCTGGCCCAGGACCCTTATTTGTTGGGAGATTTTTGATTACTGCTTCAGTTTCCTTACTGGTTATAGGTCTGTTCTTCCTATTTCAGTTTTGGTAGTTTATATGTTTCTAGGAATGTATCCATGTCTTCCAGATTACCTAATTTGTTGGCATGTAATTGCTCATAATATCTCTCATAATTGTTTGCATTTCTTCAACACAAGGTCAGAAAGAATTATACCTCTGTTTCTTTCTAGTAGTTGTATACATTTAGCTCTTACGTTTAGGTTTTAGTCCATTTGGAATTTATATCTGGTGTGACTTAAGGCCCAATTTTATTCTTTTGCATTTGGAGGTCTAGTTGTTTAGTGGCTTTTGCTGAAAACACTATGCTTTCCCCATTAAGGTGCTTAGCACCTTTGCAAAAGTCAATTGATCATAGATATATGGGTTTATTTCTGGATTCTTTTTTTTTTAAGATTCTATTTTTTTGAAAAGGAGAGAGAACATAACAGAGGGAGAGAGAGAGGGAGCATGAGCAGAGGGGAGGGGTAGAGGGAGAAGCAGACTCCCCGCTGAGCAGGGAGGCTGATGCAGGACTTGATCCTAGCACCCTGGGATCATGACCTGAGCCGAAGACACCCATTTAACCGATTGAGTCACCCAGGTACCCCTATTTCTGGATTCTTAATTCTAATTCACTGTTCTATACATCTATCCTTAGGCCAGTACCACAGTCTCTTGATTTTTATAGCTTTGTAGTAACTTAAAATTAGGAAATGAGAGTTCTCCAAATTTGTTCTTTTTTAAGATCACTTTAACTAGTCTGGGTCCTTTGCATTTCCAAGAAATAATATTTACCATCTAGAATATATTGCTTATGCGCAGTTCTTTTTGTCTTTATACATACGTTTTCCAGTGAAAGCACTACTTTCTTAAAGTTTCTCCCCCCCGGCCCCTCCTTTGGACCACACTGTGTGTATATTTATTTGTAGCACAGCTTGCTTCACCAGTCGATGGACATTTTCCTTGTTGTTATTAAGACATTTTCTACATTAGATATTTCCTGTCGTTTCTATGAGACTCAGAGCGGAGGGTAAACTCATGGGTACAATGCCATCTTGTTTCTTCTCAGGTGACGCTTTTGTTTTTCGTGGTATATCCCAAATGTCAGCTCTGTTGTGTTCCCTAACCTCAATATCCCCTGAACCAAGTCTACTGACATGAAAACATTAACAGGATATACTTATTCTCATTAAAATATTCCTCCAACAGAAGTTGAACGTTGGGGATATGGTGTCTTTCCAGGGAGAGGGGGCAAGCATGTCTAGGTATTTGCAATGTCAACCTACAAAATTTGCTTGGGCTCTGCTGGGGAGATGCATGGCCCATGGTGGCACTCTTCAACCCCTTCTATTTTTCTGGCTAAATTTTGTGGAAATTATACACAGACTATGGGGCATTTGATTCTTTGTTCTCCTTCTTTGAGTGCAACTGCAAAGCTTTTAAAAATAGATCCTGTTGAGTAAGTGGCGGAGGACTTCTCTGACAGCGTTGATAATCCATAGGTCCTTACACGTAGGGGGAGAAGTAAGAAAAGGTGTGACTCGGTACATTTAGGATGGGGTCAGGGTTTTATTTCATGGTCTCTGTGATGCTGGAGAATTCATGCTGTAGCCCACCCACTAAACAAGATGGAATAGCAAATATAACCGGGATCTTTTAAGACAATAGCTTAAGTTTGCAAGAGTGGAAAAGTCCAAATGTATCCAAAATATAAGCCAACGTAAGCTCCTATTATAGAGCTTTTTTTGACAACAGTTAAAAACCAAATTAATTTATTTGATTTTCATGGTCTGATGCCCGTCCTCTGGCATAATTCCTTCCTTCTACGACACTGCAGGTAGAGAAAGAAAAGGTTTTTTAAAATCCCCAGAGCGGATAAACCATGAAATGATTAAGAATGCCTGTATTCTTCAGAAATGCACAGCTTGACTTAAAAAAGAAAATGAAGCAGAAGATACATGAATTCTAAATTGTCTTATTTTTTTCTTTTTCTTTCTTGCTTCTCAGAAAGACAAGGCTGCCCACATCTGACTCAGCGCCTTCCTCATGGCCTTCACATCTGTCAGTGTTAGTACCCACGTGAGGACAACAAAGGAAACACTGTTTCCTTGGTTGAGATGCGAGTCACACACCATCATTTCCTCCACTTAACGTCTACTTCTCGGTGTCCCCAGTGTGCTCACTCTACCTCTGGCACCAGGACCCAATCATTTTGCCACCCCCAAAACATACCCAAACTCCCCAAACTCTGGCGACCGCTGGTCTGCTTTCAGTACCGTGGGATTTGACTGTTCTGGACCTTCCATACACATGGAATCCTAAAATAGGTGTTTTTTTGTCTTGATTCTCTCACTTGGTGTATTGTTTTGAGTTCCCATGTTATAGCCAAGGTTCGTGTGGCAATATTTCATTTGTTTTTATGACGAGTTCTATTTCTTCATAGGGACATCTGCCATATTTCTTGTTTATTCATTCATCAACTCATGGACATTTTGATGATTTCTATTTTACAGCTGCTACAATAACGTTGCTATGAATATTTATGTACAAATTTTTGTGTGAATATGTTTTCAATTTTCTTGGGCATGTAACTAGAAGTAGAATTTCTGGATCATATGGCAACAGTATATTTAACTTTTTGAGGAACTTTCCACAGTGACTGCGCCATTTTACATTCCCACCCCCAACATATAAAATGTCGTTTTTGTCAACATCCTCACTAACATTTGCAAGTTTCTTTTCCTTTTTTTTTTTTTTACTATTCTACCTATCTTTGTGGATGTGTGGTGACGTCTCATTGTGGTTTCAATTTGCATTTCTCTGAGGACTAATGATTTGGAACATCTTCTCATGGATTCTTTCTCATTTGCATATCTCCTTCAGAGAAATATTTATGTAAATGCTTTACCCATGTTTTCAGTTGGGCCATTTGTCTTTTATTGTTATATTGTAAGAGCTCTTTATATATTCTGGACATGAAACCCTTATCAGAAATATGATTGGCAAGTATATCTTCCATTCTCTGGGTTGTCTTTTCACACACAGTTTTAAAAATTGCCTTATTTTCTAAGAACTATGATTTAAATGTAACTGTTTTCTTCCTCCTAACATATGGTTCTAGTTATTTTTGGCTTTCCATCAGCTAATCAAGTTCTGGCTAAGAAATTTTTTATTTTTTCCTGCATTACATGAAAGGACATTTTTCATAAGACATAATGACCAAAACCAGCTCCCTAAATGGCACCTGCTTCTTGCCAACAGTCAGTGCCCAGGTCTCCACATCCTGAAGGCTCTTTAGCTGTCCTTGGGCTTCATCCAACCCTAGAGATGCCCCCCCCCATGGGGCACCTCCACCTTTCTTACCCACACCACCATCTGCACTCTTCATTCACCTTCAGTGCTTTCCCCGGGGACGTCCCAGCTCTCGGATCCCTCCCAGTCCCAGAACCAGGGATTCCTCCACCGCACAACCAATGTCACCACTTCCCGTCCCCATTCCAGAAACCCCTTAAGGCCAGGAGGAAACTATCCAGTACAATAGCAGCAAACTCGTGATATGATCACCTTATATAAGTATTTTCAATGGGTAGCCTTAATAAAGGCAGATGAGTAGAGACACAAAATGCATTTTTCATTTTAAAATGCATACCCAAAATGTATTTTCTCTAGAGGAGTTCCGTGTCCTCCATAGCATTTTAAGCAATTGTAATGTTGACATAATCATCAATCACGGGAGGTTGCAAAAATCCCTGTACACTTCCTTCAGGTTTCTCCAATAGGCAACATCTTAATATCTTGCACAAGTGGGTGTAATATCAGACTAGGACATTGACATTGGTACCGTGCCAGACATCATGGTGATTTTGCCATTGTTGCACGTGCATGTGCGCAAACACGCACGTGTGAGTGTGGTTCTACACCATTTTATTGCATGTGTACATTTGTGTAACCACCACCATATTCAAGATAAAGAACTGCTTCATAATCACAAAAAGTCTCTGTGTGCTACTGCTAACCCCTGGCCCTACTCACCTGCTCTCTGCCTTTGTAATTTGGTGACTTAGCAATAGTGTGTTTCTCTGCATGGCTGCTGTTTACTCATTCACCTGCTATAGGACATTTGCCTTTTCTCCAGTTTTTGGTTATTAAGAATAAAATTGCTATGAACATTTGTATACAGTTTCTTGTGTGGACATAAGTTTTCATCTCTCTGAGATAAATGCCCAGAAGTGTGATCGCTGTATCATATGGTAAGTCTATGTTTGGTTTCTAAAAGACACTGTCTGAGTTTCTCCCAGATTGGGACACTAGGAAGAATCCAGTTTCTCTGCATTCTTGCCAGCATTTCCTGGTGCCACTGTTTTTTGTTTTCTTAAACCATTCCTTCAGGTACATATTGATATCTTGTTGGTATTTCAATTTGCCCTTCTTAGTGACTCATGTGTTCAAATATCTCTCATGTGTTTATCAGACACCCATCTTTGGCAGAATATCTGTTCATGTCTTTTGCAATTTTCATATATTTTTCCATTGTATTTTGAGAATTTTTTTATACATTTTACATACGAGTCCTTTGTTAGGTGTGCTGCTTGCAATTACATTCTCTAATCTGTAGATTTTCTTTTCATCTTCTTAATAAGAACTTTTGCACACCAAATGTTTTAATTTGATGAAGTTCAATGTATCAATTCTTTTTTTTTTCATAGATTTTACTCTCGGCATCATATCTAAAAGCTCTTCATCTACCTATAGGCCCTGAAGATTTTTTTTCTACGTATTCTTCTAAAAGTTTAACGTTTTCATATTTTACATTGAAAATGTGACCTATCTGACTTACACTGCATATGCTGCAAAGTTTAGACTGAGACTCACTTTCTTTAAAACAAGAGATACTCCGTTGTTTCCATAGCATTTGCTGAAAAGATGATTCTTCTTTCAATGCATGACTTTTTCACCTTTGGCAAAAACCAGTTGGCCAGACTGGTGTGGGCCTGTTTCTCAGCTCTCCAGATGCCTCTTCCATCTTGGTGCGGTGCTTCCACCAACCCCACGTGGACTCGAGGACTGTAGCTCTAGAGTAAAGGTTATAAAGCTGCCAAAAGTGATTCCTCCTGTTTCATTGTTTTTCAAAACCACCTCAGCTGTTCCAGTCCTTTCGCCTTTCCACATAAACAGGAGATGAGACTTATTGAAGTCTGTAACAGTTTTTGCTATGTTTTGGACAGGAATTGCATGAATCCTATATGTTCATTTGAGGAGAATTGGTATTTTTACTATGTTTGGTCTTCTAAGTCATGAACCGGGAATGTCTTTTCACTTATTTATATTATCTTTGTTTTCTGTAGCTTTCAGAAGACCCTATTGTACATGAGTAGTTCACTTTCTTGGGTGGTTATAAATGATATAATTTTAATTTGGTTTCCAAGTATTTTTGTTAGTACATAGAAATGTGATTTTTCTTTTTCTTCTTTTTTTGCATGTTGCTCCTGGATTCTGTGACGTTGAGGAGCTCACATATAATTCTAGGAGTTTGTAGATTCCTTGGGATATTCTACACAAGCTGTAATGTCTCTTGCAGTGATTTTTCTTTCCTCCTTCCTGATGTGCATGCATTTTACTTTTTTTCTTTCTTTCTTTCCTTTTTTTTTTTGATTTATTGAATTGGTTAGAAGCTCCAGTGCTCTATTTAATAGCAGTATTTAGAGTGGGCATCCTTGCCTTATTCCTTCATTTAATGGGAAAGCAGTCTTCACTATAAAATGCTATGTTAGCTGTAGGTCTTATTTTGATATTCTTTACCAGGTTGAAGAGTTTTCTCTTGATCTACTTTGCTGAGCTAGTTTATCACGAGTGGTCGTTTGAATTTAATCAAGTGCTTTTTCTGCATCAATTGACACATTTATGTGTTTTAAAAATATGATGGATTACATTTATTGACACTTGAGTACGGAAATGGCCTGTATCCTTGGGATAAATCGCCTTGATCATACTGTATAATTCATTTTGTATACTGCTTATTTGGGTTTGCTTTATGTTTTAAAGAATTTCTGCATCTGTATTCATGAGAAATATTTGTCTATAGTTTTCTGGTTTGCAATGTCTTTGTTTTTGTTACCAGGTAATACCGATTTCATAGAATGAAGTGAGAAGTACTCTCTCCTCATATAGTTTCTGGAAGAGAGGCCCCACTTGGGTAGAGAAGGGGTGTCGCATTATCAGTGGGTGGAGGATGGCAACACTGGGCTGCATCGTCTCCCCTAACACTCCTCTGGTGGGGACGGGGAGCGGTGTCTCATTGCCGCCAGACTGACATGGGAGTTCAGGCTCTCCAACAGGTCTCCACAGACACCAGCCCAGAGCAGAGGGTGCGAGCTTCCTGCGGCTGGGTGAAATGGGATGTCTGGGCTTCCTGGGGTGAGGGGAAGTCTCATTACCTTGAGGTCATGGGGAAGTCCCTGTTCTCTACACAGACTCAACAGTTCCCACCGCAGTGGTGAATCAGGGGGATTGGCTCTTTACTTCCAGGTCAGGGTGGAATTGTAGACCCCGCCTTGACCTCTATAGGGGTGATGGGATGGGGAAGAGTGCCCTGTCACCTGCTCTGGGCCGGTTACTCTCAGGCTCCCTCTTTACCTCTCCTGAGACTACCCAGTGGGGAGAGGAAGAAAAACCTTCCTGTTGGGCAAGGTGGAATTCCCAGTTTCTCACTCAGATTCTCTCAGGGGGGGTAGAGAGGCCACAATTTTTTTGCTGTTGTGTTTGACTAGAAAAGAAGGGTCCATGCCAACAGGGTTTCTGTCTTGCTAGATTGCCCCTATCTCAGTCCTTTGACTAGAGAGAAGTATTGTCTTTCTTGTCTGCACCCATCGGCATTTCTGAGTTGTAGACTTCTCTAACAACCAGACTGGGGTATTTGAAGGAGAAAAGCAAGTCAAAAGAACTCATCACCCTGTTCTTCCTTAAGTCCCAAGGTCCCTCTCCAGGGCACCTGTTTATGATCGCTTTATCCATTATATCCGGGGTGTGAGCTGTTCATGGCAGTAGGAATAGAGAGAAATAGACTTTTCCATCTCACCTCTGACTGGAAGTCTTCCTCCATGACATTCTTTACATAGACTTTAATTTTTAAAACAGTTATAGATTTATAGAAAAATTAAGATGGAATTACATAGAGTTCCAATATATCCCACTTACTTTTTTTCTGTTAACCTTCTCCACTATCATCCATTTGTTATAATTTGTTATATAGTTACACATGTTACCTTTAGAGTACCAATATTGGTACATTATTAACTAAAGTTCACACTTCATTCAGACTTCCTGGTTTTCACCCAATGTCCTTCGTCTGTTCCAGGGCCCCGTGGCATGAACAATTGTCCTATTTACCTAGGTTCCTCTTGGCTGCGACAGTTTCTCCAACATTTTACATCTCCGATGACCTTGACAGCTTTGAGGAAGACTAGTCAGGTGCTTTGTAGACCATGCCTCTGTTGGAATTCCTCTGATGACTTTCTTGAGGTTATACTGGAGGAAGATGATCAGGGAAATAAAGTGTCATTGATGTCTTGTACAGGTTTCTGCCATCACATGGTTTAGCGCCCTGATGCTGACCTTTGTCACTGGCTGACATGCTGTCGGGCTTCCCCACTGTAAAGTTACCCCCAACCTTCCCCTACCTGACCGTTTGGAAAGAAGTCACTCCATACAGCCCCTACTTAAGGAGCGGGCAATTCCACCTCCTTCCATTGTGTGGACAGGATAAACAAATTCTTTGAAATTCTTCTTCATATGGGATGGATGGGTCTATTTCCTGCATTTATTTATATCAGTGTGAAGTCACAGATAGTTATTTTTATATATATATTTATAATCCAAAGCTTCGTAATTGTCTTGTGTGCTCAAACCGTGCCAGCCTTGGCCCCGGGCAGTCCCTCCAGCGAACCCCTGGGCCGTGGGGATCTCTGGTTCATTTTAGTGGAGAATGGTGTGGACGCATGTACTTACCGGGGCATTATTTCTTTTAGGCTCTAGCAGCAGACAAAATGAGTAAATACATATGTGCATATTAATGTGTGGACTTACACACAATCTATTGATCTTTCCATAGGTAAACCTCTGTTTTCATATTAACTAACATGAGTTCTACTGGTTTCCAGTGCCATCTATTACGACGTGGATCATTTTAGCCTCCTCCCCTTGCCCATCTGTAAAATCCACCTCCAACAGAGGGAAACCTGGCTCCCACTATGTCTCAGGCATTCACTAATTGTTCAAACCCAGGATAAACCCATAACAGGATCAGCGTAGCATTATCAGCCCACAGAGTGCAGTGCTTACGGCGGGTACTGTGGTTTTAGTCTCGCAGAGTGCTCGTTCCCAACGCTAAGGACTTCATCTTTCACCCTGACTCCCTTCAGTGAGGTCGTTTCATACGTCTGTCATGCACAGTCTGCATTCCACCTGAGATCCTTAGCTTCCTAAATGAAGTCTAAATTTCTGTAGGTCAAGCTTCACTCTTTGTTCTGTAAAGTTCTGTGGGTTCTGACAAATGTTCAATGCCATGTGCTTGCCATTACGACATCAAAAAGAGCAGTTTGGATCCCTAAAACCTCTCTGAGTCTCACCTAGTCAAACCTCTCTCCCCTCCTCCCAACCCTTGGCAACCACTATCTTTCTTCCTGTCTCTATAGTTTTGCCTTTTCCAAAATATATGTAATTGGAATCCTACACTATGTAGTCTTTTCAGACTGTCTTCTTTCACTTGATGTATTAACATTTTAAAGAGAAATGTCTAATCTGTGGTAATTGAGAAAGTAAGAGCATAAAACAACACGCCCGTATTGCTTTTTGTTTTGATTTGAGAGAGGGAGAGAACGAGCACGCGTGCAGAGGGAGAGTGAAAGAGAGAATCTGAAGCAGGTTCCAAGCCCAGTCTGGAGCTCAACACAGGGCTCGATCTCATGATCCCAAGATTGTGACCTGAGCCTAAATCTAGAGTCAGACGCTTAACCAACTGAGCCACACGGGGGCCCCTGGTGTGCCTGTACTTGAAGGATAGGCCTTTCCTAGCACGAGAATGTAGTGAACTTCAGAATGCGTTTGTAAACCTGTCCTTTAAAATCTGGACTTGCTTTCAGTTCCCAGGGGCAGGCGTCAAACACGAACAGTATCTACTAATCTGACACAGAAGGACATGCAGTGAATGCAAATATTTAAACAGAAATAACCTTAAGCCTTTACTAGGAATATTGGATTGTTTTCCTGAACTATCCTTTCCAAGTCAGCTGTGGGGTACCTGCACTAACATTGATGCGTCTTTGCTCCTTGTCTCTTGCCAAACAACCTCAGTGAGCCAAAGGTGAATTACAGAGAATATGCGATGGTTAATCAGGGTTCAGGGTTGAGGGAACGTGGAACGAGGAGGACATTTGACCCTTCGTCCCAGCCAAGGCACTGGCACAAAGTGCTGGGAGACGCCTGTGTTCTAGCCACCCTCCCGTCCAGCCATCTGAACCATGGTGAGGTCTCCTGAAACAAATCTCACTCTATGTCCCCGGCATTTTTCCTCACCCACAATCCCCTCTGACTATCGCCACCAGTGTAACCTTACTGGAAAGGAAAATGATTTCTCTGCTTCAAGTCTTCTGACGGCCTCCCCAGACTCCTCACCACCGTTGGAAAGCTTCGTCTGGAAAGGACCCTGTCTGCTCCTCAGCCCCGCTCCCCACACTCAGACCCTCTTTCACCACCACAGTGCTCCACGGATCCTGTTGGTGCTGCGTCATCCAAGTGCGTTTCTGACCCCAGCCCTTCACCAGTTCTGCTGCCCTCGGTCCCATGGCTCTTCCTGAGATCCCCAGGACTTCTTCCCGAGAGTCAGGACTCTGTCATACATGGGCCCTCGGACACGCTCTCTCCAATCCCTGCGCACGGAGCTCACTATTTTGTTATATTTTCCTTAGAGTACTACAGTGTCTGCGTTGTTCCTCTAAGTCTGTTCGGTCTGACCTGCCCCCCCCGCCCCCCGCTGCCACATATATCAGGATGCATGCTCCGTGAGAGACATGACCTTTCGTGTTGCTTGCTGCCGCACCCCAATACCTAGAAGATGACAAGCCCTCAACAAATATTTGTTGAATGGATGCACAAATGAATGGCTGATCCCATGCCACTAACGTTAGAATGGTTTCTTGGCAACAGTCATAGGCTTGTGCCCTCGACCCTGCATTTCACCATGACCTCCAGGAAAGTATAGTGCTTCTTTCTGATAATCCCTGGGATGGTCACATATTCCGTCCTGGATTAATCACCCACTTTATTACCGACACAGCCCCAACATATTTTGATAAAACTAAACAAAACCCTCATTTGCTACATGCATCTTATTTTCTCCGTGGGATTTAAGAAGCTAAGTCATCTGCTGGGAGAAGCACATCACTCTGAAATGTATTCTTAATATTTATTATCAAGACCCAGGAGATATTTAACTGCCAGATAGATAAAGACATCACAGGAAAAAATCTCATAAATGTATTAAAATGACATTTTGAGCATTGCCACAACAGAATCCTATATCTGCCTTGCACTCAGTCCAAAAATATTATCCAAGGATACACTGGAGTTGAGAGTCTATTGTTTCAGGAAGAACATGGTCTCAAGTTTTTATCTTGTTGCAAGTAGATGAGGGCCAGGAAAACGACTAAAATTGCCCAGGAGTAGCATAGGATCATGAAGAATATAAAGAAAGCCATGTGCGAAGAAGTCGTTGGGGTGAACTCTGGCCTACCTCAACCAGTTGTTAGGCTTCAAGGGACCTTCAGGACTCAGCCAAGAAGACAATGAGCCTCGTTGCTTGCATCCACCTCGATGGTGATGCTGGAAAGGTCATGGTTCTGTTTTGCTATGAAGCTGAAATATGTTTTTGCTTTTAAATGGAAAATTCCACACTCATTCAATTTAAATAATGAGTTTCCATTTTTTGAGCATCTCCCAAGTGATTTCTTCTCTCTCTGCCAATCACCTAGCCCTCATGGCCATACTATGAGGCTTGTGTTTTTATACTCGTTTTTACCAAAGAGGCTTAAAACAGCCTCTCCTGGGGTCACACAGCCAGAGAGCTCCAGAGGACCCGCAGCCAACCAATGCCCAATATGCATTCAAGCTAAGGACTCTTGGCTTCCAAATGAGTCAGGTCCAAACTCACTATACCCAACATTTTGATTCTCCCTTGTGGAACCGGGGACATATTGGGACTGGACAAGGATTAAATCGCTTAAAAACCTTTATGCATTTTAATACTTTTTCCTTAAAATTGAAATCCTTTGCTCTATTTAAATGCACATGTCTGACAATATGTGTTTCAAAGTCTGGGAAGTTCAGACTAGTCTATCACCGCCTTGTTACATAATGATGGTGAAATATCGTGTTTTGCATTAAAGATAAAAGACAAAAAAACCCAAAACACCACCAATTCATTAGCAAATCAAATGATAAAACAACTTCTCTTCCTCTGGTTACTTTGCTTAAGGAAAAGCACACAGAGATCACAGGAGCAGAGCGAGATTGGTTGAGAGCCGAAAGAAGCGTCTCAGCGGATTTTCAAGATGGAGGATGTGCATTTCCATGGTTTTCCTTTCCTTTCCCCGGCGTTCTAACTAGAACTGCCCTGTGCTTACGAGTGTTTGTGAGCATTACAGACAGAATCCAAGGTGGGAAGAAAGGAGATGGTGTATGGTGGTCCCTGGGTCACAGGTGTAAGACATTCCTGTGCCAGATGAGAATGTCCTGAACTTAATGGTCAGTAGCAAAAGGAGAACTCGTGGGGGTGCCAAGTGCAGAGGAAGACAGTGAATTGTGAATGGGGCCCACTGCCCAGTGCACATGGAGGTTGCAGCAGGCTCACCTTGGAATCAGAGAATCCGGTCAAAGCCCTGGCCCATTTATGGGGTAGCTGTGTCATCTCAGGAAGGTTTCTGAGCTTCTCCCGGCCTCTATGAGATTAAAAACACCTTACAGCGTTTGCGTCAAGATGAACAATAACAAAGTCATCTCATGACCAATACTTCCATGTTATTATTCAGTAAGGACCCCTAAGAAACCATTTCTAAATCCACCTAAATTTCCTGATGCTCCAGCCCAAATTCATGTTCCCTCCTGGTCAGCTCCGTAATATTTCTCATCATCACCCTCTGTTTGCGCACCTTCCAGAGGCTTCTGCTTTCTCATCTAAGCACTCCCAGTTGCTTGAACCTTCCCTCCAGGGCCTTATTTTGATTAACCGCTGGTAATTAAAATTAAATTTGATGAACTGGAACAAAAGCTTTTAGTTGGCTTCTCTTTAGCACCTTGCACACCTAATTTAGTAAAACCCAGAAAATAGAAAGAGCATAATTTCCTATAATTAAAGCGAGGCTGAAAAGTGGAGTCTTTTTTTTTTTTTATAAAAGAGACGTGCTCTTAATTCTTCATTATTTTAGTGTGGGTGCATCTGAACTTAATTGTAAAAAATAAAATGTCTTTGGTGTTTAAATCAGCTCAGTTTGTCAGGAGATTTATTGAGACAGTTGCAAAGAAAGTATTTTAGAATATACTTGTGGCATAAACGTCTATATTTTCTTACAAGTGGAGAGGTTATCATTTATACAAAAGTAGGCACTTCATTTTTAAACTTACGGTATCATAGAAACAAGTATGTATGTCTATGAAAATTCTGAAAAGTAGAAGATCATGCGTTTAAACATATAAAACTCAAATATCTGAAAGAATTAAGTAACGTTTACTAAGTATATATATATTTTTTACCAACTTAACCATTTTAAGCGTACAGTACAATATTTTTTACACTGGTGTGCAACAGATCTCCAAAACTTTTTCACCTTTCAAAATAGAAATCCTTATTCATTGAAAAACAACTCTGCTTCTTCTCCTCTCCCTTTCGGCCCCTTAAAACCAACATTTGACTTTGAGTCTAAGCATTTGAATACTTTAGATATTTCATATAAGTGCAATCATAGTCTTTGTCTATGATTCACTTATTTCACTTAGCACAGTGTCATTCAATATTTACTTATTTTGTATCATTGACAGCATTTCTGTCATTTTATTAAAAGATTTTATTTATTTATATGAGAGAGAGAAAGACCATGCACAAGCAGGGGGAGGGGTAGAGACAGAAGCAGACTCCCCACTGAGCAGGGAGCCCAATGCGGGGTTCTATCCCAGGACCCTGATATCACTACCTGAGCTGAAGTCAGACACTTAAGCCACTAAGCCATCCAGGTGCTCCAGTTTTCTCTCTTTTTCAAGACTGAATAATATTCCTTTGTGTGTGTGTGTGTATGTGTATATATATATATATATATATATATATATATATATATATATGTTTTTTCTTTATCTAGTCATCTGTTGGTGAACATGCAGGTTGCTTTGACGTCTTGGTTATTGTGAAAAATCCTGCAAGAACACATGTATACACATACATCTTTGAGATCATGCTTTCAATTCTTTGGGGTATATATATTTTTAGGAGCAGGATTGCTGGATCACATGGTATTCCAATGGTAAAGTTGGATTACCAATTTTTAATTTTCTTTAAGACTCTCTATACTGTTTTCCACAGTGGTTGCTCCATGTTACAATGCACAACATACAATCCACAAGGCTTCCAATTTCTCCACATCGTCACCAGCACCTAAATACTTGTTATATTCTCTGTTTTGATAATGGTCATCCTAATAGGTGTGAGATGATAGCTCATTGTGGTTTTGAATTGCATTTCCCTAGTGTTGAGTGATGTTGACCATCTTTTCATATTCTCACTGGTCATCTATATGCCTTCTTTGAAGACTATATATTCATGTCCTTTGCCCATTTTTAAGTTGTGTTATTTGTTTTTGTATTGTTTTTGAGTTTTGGGAGTTCTTTATATATTTTGGTGACTCACCCCTTATCATAGATACAATTTGCAAATATTTTCTTCCGTTCCATAGTTGCCTTTTCACTCTGCTGATTATTTCTTTTACCATGCAGAAATTTTAAAGTTTGAGACAGTCTCACTCATTTATTTGTTTTCTTTCTTTCTGTTGGTAGTTTTGGTGTCTTACCCAAGATATCGTTGCATGTTTTCTTTTAACAGTTTTATAGTTTCTGGTCTTATCTTTAGGTCTTTAATTCATTTTAAGTTAATTTTGTATACAATGTAAGGTAATGGCATGACTTCATTCTTTTGCATGTGAATATCCAGTTTTTCCATGATGCTTATTTTTTAATTAACCCAAAGTATTAAATATATGTATGAAAGGGACTAAGGATTTGATGAAGATCAAGCAGAATGTGGAAGATGGAGGATGCCTGTCAGGACATTGAGAACTAGAAGGAAACTTGGGAATTTCTGAGTTCATAGGGCAGAGTGAGTATGACCCTGGAATGTACAAAGAATCAGGGATTCTGAGGAAGTAGGCATTTCATCAAAGTTGAAGAACCTATTAGAAGAAAGTGCAGAGGGGCATTCTTCTAATGAACACCTGTCTTTCTTGTGCTTTGCACATGCTATTATAATTCCTAGTGTAATGACCAACTTGTCCACAAGACTGCAAATTTCGGGAAAACAAAATATAGATCTAAATTATTTACAATTGTTTCCTTATGGCTTAACACAATGCCTGGCACATAGTGTATGCTCAATACATACTTGTTGAATAACAGATTAAAGGACTTCCACTTGATTATAGACTAGATTATGTGGATATATCTTTTTACAAAAAACCTAGAAAGACTGTAGAAAGTGAAACAAAAAATTCTCCAACATAGAAAAAAAACAAAGAAAGGCCCTTCCTAGATTCCAGGGGAAGAAGAAAAGCCATTGTGAAATGTGCTGTGAGCCTTCTCCATAACAAAGGAAAGACAACCAGAGAATTATTCCATCTAAGAGACAGACACTGATTCCAGACCCTATAGTCATCCTGTGTCACCTGAAGGAGGAAAAAAATGCTAAGAAATATGTGTGAAGGTCACAGACAAGAAACACAGGCACACTGAAATAGTGAGACTTAATCGTAAGATTAAAACTCCCCCCCAACACGCACCCCTCACCACCTCACCAACAGTGAGTTCCAGCTGACAGAGCTGCAAGAAGAGACCCCCTAAGTGAGAGTACTTGGGGATTCCTGAAGCTAACAGGAGAAGCAATGACAAGGAGACAGAAGGAAGTAAGCAGAGAACAAATATAATAAATAGAAATCAGCTGCAAAAAAATCAATTAACTGGATTAAGAGGCATTAATCCAATCATATTAACCAGCAGCAACAGTAAAAAAATTGCCACAGTGGATAAAAGCAAAACTGCCTAGTCTATAAGAAGCTCATTTTACATATAACATTCAGATGGGCTAAAAGAAAGGTGAGCAAGAGAACTTTGCTACGCTAAAACTCATCGAAAGAAAACCGGAGAAGCTATATTAATATCAGACAAAGACAACTCCAGAATAAGGAAAATTATCAGAGGTACTGCCTACTGACAAAAGGATCAATTTTCCAAAAACCTATAACAATCCTAAACATGTATGACCTAACAAAGAGCATCCAAATGCATAAGGCAGAAACTGGTCAAACTGAAAAAGAAACAGACAAATGACTATCATGGTTGGAGACTCCAACATGCCTGTTTCAGTAACTGAGAAATCAAACAAGCAGAAAATCACTCAGGATGTAGGGGACCCACACAGCACTATCAAGTAACTCAACCAAATTGACATTTATAGAAGATTCTATCCAACCACAGCAGAACACATTCATCTTAAGCTCACATAGGTTATTCATCCCAAGTGGTATCCTGGGCCATAAAATGCATCATAACAAATGAAAAATAGTTGAAATCATGGAAGGGATGTCCTCAGATGACTGTAAAATTAATGTAAAAATACACAACAGAAAGATAGTTAGAGGGATCATGAATATTTGGAAATTTTTAAATGGCCTAAACAACACCTATGTCAAAGAAGGAGTCTGAAGATAAATTGGGAAATATTTTGAACTAAATGAAAGCAAAATTACAATTTATCAAAATGTGGGGTGTCAGAGAAAGCAGTACTTCGAGTATATGTATTAGAGACCAATACAGGTCCAAAAACCATATCCTAGGCTTTTACCTTAGTCAACAAGAGAAACATACTTAAGGTAAGCCTAAAGAATGAGCTAAAAGAAATAATAAATTAACACAGAAGCCCTTGCAATCAAAACCATGAAAATAGTAGAGAAAATCAAAGTAACCACCGGTGGTTCTTTGAAAAGAACTGTGGAGTGGATGAAAGCAGGCGAACCCACATCTCAGTCAGAATGACTAAAACCCCGAGCCCAGGCAGTGACAGTTGCTGGTGAAGACGTGCAGGAATGGGCACTCTCCTGGGGACTTGCTGGGATACCAGGGGTCACAATGGTGCAGTCAGATTGGAAGATACTTTGGCAGTTTCTCACAGGGCCACACATAGTTCAGCCACAAGTTCCAACCACCGCACTTCTTGGTATTTCTCCAGTGGAATTAAAAACACATCCATACAAAAACATGAACGCACGCATTTGTGGACATTTTATTCACAATGGCCAAAAACTGGGAGCAACTAAGACTCCCTTCAATGAATTGAAAGGGTAAACAAATTATCATATTTTCATATATTGGAAAATCACTCAGCAATGAAAAGAGAAGCTGTCTCAAGCCACGTACAGACATAGATGAATCTTAAAGGCACAGCACCGGGTGAAACAAGCTTGTCTGAAAAGGATGTATCCGTGTAAGTCCAAGTACATGGCCTTTCGAAGAAGGTAAACTACTGTAGTAGGAAGTGAAGCAGTCATTGGCTGCTCAAGGTCCCGGGATGAAGGTTTGGGGTGGGAAGATGGAATTGGTAAATTGCAGGGGCTTTTTTTTTTTATAGTGTGAAACTACTTTGCATGACACTATAATTACAGGTGCATGATGCTCTGCATGAAGTTACACTAATAAGGACAAGTTGCTGCTCCTTCCATGGTAAATGTATAACCTACCTGCCCTGCCATGGGTTAGCTGACCCCCACCCCCAGGGTCAGTACCGTGAAAGGGGCTCAGTGTCGATCTCTGCTGTTGGCAGGAGGCACTCAACCATAGGGTTGGCCAGATGAGCAGTGGTGTCCCTTAGGAGGAGGTTCGTGATTGTTTCCATGAACAGCCTCTGTCCTGCTCCCAAAGGACTCACTGAGTGGGCACCAGATTGGCTAAAGGAAGGGGCCAGCTGATGAGCCCAAGAGGACCACTTTCTCCACCCGGCACCTCCTTGTATCTCGAGCTTCCCCTGAAATGGACATCTGCACATCCATGTCCCTTCCCAGAGTCTGTCCACACATTTCTTCTCCAGACTTCCTTGTTATAAGCATTCTAATCTTGTTATTTTGAAGTCCCCAAAGAACTGGGCAAAACCATTAGCTACTGTCACGAGTCAACAGTAACCTATAGCCTAAACTCTCGATCTCTCTTGATCAGAAGGATCAGCGCCTTTTGGGTTTTTTGATGTCTATCTTTCTTGATGATCCTGTAATAAAGCTTTCAAAGGAAGCATGAGGGTGAGAATACTGGGCCAAGAGCCCAAAGTCGGAGAACCTAGTCAGGAATGTGACCCCAGGCAGCCCATGTAACATCTCTTTGCCTCGGGAGGTTTTATAGTTTCATTTGTTTATTTGAGGCAGGAAGAGAGAGAGGAAAGAGGGAGAGGGAGCATGAGCTGGCAGAGGGAGAGGGAGAAGCAGGCTCCTCACTGAGCAGGGAGCACGATGCAGGACTTGATCCCATGACCTTGGGATCATGACCTGAGCCGAAGACAGACGCCTAACCCACTGAGCCACCCAGGCGCCCCTGCCTCGGGACTTTCATCGGTAAAATCGGCAGACTGAAATTGAAGTTTGAGATCCAGGAACTGGTTTTGTGGTTGTAAAATGTGGCACCTAAGAATTTAAGATAATTTGAAGAACAAATGTGTTTGTATTACATCTCAGCTACAGCCACTTGGGAATTTTAGTAAATACATTAAAATCTGTTATAATAGATGCATATTTCATGTAATTATTCATGTTAGAAATTCTAATGTAACATCGATTTGTGTAATATTTGTGACAGTAATTACCATTAATATTCATTGGCTGCTCCTTTCAGATAGGCACCACGCTGGTTCCTTTACACACATCATTTCATTAATGTTCACAATTCCATTAGGGAAATGGCTTTGTCTTTGATGGGTCCTCTCTCAGAGAAAAGCTTTGGGTGTGAAAGCTTTCCTTGAAACGTGCTCGAAAGCGCTGTGTGCCAGTGGGGAGGTGACACAGAGAACAGAAGGGCCACTCCTCTGAGGACCCTCGAAAGACTGTTTGAAGCGCACATAGGAATTGTGCCTGAGTCCGGGGACAGTGGGCACCCACCTGCTGACACCTGCCATCGCTGGCCATCCGGGCACTTCCAGCCGACATACAGAAGGGAAGGTGTGTGTCCGTGGCTGGAGCAGACCTGCAGGCGGGACAATTCTGGAAGGTGGGCATGGGGGACTCAGAGCGGGGGCACTTGGGGTCGCCAAGGAATTACAGACAGGGCACCAACAGCGTCTGGTGCCGGGTTCTTCCCGTCTTTTCGTGAATTAAGAAAATGCCCCATTCCACAATACTTATAAGCATATAAGGATGTACTCGTAAGAGCGTTCTGGAAGGTTAAGTGGCATTCAAGGCCAGTGAGTTTTCGTCTTCAAGGTCTGATTCACTCTGAAATATCAGCTATAGGGTGTTGACAGGAGAAAGCTTATTTCGATTTTGTTTTCAATCTTGAAAATACCCTGCTTGCCCAAGGGGGCAGCGTTCACTCGTTCCTGCGCCTCCTTCATTTATTCGCTGCTGAACACGCAGACACCTGCAATGCTCACTGAACCTCATGCAGGCCTGCTTCCGGCCCAGTCAATTCACATCCCCGGAGTCTCTCCTAGCGGCTGCAAAACCCAGACAGAGGACTTCAAGGCTCCGGTTACATAATCCTTACAGTTCTGCATATGAAGATTTGAAACAAATATTACAGGAAAGCATTTCTATGAAGGGAGAAGCATAAAAACGGATGTGACATTTACTCACTTCTTAATTTGCTTTTCTGCAGGCGTTCTTGCAAGTTCTTGCTAAGCGTGCATGAGCCCTTCCCGAAACACGACTCCTCCAGCCCGCGTGTCTGCGGGCTCCGTCAGCTGCTCTTCCTCCTGGATCCCTAAAGGGAAGACGCATAAATAGAGACGGTGACGGGGAATCCTGGAGACTGAACTTCTAGATTTGAAGGCAAGTTTTGAAAACTTAAATCGATACGGATGACCTCCTTCAGTGGGTTTTCCTAGCCACGTGGGAGAAGTGATTCCTACCTTCTGAAGAGTACCGTGGTCTGATGCACCACCTCTCGGATGGGGGAGAGAGTGGGAGAGTAACAATTTATGACCACAACTTGGGAGGAATTTTCTGGAAATGACTGAGTGAGGGTGTGGCGCTCAGAAACGAGCGATGGGCGTATATTTAACAAACTGCAAAGGCAATGTAATGAAAGAAGATATTTTCAAAAAACTGTGATGGCAAATTTGGATAAAAGTATTTAAAAAAAAATCTTGAACCATGCCTCGCAGTATCTAAAAAATTAACTCCAAGTGGATCATAGATCTAAATCTAAATTTAAAATGATAAAAGAAAACAAATGAGAGGCTCGTGATCTTGGGTTGGGTGAGAATAGCCCAGGCACACATCAAAAGCAGGACTTAGAAAAGAAAAAGGCAAATAGGATGTCATCAAAATTTAAACCTTTGTATAAAAGGCATGGTTAAGAGTATAAATAATAAGTCGCAACTCGAGCAAAAATATTTCCAAAATATATGTTGAAAAAGAAGGTATAAACAGCTAACTCAAACTTAACACGAAAACAATCCAATTTTAAAAGATACAAAAGATTTGGACAGACACTTCAGGAAAGAAGATCTGTGGATGTTGAATAAATACATAAAAAAGATATGCAAATTAAAAAAATAGAATGCGATTATACACTTTTTAGAATGGCAAAAAGCAACAACAAAGCAAAAAAAAAAACCAAAAAAACAAAACAAGGACCCCTACAAAATACAAATGTTGACAGAGAGGAGACAGAGAGAGACGGCATCTCGGAGGTGCAGAAGAGGGCCGCTGCTTTGGAAAACAGTTGGGCAATTTCTTATAAAGTTAAACACACACTTATCATATGACCTAGCAATTTCACTCTTAGGTACCTGCCCAAGAGAAATGAAAACTTCTGTTTCCTCAAAAGCCTATATGCACATGTGTGTAATAATTGGATCCATCCTGCCCAACGCGGGAAGCACTGGGAACATCTTTTAACAACTGAATGAACGGCTGTCTACACACTAGCTGTTGTGACTCAGCATTAAAAAGGACAAACTATGGATACACACACCTTCACAGGTGAATTTCAAGTTCATTGTCCCACAGCTACATAGTACAGGGTTGCCTTTACGTGACCTTGTTTAAAAGACCAAATCCTAGGGCTAGAAGACAGAACAGTTGTTGACAGTCACAGGACATAGGGAGACAGCTTGCATAAACGGGGCCCGAGAAAAGTTTGCCTTTTTGAATTCACATGAGCACAACATCTTTGCTTTCAACAAATTAAGTCCTATTATATTAAGCAACCGCATAGAGCTCTGTCTCCCTGGCTCATGAAAGCAAGAATACATTTCATTTTGAAGATACCTACGTCTCTAATGTATCGTACAGATGGCATTACTTGAATTAGGAAGAAAGCCCTGAACGTGTGTTAGTTTTCTGCTAAATGTCTATATATTCATGTATCTATATATGAGATGTAGGAGTGAAGGCAAAGGAGGGAAGTAAGAAAGTGAGAAATCCCACCCTTTTTCACTCCATCTGCCAGACTGATTTTTTAAAAAATAATAATGTATTTGTCTTTATTCTTCATTTCTAACTATTTTTGTCACTGTGAACCCAAGAATCTCTCTTAAATTATTTCTGAAGTAAAAAGTAAGCTGTTAGGATTCATACTTTTATGGAGGTGTTAAAATATTACACCAGGGATATAAAATTAATTGTCCTGTTTTAGTATCCGTGATGCCATTCTTTATAGTTCACCAGACTTAGAACCTGTCGCTAAGCAGTCTCTACTAAAAACATTTCCATACAAAGAATCCTTAACTCACCTCCTTGTATATACCCAGGAAATAGTCCTCACTCTTTTCTTAAAAAAAAAAGAAAAAAAGAAAAAAGAAAATAACTCATAGAAAGAAACTTCCAGATTGAACACAGCGCATCCTGGATGATCCGAGGACGAGGTTGATCAGAGAGACCCCCAGGAAATCAATCCTTTGATTGATTCCTGTTCCTTCTTGCTGGTGACCTAGATAGTGGACGAGATAGAACATAGATCCCACTGATTCCTAGGTGACCTCAAAGTCGGGGGTAGACAGCAGCACAACAAATAGCAACATTGACTTAACTTGAGAAAATTGAAAACCAACCAGAGACATAGTAAAGAACATGAAAGTGGAGCAGAATACAGGCTCCTTTTGACGATAATGCAATTATTCAACAACCATGTATTCTATGTGTCTCTTAACAGTTTAGAAGGTAGTATGCTAGGTGTTGAAGCATTGCATTCTCAAAGCACCTATAAAATATGTGATGAAGAAGGTGACAAATGGATTCTCATAACTGATGAAAAAGAGACCATGGGAAGGAGCAGGCGTAGTTTCTAGTAAGAGGACCAAGTGTCGTGTCAGAATAAGATCAGGCATCTGCACAGATCATAGACACGGGTAGAATAGTAGGTATATGGAGAGAAGGGGGTCGTTTTTCTGGTCCTTAGCTCTCTTATCCAAACCAGAATGTGGACCCCGTGAAAAAGAATGAGAGCAAAGAAATTAGATTATATACACTGAGAGACAGGAACATTGCTTTAAGCTCCCTGAACTGGGCTCTTGTTCCAAGCCCTCTCCTTGGCTGCCATCCCCATCACCTGTGTCCCATCACCTGTGTCCCCGGAGGCCAAAGCCCCGAGGAGCCTGGGGACACAAGCAGTGCGGGCAGGGTGTTGGAACTGAAGGAGGATTCTGAGGAAAACATCGCTGCTGATTGCCAGAAGCATCCCCTTGAAAGAGACTCTTGCTTGTGTTGTTTCTTTCCCTTTTAAATATTTCGGTTTTAGATAAATGTAGAGAAACGCTTTTGCTATAAAACAGTAATGCAAAGTCTAAAACACTATAAAACACTAATGCAGTTATAAAACACTAATACAAAGTGGCCCTATGTACTGTTTACCCATTTTCCATGAATGAAAACATTTTGAAACCCTGTGGTACAATATCACACCCAAGATACTAGCATTTATACAGATGCTTGGAACACTTGGACCACCGCAAGAACCCCTTGTTGCCCGTTTGTGACCAATTACCCCCCAGGCCATCCTTCGTAGGAAGGTTACCATCCCAACAACCACTAATCTGTACCCTGCTTCTAAATTTTGTCATTTCAAAAATTTTGTATCAGTAAAGCCATGCATTATGTAACTTTTTGAAATGGCTTTTTTTTTTACCCAGCATATTTCCTTGGAGATTCATCCAAACTGTTGCATGGATCAACAATTCATTCATTTTTAATGCTGAGTAGAGTTTCATGGTAAAGATCTAAGACGGTTTGCTTAAACATTCATCCATTGAGGGACATTTGGGCTGTTTCCAGTTTCTGAGCATTGTGCATAAAGCTACTATAAATATTTGTGTACAGATTTTTCTGTGAATATAAGCCTTCATTTTTCTAAGAGAAATGCCCAAGGGTGCAATTGTGGGGTTACATGGTAATTGCATATTTAGTTTTATAAGAAAATGTCAAATAATTTTCTACAATGGCTGTCTAGAATGGCTTTCCCACCAGCAACATAGGAATGGTCAAGTGTCTTTGCATCCTTGCCAGAAATGGGCATGTTCACAGTTTTTTAATTTTAGCCATTCTTACAGATATATGAGAATATCTCATTGTGATTTAAATTAGCATTTCCCTGATGACTAATGATGTGAAACATCTTTTTATATGCTCTTTTCCATCTGTGTATCCTCTTTGGAGGATAGACTCCCACTTCATTCTTCATTTTCAAGACTGTTTTAGCTATTCTAGCTTCTCTCCATAAGTGTTATAATAAGTTTGTCTATATGTACAAAAATCCTTGTTGGGATTTTGATAGGATTGGATTAGCATTAAATCAATTTGAGGAGAATTTACATTTTACTCTGTTGAGTCTTCCAATCCATTAACATAGTATGTCTCTCCATTCATTTAGATAGCTTTTGATTCCTTTCATTAGAATCTTGCCACATTGAGCATACAGATCTGGTCGTTTTGTTATGTGTATGCTTAATTCATTAGCTTCGAAGTAATTGTAAATGGTGAATTTTCAACTCAGTATTCACATGTCCATTGTTACTCTACAGAAATGCAGTTTATTTTTTATGTGCTGCTTTGTTATCTGGTGACCTTGCTACATCCATGTATCCATTTTAAAAAAATTTTAAAAATTTTTGTAGATTCCTTGGGATTCTCTACCCAGATGAGTGTGTTACCTACGAAGAGGGGAAGATAGGTTTCTCCCCCCACTTGTATTCCTTTTATTTCCTTCGTTGCCTTATTATGCTTCCTAGCATTTCTAATACTATCTTTAATAAGGGTAGTGAGAGTAAAAATGTGTCCCTTGTTGTGATCTTCGGGGGTAAGCGTCAATCTTTTGTCAATAATTATGATGCTACTACAGGGCTATTTCTGATGGTCTTTTATCAATTTGAGATAATACCGCCTTTGTTCCTTAGTTACTCTGAGTTCTTATCTCTATGAATATTGGATTTTGTTGAATATCGTGTGTGTGTGTGTGTGTGTGTGTGTGTGTGTTGGTTGATACAATCATGTTATTGTTCTTTAACCTGTTGGTCAGGTGGATTACATTTTTGAATGTTAAACTAGCCTTGTGTAGCTAGAACAAACACCACTTGGTTATGATGTGTAATTGTTTTATATACACATTGCTAGATCCAGCAATGGTAGTAAATATTTTTGCATCTAAATTCATGAGAAATATTGATCTATTTTGCTACTTTCGGTCCCCTTTTTGTTAGGGGGCAACGCTGACCTGTTTCTGTCTTCTGAAGCATATCGCGTACAATCATGTGAAACTTCTTGAATTTTTGGTAGAATTCTTCACTGAAACTACCTGAGCTCTTCTTTTCAAGGGATTTTCATTACAAATTTAGTTTCATTATTAGTTGTTAGCACATTCAAATGAACTCTTTCATAGTTAGTGCGTGGTGCTATCTGGTGAGGAGTTCCATTTCCCCAAAGTTGTTGAATTTATGTGCATTATGTTTGAAGGGTAACCCTCTTCCTTTTGGTGTCTCCCTGTACTGAATCTCCTGAAATCAGTAATTTGTATCTTCTTTCTCTCTCTTTTTTGTCAGTGTTGTTGCAGATTTGTCTATTTCCTGCCTATTTTTAAAGAACCAGCCTTTACTTCATTGATTTACTCTCCTGTTTCCTATTTTCAATTTCATTGCTTTCTGCTTTTATCTTTATGATTTCCTTCCTTCTGCATGCTTTGGAATTGCTTCATTCTTTCTTTTATAGTGTCTGGCAGTAGAAACTCAGGTCAATAGTGTTTTTTTCCAAGGAAAACACACAGTGCCCTGTCTGTTTCTCACCCTCTGCTTGACTGCACTCATGTAGTTCAAATATTATATTTTGTTTTCCTTCAGATCCAATTTTAAAATTTCCTTTGGGATCGCCTTTTTCACTCATGTTTTATTTACACATGCATTGCCAACTTCTCTAGTTTTTGAGTTTTTATGGGGTTTTTTTTCTTGTTGATTTTTTTGCTTCAGCTGTCAGTATGACTTAAGAAACTCGTGTATTGATCTCTATTTTTACCCATTCTGAGGTCCTTCTTTCAATTCTGAAGTTATAGGGCTTTTTTTATTATGGCATCATTCTGGTTAGAGAACCTTTTCTAGCCATCCTTTCTAGGTAGATTGGCCAGCAACAATCTTTCTTAGTTTTCCCTCGTCTGAGAATGTCTTTATTTCCCTTCCATTCCCGAACAATATTCTCACCAGGTACAGGATGTATGATTAACCGTCCTTTTCCTTCAAGACTTGAAAACTGTGCCATTTGCTTCCAGCATCCATGATTTCAGATGAGAGATCTGCCGACATTTGTAGACTTTTGTGTCCCCAAAAATAGGTAAAAGCCCTTTTTTCTCTGACTGTTAACAAGAGTTTTTCTTTGCTTTTAACTCACAGGATTTTATTTTTAAAGATTTTATTTATTTACTTAAAAGAGAGAGAGGAGAGAGCACAAGCATGAGCAGGGTGGGAAGGGCAGAGGCAGAGGGAGAAGCAGAATCCCCATTGAGTAGGGAGCCCAACAGAGGGCTTGATCCCAGGACCCTGGGATCATGACCTGAGCTGAAGGCAGATGCTTAGCCAGCTGAGCCACCCAGGCACCCCTAGCTTACAGAATTGTAATTACGATGTCTCTTTGTGTGCCTCTTAGAGCTAGTCCAGTTGGGTTTACTCAGTTTCTTGGGTCTACAGGTTTATGGCTCTCCAAATTGGGGGAAATTTTAACCATTATTTCCCAGGGTGCTTTTTCAGTTCCACTCTCTTCTCTTTTTCTGGGCCTCTAATAACACAAAACATTAATTCTGGCTATTGTCCCACAGATACATGGCACTTTGTTCATTTCTTTTCAGTCTACTTATTGTCTGTTCAGATTGGATAAATTTTATGGATCTGTCCTCATGGTCTACCCTCTGTCATCTCCACTCTACTCTTGAGACAATCACATTGAGTTTTGTTGCGGTGCTTGTATTTTTCAGTTCTATAATTATGTTTCCTTCCTCTTCACAGCTTCCATTTCTTTGCTAAGATTTCCCATAATTGCTTGTTACACATTTTGGACATTATAGTAAGACGCTCTATATCCCATTAGCCAATGCGTTAAGTGTCAATCTGGTTATGGTGCAGTCCTGGGATGGATGGATGGTGTATTTTCAGCTTCCTGCTAGAACCTTGTGGAAAGCACCCCAGTGGAAAAGGGGCACTGTGTTACACTGCCTCAGTTCAGACAGTGGGGTGGAAGTTCAGCTTCTCTCATCGGACCCACTGACCGCAGAAACGAGCAGAAGAGAAATGTCAAGGACCCCACCGACCTAGCACCTCTTTGTTCAGGGTTGGAGCGGAAGCTCAGCAGACGGAGAAAACTGGCGTGCAAACAGGCCCTGTCGCATGCATTCTGTCCTGTCCTTGCCCCGCGTGCAGGCGGGTCCTGCTCCCACTGGGCCCTGCGTTCACCGGCCATGGGAGAGAGTGGAGTACGTACCAGCCCCAACTTGGACCACCTCATCAGTCTCCTGAATAGCAGATAGGAGGGGAGGCTCCGCCCTCCACTAGTCCCTAATGTCAACAGGGAGTGAGGGGTCTGGGAGTGAGGGGTGAGTCCAAGTGGGGAGTAATCCTCCCTCCTATTGCCTGATTAAACCCCCTTGCCAGTCTGGGGGAGGGGGCTCATCTCAGGACAAGGACCTGCTGTGGGAAAGCAAGCGCCACCTGTCTCTGCTGCTCTGGGGACGGATGAGCATCTCCCTGCTCCATCCTCAGACACCACCGGACACCTGGCCAAGCAGCCAGCCCACCGCCTGCTTCCCGGGACCCTGCCGGGGTTCTGAAAGATCCAGTCTCTGAAACCACGAGCTATAGGGGGTTTTTCAGCTGGCGTCGGATGGACACTGGGGACAAGTTTTCTGTCGCTAGACCATCCTCCTCCCGGTCCTTTAGCTGGTAGTGGGGTGAAAAGAGCTGTTTGGGATCTTTATAGCCTATGGCTTTTAGTGGTTCCAGGTCAGGATTTTTTCCAGAACCATGTCTGGGGCCCATGGAAAGCAATACAGAAGCCGTGAGAACTCACCACTGAGCCCTTCTTCAAGTCCAGAAATTCCTCGGCTTCCACCTTCTCTGCACCTCTCAGAGTCTGCTCCCACTTGCTCTTGTGCTAAATCTAGGATCTCGTAGCTGGAGGAGGGAGGGGCTGTGAGGAACCGCACTTCTCCATCTGGTGAAAGGGAAGTACCGTTTCTTATCCGCTGTGCCACGGCGAGAAAGGACGTCATCGTTTTTCCGGAGAATGGAAAGGGATCCATCCTAACTAAAAGTTCAGTCCCATGAAAAAGAAAAACGATGGTTAGCTAACTGCTGGAGCTGATCACTCATCCGAATGTGAGAGAATGCAGAAAGATCACGGCGAGAGCAGGGGTGATTGCTACCTTTTCCAATTTTGATCACGTTTCCTCGGCGGACACATTACTAAAACATACTTTCAGCCATTGTGACAGAGCAGGAATGATATTACTGTATTCTGAGCACAGCCTCAATTCACAAAGCAGTGAGATTCACAGATGGCTTAAGCTATTTACAATATACACTGGATATTTAAATCAACAAGGTTAATTCTGTTATTCAAGGTCAAATTTAAATCGCTATCCCTTATTAGCCTTTTACTTTCTCCTTGCTCTTCTGGTTCTTGATCAAGTATTTAGGGCATTTGGAATACGTCTTATATCCCTTTCTTTATTTCCTTTACTCTAATTCCCCAGAGGTTTAAACCTAATCAGGGGGCGAATGTTCCCACCCAATCCACCTGATTGGTTCAGGTCAAGGTAGAAGCAAAGGTAATCAGGTTCTCAGTTTGTTAAATTCTTTGAGCATCTGCTTTGTGCCTGGCATTGTTCTAGGAGTTATGGGATTCAGCAAAGGACAAAATATGAAAGGCTTCCTGCTCTTACAGAACTTGTATTTAATTAGAGTAAAGAAGCAAAAAGCAAACAAACAAGGAAATTATCAGCTAGCTCTAAGTGTGCAATGTGTCAAAATAAGGTAGTGTCTGGGAGCATCTGGGGGGTGCAGTCTGTTAAGCGTTCAACTCTTGGTTGTAATCTCAGATTGTAATCTCAAGGTCCTGAGATCAAGCCTTGCCTCAGGCTACATGCTCTGCCCTGAGTCTCCTTAAGACTCTGTCTCTTGGGGCACCTGGGTGGCTCAGTGGGTTAAGCCTCTGCTTTTGGCTCAGGTCATGATCTCAGGGTCCTGGGATTGAGCCCTGCATTGGGCTCCCTGCTCAGCGGGGAGCCTGCTTCCTCCTCTCTCTGTCTGCCTCTCTGCCTACTTGTGATCTCTCTCTCTGTCAAATGAATAAATAAAATCTTTAAAAAAAAGACTCTGTCTCTCCCTCTCCTTCTGTCCCTCCCCCTGCTCATGCTTTCTCTCTCTCTCTCTCAAAAAATAAATACCTATAAAACAATAAAATAAAATAGGGTAGTATGTTAGAGACCTTGTGGGTGTTTACTTTTGATTCCATGGTCAAGTAAGGCCTCTCTAAGGAATTGTGATTCCAGATAAGATGTGAATGGCTAAGAAGGTCATTCTACCTGGGAGGGCATTCAGCGTAGTAAAGAGGAGAGCTGATAGAAAGACCCCAAGACAGGGGTGAGCTCGGCTTGTTTAGGGGAGGTAAGAAGTTCGGTGTTTCTTACGTGTGTGTGGTAAAAGGGGGTGGGGGCTGTGTAACGAGACTGGAGGAGAGTCAGGTACCAATTCACAGAGAGGAAGACCACCATGAAGGAACCAGAATATGGGATTTGGGTTTTACTTAGAGGGTAACTGACAGCCATTGAAGAATTCTGCCCCGAGGACTTAGACCATCGCGTTATTTTAACATCGCTCCCAGTCTCCACTGCGGATAAGCTAGGTGGGCAGATGCTATTGCAAAGACTGGGGAGAGGTGATGGCTGGGACCAGCCTGGCGCTGACGGAGCTGGGGACAGAGTGGGTGGGTTTGCTGGTGAGCTGGATGTGTAGACTGAAGGAAGGGGGTACAGGGTCCAACACCCATCACAGGTGGATTCTGATTGGGTTTTTCTTGTGCCTTTGTGCCTGTCTAGGACACCACCGATTTTCGTTCCTCATGTTGCTCCTGGAGGGTGTGGGGTCCCACTGAGCCCCATGGGAGGAGCCCCACATTGCCCCACTTTCTCTCTCTAGGGAGAAGAAGATGGATCTGAACAGTGAGCTGAGGCGTGCCCATGGCTCAGGGCCCCCCTTGGGCTCCCCGTCTCTTAGAGCTCTCTCCCTCCCCTCTGGGGCCAGGGCTGCCTTCTCCATCTGTGCTTGGGATAGAGTGCATTTGCCTGAGCCCAGTTGTTGGAAGACAGAAAGCCAGGCCCTCCTTTTAACAGTACGCGTGTTGCAAATAATGATGTTTTGATCTCCAGGTGTGTCTCTTTTGTGTTCCCCATTTCAATTGGCCCCAAACTCAGAAAGGAAAGATCCAATTATTAGTTACCGTTCTCCCAATTCAATACATTAGTGCCCTGTCCAAGACCGTTGATAAATTGGGGAGAACGTGCATCTGTGCAGAGACAAAACAGACTGATGTATTATAGATTTTTAAGAGGAAGATTGCTTTTGTTGGCTAACAGTCTGTGGGGGATTCTTTTTCCAATCAGCAATTCTCTCGGGAAAAACAAAGGACTCATGATTAGCAAGATTGCTGATGGAGAACGTGTTTTGTTTTTGAACCAATGTTTTTTCACTTTCTTGCATAATGTAAATATAATATAAATGTCTTCATTCTCCTTTTAAAATATATAATGGATAGACAATATGAAAATGAAGAGAAATTTGGAAGATGACTCTCAGATTTCATCCCTTTAACACAGTAGTTATTTCCCACATGTTTCTTTCTTTTATCTATATCCATGTTTTTCTAGATACTTCTAGAAACAAAACACTGAGAATGCAGAAGCAATACAAGCAGTGTGAGGATAATGACCCGTAGAGAATCTTAATAACCTAGAGAGCACCATGAAATAGAATTTCCAACAACTCCATAACAGCAATGCACACTGTAAAAATAATATCATGCTCTAAAGTGAGGCTGGCCAATTCGAGTTGAAAAGCATAACCAGGACAACGCTAGAGTAAATATTGTGATCCCCCCACTGGGACTATGAAAGGCATTCTATTTCTTAAATATTAATCGCACTGTGGTTGGTATGTCAGGAAAGTCCAGTTTCTGTAAACCTTCCCAGGCTCATGGGAGTTTCAAAGACCTCTTTGGTCTCCTGAAGCATGTGACTTGGGGGCAGTAGCACTGTCCACCTGGGGGCGGGAGGGCTTTGGTCATCTGTCTGTGATGACACCTCTTCCACGGGCAGACATGTGGTCCCACGAGAGCTTGGGCCCCTCTATTCCCACAGTCACGCCCCCTATAAAACACACACATTCACACACACACACACACACACACACACACACACACACACACACACCCCACCACATGGCGGGTCAGGGGAGAAGGAAGTCATAGACGGCTGTTTAGTGTTTTATGCACAATGACGGCTTTTGCATGTTTGCAACTTTGTTAGAGAAAAGAGGGTCTGACTCCGTGGCACAAAGGGGACCACACAGTTCTATGCACTAGGTTTTCATGCGAGCTTCTGGTCGGTGCTGGGGTTGAGGGGGGTCCTCCAGGGCCCAGCACTGGTTGAACGAGGCTCCAACCCCTGTGCTAAAATCCCACGATGGCGGGGCCAGCACCCTTCCCTGTGGGACTGAGTTCTCACGTGTATACCCTGGACGAAGGTTTGCTGAACGTCTCATAGCAGGACGATGTTCTGTTCTAAAAGATCGCAGTTGGATAATGTGTGAAAGCTTTTTGTATGAACCCGTCTTCCTTTTTTCAGATGAACTGAGGCCGTTCAGTGGGAAGCCTCAGTGCGAACTCAGAAGTAAACATATCTTTGGGATTCTCTTCCGCTCTGGTCCCATGTGTCGTGCCGAGCCTGCTGCCTGTCCCCTGCTGTAGGTGACCCTCTCCCTGGCTTCCCAAACGTCCCCACTCCCGTCCCCGCAGGTGGAAACTGGAGACACGGGTCCACGATGGTTTTTTGTCAGTTCTGAAATCTCGACACTGTGAAAACCAAAATTGTAGACAGAAAAAGCAGCATGAACTGACATGAGATCGTTTATGGTTTATTTATTGCCCTTAGTGAGACTGTCTGTACATTTTGTGCCAAAATACCAGTGGGTTTTCTTTCTGATGCTGGCCCAGCCTTCACTGGGGGTGAGACTCAGTGAATGTTATATGCTCTGTATTTCCTCTGGATGATCTAAAAATCTCCCAATCCAAATACAGCGAGACTCGAGGGTTTTGATGTGTTACATTTGGTACCTAGGGGCAAAGTAGAACAGATGCTTATATGAGGGTCGAGCAGACATTATTACTTTTCCTTAATATCATGCGAGTCTGCTAGTGGAGCCGCCATGAAGAGTCACAGCCCCAGCTGTTCCATCACCGCAAGTGTCTTCTGTGCGGTTCTTTTGTAACATCAGCACACATATCAAATGATTTTGTCCCAAAATTGTGATAGGAAGGAAATCCTACCATAAGAAGTCTTTCTGAAGTGGCTTTTTCATGCACTCTGCCCCCCTGTAGAGCCATCCTGGCTGTTGGGTGGATCAACAGTTTGTTCCTTTTAATTGTTGAGTGGCATGGCTAAACAGGGTCGTGTGACAGTCTGATTGACCGTTCACCTGGTAAAGAACGTTCGGGGGCTTCTCGGATGCGGCTGTTACAAATACAAGTGCTGTGATCATTCAGGTTTAGATTTTTTTTGTGAGTGTGTGTTTCCATGTCTCTGGGATCAACACCCAAGAAGACAACCGTTGGGTTGTGTGATAAATGCATGTTTCATTTTATAAGAAATTGCCAACCTATTTCCAGATTGGCCACCAATGTGCCCACCAACAGGTGTGAATGATCTGGTTTCTCAGCCTCCTAGCCAACATTTGGGGGTGTCCGAATTATTTATTTTAACAATTCTGATAGCTGTGCAGTGATATCTTGTGGTGGTTTCCATTTGCATTTCCGTGTGGCTAATGAGGGTGAACATGTCTTCAATGTGCTTATTTGGCCACCTGTGGATCCTGTTGAGTGAAATGTCCAAGTATTTTGTACGTTTTGTATGATTTGTATGATTTGATGTTCCTCTGTTGAGTTTTAGAGTCCTTTCGATCTTCTGGAAATATTATCTTGCCAGACCTCTCACAAGGGCTGTCGCTGAGCACAAGACCCTTAAACTTGGTGAGGGTCAACGTATTAACTTTTCTGCGAGTGGATTTTTTAAGCGTGTGTGTCGAGTCTGAGAACTCATTGCCTAACTCCTTATCCCAAGGATTTTCTATGTTTTTTAAAAAAAACATTTACACCTTCATGTTTTATATTTAAGTGCATGATTCATTTCAGTTCCCTTTTACATAATGTATACAGATTGGGTTGTGATTTCTTCTTCCTCCAATGGATATCCAATGGATCCAGTTCTGTGTATTGAAAAGACTGAATTTCTAACATTGAAAAAGTTTTGCCCCATGTCCAAAACCAGTTGAGCATGTTTGTTTGAACTTATGTCCAGATTGCATGTTCTGCTCCATTGATATGTGTCTATCTTTCCACCAATACCACACTGTCTTAATTACTGTAGTCATACAGTAAGCCTTTATCCTGGTGGACTTATCCCCATAGCATTCTTTATGTCCAAGGTTGTTTTAGTTATTTTAGGGCCTGTCCCTTTTCCTACATACAAATTATAGATCGAGTTTGCCCATGTCTGTCAGAAACCTTGCTGGAATTTTGATAGAATTGAATTAAACTCCTAGATCAATTTGGAAAATACTGATACCTTCACTGTATGGATTTTTCCAATCCATCAACATTGTATTTCTCTGTCTCTCTCTACCTTTGGTTTTGATACTGTCATTCCGGCTTCATAACATCAGTTGGGAAGAGTAGCCTCTTCCATTTTGTGGAACAGATTACTTGGATCTGGTGTTAATTCTTCTTTAGATATTTAGCATTTTTCCCCAATGAAGCCCCTGAGGTCTAGAGATTTTTCTTTGTTGGGGGGGCAGAGCTTTATACTATAATTTCAATGCCTTATATGGTTGTAGGACTATTTAGGTTCTATATTTCATCATGGTTGGATTTTGGAATTTGTGGCATTTCAAGGCATTGGTCTATTTCTTTAATTTGTTTTTTTTTAAAGATTTTATTTATTTATCTGACAGAGAGAGAGATCACAAGTAGGCAGAGAGGCAGGCAGAGAGGGAGGAGGAAGCAGGCTCCCCGCTGAGCAGGGAGCATGATGCGGGGCTTGATCCCAGGACCCTAAGATTGATCATGACCTGAGCCGAAGGCAGAGGCTTTAACCCACTGAGCCACCCAGGCGCCCCTGGTCTATTTCTTTTAAACTGTAGAATATAAGTGTAGATTTGCTCATATCACTCCGTTCTTACCTTTTCAAATACAGACTCTGTGGTGATCTTCCCTATTTCATTCCTGATATTGATGATGTATTTCTGCTCTTTTGGGTTTTGTCAGTCTTGCTAGAGGTTTACCAGTTTTATTGATTTTTTAAAAACAGCTTCTTCTTTCATTGATTTTTTTCTATATTGTATTTTCAATTTGATTATTTTCTGCTTTTATCTTTGGTATATCTTTACTTCTGCTAGCTTGAGCTTATGTTGTTTTCCTTTTAGTTTATTGAGGTAGGAACCAAGATTATTAATTTGGTTTTTTTTTCCTAATATAAGCTCATGTTATTGTAAATTTCCCTTCAACATTGCTTTATGCACAGGCTGTATACTTTCATATTTTGTATTCTTATTTTCAGACTGTTCTATGTATTTTCATTTCCTTTGAGACTTGGCTCTTAGCCCATGTATTGTTTAAAAGGGTTTTGCTTAGTTTCCACTTACTTATGCAAATGTTTGTGTAGTGAATGCTTGAGTGTCTTCTAATTAAAAGAGGCAAACAATGCAAAATGATGCAGGTGCCGTGATTCCTCCCAGGTCACAGTGAATGATACTCCTCTTAGTGCCTTCCATAAATATGTGTGTAATATCGATGTGCGCTTCATGTGTTTAAACACACATGGGTCACACTATCCATTTTTTTCCAAGATCTGCTTTTTTTTTTACATGACATTGTGTTTTAGAAACCGTACCAACTCACATCCTTTCTACCACTTTCTTTTAATGCCAACATCCGTGTTTCGTAATATGTATTTAATAGGACTTGAACGCATTCTACGGATGGATAGACTTCTAGATTGTTTGAAAATTTTTAAATTGCAAATTGGGCTTGGGTAAGCATACTTGAATAGCGGAGCTTTATCATAAATGTGCGTTCAGCTCATTTTATTGTAGCTCTCTGCCCTCCGCCAAAGGAGGGGAGGGGAACAACGGAGAAACAGAAGAACCTGGGGAAATCCTGGTCACCAGAGCTCCTGGCTAACGGTATGTGCTTAATGACAACATAGAGATGGCACAAACAAGCGCCTCCTCTGTCTCCGAGTCCTTGGGTGTGTCCCAAAGCTGGGTCATCTCACCCCAATGCACGTATGTTGTAGGAGGAGCCTGGACACCCTCAGGGTGCGCAACGCTCAAGGCAAATATAAGTGGAAGGTCTGGAGAGACGCTTGGTATGATGACCCCAGTTCTTATGTCCCAGAGTGGCGTGCGGCTCCTGGCACGGCTGGCCACGCCTTAGAAGGGGTCTTAGGCGACACTGACACCCACTTCTGTATTGTGTTATGTTCCCAATGATGTGGGGGGTGGGCACCTCTGCTGGAGAGCTCCCGTGTGGGTCTGAAGCTTCCCCAGGAAATGACGCATGCCAAGACATTGAACTTCAGTCTGCTGAGACAGCCTCTGCCAGGGGTCAAGGAGAGACCTCCGGGGCTTGTTTCTCCTCAGTGTGAGTTAGGGTTGAAGGACAGTTCATACCTCAGGATAGCATAACCTTAAATGAAGGAGCTTGGAAAAACATGGGACTGTGTATTTAGGGCTACCTCTTATGGATGAAGATACAGCAACCATCATTGGTTACGCATGATGGTTTTTAGAAGTCAGTTTTTCTCCGCATGGTATTTTTGCTCAACACAACTGAGTCTGGACCCAAACTCATTACACAATGAAAGGGTCCCTTTGTCCAAATGTATCTATACACATGTGTGAATATTCTTTAAGATATGGTTCCAGAAGTAGAGTGGTTAGGTCTAAAGTTTTGTATACCTATATATATCACATTTAATGCTTATGTAAAAAAGTTTATTGATATACACATTTTATATGTAAAATATGTGTGCATACATATTCATTTACCATATATTATATATATATATACATATATATACAGACAGCCACGTAGCATCTTAAAGAATGTTCCCATTGTATATCCTCACCAACAATATACGAGAAAGCTCTTTATCAACATTCTCAACAATTTTGGAAAATAGGATAATTTCTTGCCATTCTAATAGGTCCAAACTTAACTAATTTCTGTTTTAAAATTTATTCTTTTTTAAATTATCTTTGCATGTGTTCAGTTGGCATTTATATTCCTTCAATAAATGATCTGCTCACAGTTTGTCTGTATTTCTATTGAGATTTTGTCATATTTGTGAAGACTTCAAAGATTTTTAAAAATATACGTATGCATAATTGAAGGTAGGGATCCAGTTTTGTTTTTCTTAGGCAGTTGTACATTTATATATTCCAACGTCATTTATTAAATGGTCCATCTGCCTCCCTCACTGATTTCAGTGTCAACTAAATGATAAACTAAATTCCTTTTATACTTTATATACATTTCTACACACTCTGTTCTAGAACAGTGGTGTATTCATCTGCAGCCAATAACTACTGTTTCAATTATCATTCCTTCTTAGTATATTTTTCTGCTGGAAAAGCAAATTTATTTGCCTCATTATTTTCTTTGATAAGATTTTCTTAAATATATGTGCATTTCTTTTTCCACCTAACTTCTAACTAGCTTTTAAGGGCCATGAAGAGGGCCCGTTGGGATTTTTATTGGAATGGCATTAATTTAATAGATCAGTTTGAGGAAAGCTCTGAATTTCCAAAACAAATGTATGGTAAGTTTCTACATTGATTTAAAACCTATTATGGGTCTTTCAGTATAATTTCATAATTTTCTCTATGCATCTTTAAAACAAGTTAATTCCTAGGTACTTTAGATTTATAGTCATATTTTAACCATGAACCATTTGCCCCATTTTCAAATTTGTTACTCTTGAGTTATAGAAAATCTCTAGGATATGGTGTATTTCGTGTATATCTGGTCATATTATGGAGTTGGTTCTTTCTCAGTTGCTTCTCATAAAACATTGTATTCTCTGTAAGTAATGGCAGTTATATATTACATTACATTACATTATATTATATTACAGTACATTACATTATATTATTTTATATTATATTCCTATCCAATATTGACCCTCATACTTGTGTTTTATGTTGATTATCGGCTGAGTTAGGGCCATCCTTTAACTAAAGGATTCCTTTTTTATTATGTTACATTATGTCATGTTGGATTCCTTTTTTATTATGTTACATTATGTCATGTTATGTCATATCATATCATTAATTATATTCTTTTTATTAGGAATGCTTTGCATCTTTTGCTGTTCACACTTTATTTGCTGTAGGCATCTGGTATAAACGTTTTTGAGATTTTAGGAAATTTCCTTTGCTCTTTTCATTCCCTCCAATTATTTTCATAATCACTCATTATTTTGTCTCCAGCATCGAAGCTCAGGCGACAAGCCTCTTTCCCCAAACTTAGACATGTGTAGTGTACATTGATCGTTGCCCGTTTCTGGGAACGGTCTGTGACATTTCATTCATTCAAGAAGAGAAAAAGGCACACTATGAACTGGTAAACCTATATATATATACACCCATGTGTGTATGTGTGTGTTCTTGTGTGGTGTCTGTGTGTGTGTGTGTGTGTGTGTGTGTGTGTGTGTGTGTGTGTATGCAGATGCATAGGGAGAGAAAGGACACCTATCAAACTCATGATGCTAATTTTTCTCTCTAGGGACAGAAATCGGATGGCAGACAAAAACAAAAACATTTTTTTAAAAGATTTTGTCTATTTGTCAGAGAGAGAGAGCACAAGCAAGGGGAGCGGCAGGCAGAGGGAGAAGCAGGCTCCCCGCGGAGCAGGGAGTCAGATGCTGGACTCAATCCCAGGATTCTGGGATCATGACCTGAGCCAAAGGCAGACGCTTAACCAACTGAGCCACCCAGGTGGCCCTCAAAAAAGCATTTTAAAGTGTATTTTTTATAACACATTCTTTTAATAATGTAAAAACCTAAGACAAATCAATAAAATAAAATAAAGAACAATCTAAGGCAAATAATTCTAGGTGGTAGGCATAAGGATGATTGTTACAATAGTCTCATACTTTCCTCTATATTAAGATGTTTCTAAGGAAACGTTCTGAATCAAAGAGCACCGGGAAGTGTGAACAAAAATGCGAATATTAAAGAGAAATAGGCTTGTGAGTATAAGACAGGAATGGGAGCCAGGGAGCTGACATCATTAAAATGTAAACATGCAGTCTGGTCTCACTCGTACAAGGTCTCTCCACAACTGTGCTTGCCTCTTCTACAATTCTTGGTCCTAGATTTCTTTAAAGGATTCTCCCCTGCCAACCTCAGGCTTTCACACAACATGCAAATTCTGGCGAAATAATTCCCTCCAGCTGTTCCCAGAGTTTTCCCGTCACTCTTCACCTACACACAGGCAGGCATCTGTGTCCCCTAAGAGGCAGCGTCTCATTCCATGAGTCCTTATCACGTGCAGGGTCAGTTACAGAAATTTCCTAAGCACATTTAGTACGGAGACGAGTGTACGTATAAGCAAGTGAATGGCAAACCGTGGCTCTCCCCTCCACTCTGCAGTTTCAAAACCTTTATGGACCGGGGCGCCTGGGGGGCTCTGTCATTAAGCGTCTGCCTTCTGCTCAGGTCAGGATCCTAAGGTCCAGGGATCGAGCCCCTCGTCGGGCTCCCTGCTCGGCGGGAAGCCTGCTTCTCCCTCTCCCTCTGCCCCTGCTTGTGTTCCCTCTCTCCCTGTGTCTCTCTCTGTCAAATAAAAAAATTTAAAAATATGTTTAAAAAATAAAATAAAATGTTTATGGGCCAAGGACAGCCTACAGAATGACAGTGTGAAGGACTCCATGGACCTTCTCTCAACCAAGTCAACTAAAACTGGGGGAACATGTTTTAAAAGTGATTTCACGGCTCTGGAAACTGTCCTCAGGTCAACACTACATGAAAAAAAAAACAGATTTATTCAAGAAGATCTACTGTATCTTAGTAGGAGCATCATGGCCGGCGACGCATTAGCCGTGACTGTTCCCTCCCACCTCCACCCCAGTTCCGCATGACCCCAGTGCCCATCTGAGCAGGCGTGACCAGGAAGATGGGGCTCCTTCTCCTGCTAGTTGCCAGTCAAGAGTCGCAACGTCTTCTTGTAGGTGGAGCCCAGCTCCCTTTCTCGTTTGCCTCAGCAAAACGTCCTAGAGGCTAAATTCCAAGCAAGTTTGCCGGAGAGGTCCTACAGGCAGCCGCACACAAAAACATACCCAAAAGTATCTGTCTTCTGGGAAAGGCAAATTAAAACAAGAATCAGAAACCACTACACGCTGATGGCCAAAATTTGGAGCACAGACAACACCAAACGTTACAAGGATAAGGAGCAATAGAAACTCTGGTTCACTAATAGTAGGAATGCAAAATAATGCTTTGAACTTGGCAGTTTCTTACAAATTTAAATGTACTCTTACCATACAATTCAGCATTCACATTCCCTGGTATTTACCCAAAAGACCTGGAAATTTATACCTACACAAAAACATACATGCAGATGCTTTTAGCATCTTTATTCATAACTGCCAAAACTTGAAAGCAGCCAGGATGTCGTTCAATAGCTGAATAGATAAATTGGCCCATCCAGACAATGAAATATTATTCAGCACTAAAAAGAAATGAGCCATTGAAAAACATGAAGAAAACCTAAATGCATATTACTAAGTAAACAAACCCAATCTAAAAAGCCTACATACTGTGTGAGTCCAAGTATATGACATTCTGGAAATGGCATGTCTATGGGGTCAGTAAATCCTTGTTGCCAAGGATTGGGAAGGGATAAATAGGCAGGACTCAGAGAATTTTTAGGGTAGTAAAACTACTCTGTACAATGCTATGATAATGGGGACATGTCCTGGTACGTTTGTCCAAACCCATAGACTATGCAACATCAAGAGGGAAACCTAATGTAAATGATTGACTTTGTGTCGATGTAATTTTGGAGTTAAAGAGAACATTCTCACCCTTAGGAGAGTGTCAACAAAAAACCTACAATTAACATTGCTCTTAATAGTGAGAGACTGAATAATTTATCCTACAGTCAGGAACAAGGCATAGATGTCCACTCTTGCCATTTCTATTCAGTATTGTAGTGAGTGTTCTAGTCAGAGTAATTGTGCAAGAAAATTAAATCAAGGCAGACCGAGAAAGAAGAAGCGATCACTCTTTACAGACGGCATGTATGGTATATAGAAAATCCGGGGGAATCCACTGTAAAGTTATTAGAAATAGTAAACAAGCTCAAGCAAGGTTGAAGTATAAAATACTGATATGCAAAAATCAATTTTATTGCTATATGCTAGCAGTAAACCCTGTGAAAATAAAATTTGGAGAAAAATTCCATTTAGAGTAGCATCAAAAAGAATAAAATATTTAAGGATAAATTTAACAATGGAAGATCAGGAAACCAAGAAAACTCTGAAAACTATAAAATATTATTTCAAGAAATTTAAGAATATCTAAATAAATGGAAAAACATCCTGTGCTCATGGATTGAAAGACAATATTGTTAAAAAGGAAATACTTTTCAAATAGATACACACACTTGACAAAAATCCCTAACAAAATCTAAGCTGGACTCCACAAAAATTGACAAGATGATCCTTAAATTCCTATGGAAGTTCAAAGGACCTAGAGCAGCCAATATAGTCCTGAAAAAAGAGAAAATTTGGAAGGCTCACATCTCTAGATTTCAAAACTTGCAAAAAAACCCTACAGAAATCAAAATGCTTATTTAAATGACACTCATTCTTTTCAGAACAAGGAACTTCCAGTGGTCTTCTCCGGGTGTTATCTGTGTGATAATTCTTCAGCTGAAGTTTTATAAATAAGTATGTTATATATTAAAATTACATGGTACATGTTTATACATACAAGCACTTTCCCCTCAGCTGAATATAAACACATATTTAGAGAAAAAATAACAGAATATTCTTGCTTTACTGTGTATCATTATCACCACCCAATTATTAAATATATAAAGAATTAGCTCCCTTTGTCCTGCCAGTTGCTTTTTTGACAATCTACAACAAGAGTTGACAAGCTAGGGCTTATAGACCAAACTTGGCCCGCAGCCTGTGTTTGTACAGCCCTTGAGCAAAGACTGCTTTGAGATGTTTAAAGGATTGGAAAGAAGATGATGAAGATGAGGATAATTATAAGAAAAAAAACCCACTAATTAGAAAAGATACATGCACTCCTATGTCTATTGCAGCATTATTTAAAATAGCCAAGATGTGGAAGCAGCCCAAGTGTCCATCAACTGATGAATGGATATAGGAGATGTGTTATATATATACAGTGGAATATTACTCAGCCATTAAAAAGAATGAAATCTTGCCATTTGCAATGACATGGACAGTTCTAGAGTCTAGCGCTAAGTGAAATAAGTCAGACAGAGAAAGAGAAATAACCATATGACTTCATTTATAGATGGGATCTAAAAAACCAAAAAAATGAGGGCGCCTGGGTGGCTCAGTGGGTTAAAGCCGCTGCCTTCGGCTCAGGTCATGATCCCAGGGTCCTGGGATCGAGGCCCACATCGGGCTCTCTGCTCGGCAGGGAGCCTGCTTCCTCCTCTCTCCTCTCTCTCTGCCTGCCTCTCTGCCTACTTGTGATCTCTCTCTCTGTGTCAAGTGAATGAATAAAACCTTTAAAAAAAAAAAAAAAAAAAAAAAAAAAAAAAAAAAAAAAAAAAAAAAAAAAAAAAACCAAAAAAATGAACAAAAATCAATAAGCAGAAACAGACCTAGAAATACAGACAATAAACTGATGGCTTCCCGAGGGAGTAGGAGGATGGGAAAAGCGGGTGAAGGGCCGTGGGAGATACAGGCTTCCAGCTATGGCCTGAGTCAGTCAGGAATAAAAGGCATAGCAACGGGAGAAGCGTCAATGGCATTGTAGCTGGGTTGTGTGGTGACAGATGGTAGCTACAATCGTGCTGAGCACAGCATAATGTATAGAATTGTTAAGGGGGAAAAGGAAGAAATAATAAGGAATGTATGTGACCCATAATACCTAAAATATTTACTATCTGGACCTGTACAGAAAACACTCGTCAACCCCTAATGCACACTTGAAGCAATTAAATGTTGGTATGGAATAATTACTAAGGTAGCTCCAATTTTTTCCCTATATTCTTACCATTTCAGCGTGCATTTGTGACTCTCCCATCAAAAAGTGGGGTCTCTTTCCCACCCCCTTAAACCTAGGCTGGCCTTGTGCTTGTTTGGCCCTAGATTGTGGTGAAGCGGTGAGATGTCTGTTCTGAGCCTATAATTCAAGAGGCCTTGCACATGGTTGCCTTTTCTTGGAACCTGTAAGAGTGAGTCTGGGCCAGCCTACTGGAGGACGGAAAAAGAGAAACAGTCAAAGGCCCCAGCCCAGGGTCAGCTGACCTCCAGACACATCAGAAAGTCCAGCCAGTTTCAGCAGAATCACCCACCGACCCGACTCACCGCACCCACGGCAAACCACAGCGAGCACTGTGGACAGCAGGGTATTTCCCATTCACCCCAGAACCCCATGGGTAGCAATGAAAATGTGTTGCTTTTAACTTGCGAGTTACAGCATGGTTTGTTGTACAGTAAAACATGATTGATAAAACATCTGAAATGTTGGGAAGGATCAATAGCGTGAACTCTATATTTCTTGATCAGATTGTCCCAGCCAGCTGGGGCCAAGCAAAATGCCTGCAGAGGCTTCAGTCTCTAAATTTGAGATGATTAGATTCCTGTAGCTTAGCCTCCATATTAGTTTCACCAGTACGGATTTTTCTAACCTGAGGAACCTGTGATGAGTTACTAGCTTGGGCACGGAGTTCAGAGCATCCGTGAGTCTGTATCTTTATACACAAGTAACCCTTCCTTCTGGGTTCTGCCCAAATGTCTCCTTTGTCACCCTGGCCCCACTCTGCTTTCTTTACCCTTTTTACAGCATGGGGAGGGCAATTTTTCCTCTACCAACTTATGCCTACTGATCAGGGGCACACGGATGAGCTGACAATAGATGGTTTAGCAGGTGAAGTGACAATGTCTATTCCCCTAAGTGTGGGAACACACGGAAGTGTCTCTGATCAGCTAATGCTAATATACCAGCTTAATGAAAACAGGAAGATTTAGGGCCTCAGTGGGAAAGTATGAAGGGCTCTGATGAATCCTGTATACACAATTTTCTTGGAATATTATGGTGTCAAAAGTCAGTCCCTTCCCTGTCTGGAAACTCCCTCAGAGGGGGGTTTTTAGCAGCTGAATTCTCTAGAGGCCCTGCTCTAGCGAGATAAGGAAGTTCAGAGAAGACTTCTTTCTGTGTCTGCTGTAAGATTGTTGGTCCCCTCAAGAATGTGTTTTAGACTTCACTGTGTGTCCTACCCTCACACACACACACCTCCCAGCAAGACTCCCTGACAAGTCCCAACCCCCAGGACCTCCAAATGGGAATTTATTTGGAAATAGTGTTGGTGCAGACATAGTTAGTGAAGATGAGGTCATGTTGAGTAGCATGGGCCCCAGATCCAATGCAGGTAGAGTCCTCGTAAGGGAACGGTCATGCGAGGACAGAGAGCCACAGGAGAAGGCCACGTGGTAATGAGGTAGAGGTTGAAGTTATGAAACAGACAAGGGACACCAAAGATTGCCCACAAACTACTGTAGCTGGAAGATACAAGGAAGGATTCTCTTTCAGAGGGCATAGACACTGCCAACACCTTAATTTTAGACTTCTAGCCTCCAGAATCGTAAGAGAATAAATTTCTGCTCTTTTAAGCCACTGAGTTTTGTGGCGCTTTGTTACAGAATCTCTGGGAAACTAAGTCATGGTGGGTACCACTTCCTGAGCTTATGCTCCAGGTGTGTCTGCTAGCTCTCTCCATGACTTGAGTATAAGTTCTGATTAAGGGTATGGGCACCACATACAAGGGGGCTGGCTTCACAGTCATGATGACAGCATGGGGGCATCTGGGCGGCTCCAGTTGGTTAAACATTCAACTCTTGGTTTCAGCTCAAGTCATGATCTCAGGGTCATGGGATTGAGTCCCAAGTTGGGCTCCACGCTCAGCAGAGAGTCTGCTTGAGATTCTCTCTCTCCCTCTGCCCCTCCCCCTACTTACACATGCTCACACATGCTCTCTCTCTCTCTCAAATAAGTCTTTAAAAAAATAATGTTCAACATTATTGAGCATTTACTGTGTGATAGGGCCTAACTCTAAGGGCATTATGTATATTAAGTTATTAATCGACAGAACAACCCCATGACAAAAGTACCATTTATATTCCCATATTTGGGATGCAGAAACTTAGGCTGAGAACTTAAGGAACTTTCTCAGAATCACATAGCCAGTGAAAAGGCAAAGCTTTTTTGGATCCAGTAAACAAAGATTCCAGAGCTTTTGCACCTAAAGGGCCTGATTCTCTGACACTAGTCCCTGCCTGCAACCCTCTGTGTCCCCACTGTCACTGGCCTGTTCCCATCATCCTAATCTGTCTCGTTTTAGTGTTCCTTCATTATTCAGCAGGTCTCCTCATCTCCATCTCATTACAGGCTAGAGAGGGACCCATCTCCTAGGAGACGGGCAGTGATTCTGCGTGGTTTCACTAACACTTTCTACACTGAAGACCCGTCTCTCAATCACAGGGTTAAATTCTGGGGTACCAGCACATCCCGGAAACTGGACATATATCTTCAGAACATGGCAGGCCTCCCTACACCTACCCATAAAACCCCCAAAATAAGAACTTTATTAGAATAATGCCTGAGTACTATTATTCCTGGATTAATGTATATATTAAAATTAGACACAATTCACACCTGCAGAGGATAATTTTATAGTTACTAACCCAGGTGGAGCTCAGTTCTAGGACTTTATGAAACCGCCCCCCCACCACCAAAAAAAGTAAGAAGGAATGCTATAATTAATTAATTTTTATCTTGAGATAATTTTAGACTTACAGGTTAGTTGTAAAGATAGTAGAGATGGGTCACAGCCCAGTGTGATGATCATCAAATTCTTTCCTCCAAAAGCAAATGTAAGGTTAAAGAAAAAGTCCTCACAAACCACCATTTTGGTGTTCTGGAAACTGACAAAGTGCTTGATTTTGAGTAAGAATGGGGGTAATCAGTGGCATTTTGGCGGCAGGTGCTCTGATCTCTCAAATCCAGACCATGGGGTTCTGCTAGGACAGGATAGTCCATAAGGGTCCACAGCTTCTCTGCCATGCCAGAGGAAGATCCCACAGGCAGTGGCTTTGGGGTGGAAATAACCTCCCAGAGGTGGATAAGTAGAGGAGGGCCAACTGTTTTCCCTCTGAGCCTGAGGTTGAATTCATGGTTGGGAAACATATTTCTGGTTCAGGCTGCATATTTATGCCTTGGAGATCAGGGGCCCCAAGGTAGTCACACACTCCTGGCTGACCCTGAGGCTACACACTTGTACATGGGAGATTCCATGGGGCCTCGTGGGAAGTAAAGTCCCAGTCGACTTGAAAATGGCCTGAACTTTGCATGTGCTCTCTGTCCACACTCCCAGGAGATGCAGATTGTGTTGACCCAGGAAAGTTACTAAACAAATAAACAGTATCAGAAGTGATCTTCAAGAAAATCCAAAGCTGGTACAAGACATTATCGAAGATGTCTACTTTCAACGAAAACTTACAAGACACAAAAAGAAATTGAGATGTTTCACTAAAGTGGTGTTGGTGGGGGGCAGTCAGTGGAACCGGTCTCTGAACGACAACCCATTGTTAGAGCCAGTAAGCCAAGATTTCAAAGTAGTTATTATGAGTATATTCATTGAATAAAGGAAATCAACTTTACAGAATAAAGGAAAGTGTAACAACAATGAACCGGCAAAACAGAGATCTCCTAAAGCTAAAGGAATTATTAAAAAGAACCGAATAGAAATTCTGGAGTCTAAAAATAAGATAACTTGAAATGAAAAATTCACTGGAGAAGGCCAGGATAGAAGATCTGAGATAGTAGAAGAAATAATGAGTAAGTAGAGTCAGATTATTTAAAAGTATTCAGAAGGTCAGAGAGAAAAAAGAGATTGGAAAATAATGAACACTGTGACAATGACCTTGAGGACAATGTCAACTACACCAACTTAAGTGTACTGAGAATCTCAGAGGGAGAGAGAAAAGGTAAAAATAAAATAAAGTAGAATAAAATAAAATAATAAAATAAAAACATTTGAAGACACAATGACCACTACTTGGTTTTGGTGAATACATTAATTTGCACTCATACGACGCTGACCAACCCTCCGTGGAAAGGTGTATATTTCTATGGTCCCGTTTTTTATGAAATATCTACAAAGCAAATTTACAGATACGGAAAGCAGACCAGTGGCTACCTGGATTAAAGGTGGGAGCAGAGATGGACTGAAATGGGTATGGGGAACATTTTGGACATTGACATGTCTAAAACTGGACTGTGATGTTGATTGTACAACCCAGAATAAGTAAAATCGTTGAGGTGAACACATATGGGTGGATCTTGGGGTATGTGTCTTGTTTACATATATATATATATATATATATATATATATATATATATATATATATACACACACACACATATACACACACATATATATATACACACACACATATACACACATATATATATATACACACATATATATGTTATTTTTTGTTTATTATGATGTTTGATGTCTTAATAAGAAAACCAAAACCTTTTTGCTACGGAAAGATTGCCCCACCCTGAGCTAGCCAGTTCTTAGAGGCACCGAAGGGCGCAGCACTTTGCACTCCCAGAGGCAATGGTCTTCTGTCTCCGTCAGGACAGGCCCAGGCGCCAGGCAGCTAGGGACACCCCTATGGCTTAGGTCCCACCAGAGTTATTCAGACTAGCTAGTNCCGGCCCCTTCCTCTCTGCCACCCCCACTGCCTCTCACTACATCCTCACTGCCCTTCGGGGACAGGTTTCTCTGGGAGGCGCTTGCCCCATGAAGGCTGGCCTGAGCCCTCCATCCTCCCGATGGTCTCGTCTTCCTTGGAATTCATAAGCTTCTCATCTGTTCAGATTCGGGAGAATGTGTCTGCTTTTTGAGAGCAGCTGGTGTGTTGTGTTCTGGCTTATTGTGCTGTTATTTGCGTGTCGACTCAAATGTGTGCATGTGCACCGTTTCCCTGTCTGAGAGACACAGTGCCCGGAAGCAGAGCCGTGTTTCCAATCCTGCCCGTTGCCTGCCGTGAGGCCACACACAGGAGAGGACACTTGGTGAGGAGGTGGACTGACCGCATCTACCCCTTGGCCCCACCAACTGATCTGTTGGCTTTAGGACGGGAGTTTCATATTCTAGAGGAGGAATTGGAATTCGCACCCACCCACTACAGAGGGGAAGCGACATCTGTCACTCCCTCTGTGGAGTTCCACTTCCTGAGGGGGTTGATGTGAGGTAACGGGGTCACTCTCCCTGGCCGCCCCGGCCCTGTCTGCCCGGGCTGGGCTCTGGGCCGCTCTGGCCAAGTGTGACCTCCTCACCTGGCAGGAGCCTCGGTTTCTACCCTGGAAGGGCCAATGCAGGTGGAAAAGAGAATGATTCTCGATTTTTTTTTATTGGCTCCAAAGTGAGTTCTCCAGCTCAACTTTATCAGCAGTGAAGCAGATATTTTAAACCTTGACATTTGCACGCTTGTTCACATGTCAGAAGCTGGGGGAAGGAGTGAGTGAGGAACCCTGAGACACATCCAGGACTGGTGAAGCGTCTTGGGCGCCGCAGGGCGAATAGACGCTACCTAGAGAACTCTTGCAATGGTATCTGGCCTTCCCGGTGGGAATTCTTTTTGAGGCCTCCTCAGCATCAGCTCTCACCTGAAGAGCTATTTCTGGATCCGGAATGGGAGGAGCAATTCTCTGCTCTAACCTATCACAGACCCAGCATTTCTGTTTCTATCCTAGCTAATCACAAAGTGGCATTGCTAATTACACAGATGCAGTGCCTCACGTGCGCACAGTTCTGTCCCCTAGGATGTCAGGCTCCGGAGGAGCCGGCCTTCGTCAAGTTCATGGCCAAGCAGAAATAACGCTGGCTGTAGACCAAGGAAATGCCTTTTCAAACAGATCCCTTTCCAAACCCCCTGACACACAGACTGTGGGTTTTGCGAAGTCCCCCTTGCCTGCAGGCATGGTGCATGAACTCAGAAGTCGGCATTGGGAGCACACCCGACTCTCTTCCTTCCCGCAAGCGAGGCCTCGCCCTGCTTCTGATGGATGTCTGGGGTGCCAACCGGCATTCTGAGTCCACACGGTCACGTTCATTGAAACAGTCACTCTCACTGAGATAATGTTCATTGAAATAGTATCTGTTTCAGGACTGCGGATCTAACAACAGTGTATCCCTGGGGTTGAAGCCAAGGTCTGCTTCTTAGTACCTGGAGAACTTGGACCAACTGTAATCTCCCTGTGCCTCAACAGCTTCATCTGGAGAATGAGAATAATAAAAGACCACTTTCACATATTTTTTGGGAGAATGGGAAACCGTCACACGTTGCCCACCTCACACGTCAGATAATGGTTGTATTGCAACCTCTTCCTCGTCTTCTCCTCCTCCTTGTTTTTGCTGCAAAATCCTTTTGGACAAAGCCATATCCCTGACAAATCTCTAGACTCACGCTCCCCAAATATTCACTGACTTTCCTCATTCACCAGTCTGTTAACATAAAATTACTCCCTAACCCTTATTCACTGGAGTCATGACAATGACAACGAATTCATTAATGCAGAGCTTTGTGAACATTATCCCCATTGGAAGCTCTCATTGTTCTGAGTGGTATTCTTACCCCTGATTTACAGTTGCTATTAATAACTCAGCCTTGTTGCAACCATTTTTCTTTACCATCAGCTTCACTGTGTTACTAGGGCTGCACGACAGAGGGTCCATAGCCATCGAGAAGAAAAAACTAAGCAGGAGGAGGGAGAGAACAGCGTGGTCTTGCGTCCAGGATGGGCTTAAATATCACCGTCCTTGGGCTGTGTAGGTTTGGACCAGTTGCAGTAAAATCATCTTAAGGAAAGCTGTAGCAGGATTCTTCCAAATCTGCAGGGCCCTTGAGCCTTTCTGAGAGATAAGTAAAAGCCAACATTGAAATGGTGACATGAGACATCCTGTTTCCTATTTTGCTGGGACTATTTCTATGATCGGCCTAGGAAGACAAAGCTGTCCGCGTGCTTCTTTGGAAGATCTCTTTCTGTCTCCCAGTAAATAAGGTTTGTCACGAAGGGATGCCGGATTTTGCCAAGTGGTTTTCTCATCTTTATAGGAACTTCATGTGGCTTCTTCTGAAGCCCCGCATGGAGCTGGGGCTTGAGGGGACTTGCAGGGATGATGACACAGACTTCCGTAGCCCCAGCCCTCCCAGAGTCGGGACTGCTCGAGCTGTCTTGCTTCTCCCCTACGCTTCCCCTTAGAGGCCATACCATCACGGCTGGTGATGTCACTCAGCCAACCCCACCGCTGGTCCCTCTCTCTCCATAGGGGACCCTCCCCAACCTTCCTTCCCCCTTTCTTGCATCACGGACTTGAACTGCATTAACCAGCTTGCATTAACATAAATTATATCATCCTTCCCATCTTCGAGTTAATTTGGACATCATGCTTTGTTAGAAAACATCCATTTCACGTAGATTTGCAAGTTTATTCCTACAGTTATCAAAAAATCTCATCGTTCGATCATTTCGCTACACCATAAATCACGACCTTTATTATTTGTGAAGTTTTTCTTTCATTTTCAAATGGCTGGTCAAAGCTTTCCTCTTTGTACTTGACTATTTCAAACAGACTTTATATTTTTAAGTAGAACCATTCTCATTTTCCCTATTTCATTATTGTTGGCCTTCATCTGTATTGAGTATTTGTTCTTCTTTTTTCTGTTTATTTTATTTTCTTGACTTCCTGTCACTGGCCTGGTCTCGTGCGACAGAGCCATGGGGCTCCAGGTCTCTCCTCTCCAGCAGAGCCTCCCTCACTGGCCCTGGTGCAGGGACCACCTGCCAGTGTCCCCTCCCTCTAGCCCCGTGGCCCTGTCACACTGCCGAGGCCAGGGGGAGAAAAATCAGAGTCCGGAGAGCATTTCTGGACAGAAAAATGCAAATAATGAAGCTTAAATAGGAAATGGATACACCAGATAGCCACTTACACGTCCCCAAAGGAAGAATTCATGGAATTCAAATAGATCTGTAAAAAGCACGCAGGGCTCATCACAGAGACGAATCATAAACGATGAAAGTCGGGAGGCCCAGGGGATAGAACAAAAGGCACACCATCGCTCCCGCTGGGAAAAAGCAGTATTTCAGGCAATAATATCAAGAAAAAGTTTCCAGAACTAAGGAAAGATAAGTCCCATCAGCTTGCAGAAGTCTATACCCTCTGCCTGGATATCGGTGGGGACACTGATTTTCCAGGCAGCGTCTCTGTTCCCATATGCACCCGCAAGGTCCTTTGAGTTCCTTACGAGGGTGTAAAATTTAAAGGGGAACAAGTTCAATCAGTGTTTACTGCCTCTGAAGGCAATGTTTGATGTTCACCCTCTTGAAGATCAATGGTGGCGTGGGTGCGGAGAGAGCGGACGGGCTCACCTCTCGCCAGCCGGACCGTCCCTCTTACCGCCCGATTTAGAGAGGCAGCAGGTGCCTTTGTTGGGAGGTGTATGTGCATTTCAGGGAGGTATTTATAGTTTTCCCGAGTTAGGACAGCAGCTCCGTGCTGCATCGTGATAGTGTACTAGGGCCAAGGTTTTCTCAGGCTTTGGTATTTTGGGCAGGTTTCAATTTAGAACACCGAGAAATGATTTTTATCTACTTGCGATTAAATGTGTCCCTAATTGACAATTATCTGTCAGTGAATATCACGGTTTAATAAGATACGGCTTTCACACCCTAGTCACAGAATGATTTGTATTTCCCTACTACGCATTAAAAACTAGGGATTCCTGGGGGGCTCAGTCGTTAAGTGTCTGCCTTCTGCTCAGGTCTTGATCTCAGGGTCCTGGGATCGAGCCCTGTGTCGGGCTCCCTGCTTGGCCGGGAGCCTGCTTCTCCCTCTCCCTCTGCTGCTCCCTCTGCTTGTGCTCTCTTACTCTCTTTCAAATAAATAAATAAATAAATAAATAAATAAATCATAAACAAACAAATAAAAAAACCTTAAATCACAAACCTGTGAAGGCGTTAAGCCAGCTCAGGACAAACGTTAGAGTTTCTGATAAGTGCAGTTGTATTACCAACTTTACTAAAATAAATGCTTTAGCCAGTAGTTCCCAGACCTGGTTGAGGTCGGCGTTCACTCGGGGCTCTCTCTCCACTTTAGGCCACCTGCATCAGAACCTCTGAATGGCGGGAACCGGGAATTTTTACTGTGAATGAGGTCTGGGTGATTGATGATGGTCAAGGTCAGGCAGTGGTCCTCAGCCTTGGTGTTTATTCGCTAGGGCTTAGAGAGACCAATGGTCCGGCCACATACCACACCAGTTAAACTAGGATTTCAGGAAAAGGGACCCAGGAATCAACATTTCCAAAGTCCTCCCAGCAAGTCCAGCGTCTCCCAGAGGCTGAGACCCACCATGCAGAGTAGAGCTCTGGGTTCAAGGACACGTTGAACGTTCGCTACCATCTGAGTGGCAAGGACAAGACAGCTCAACCACCTCCAAACTGACGACGAATGCATTTCTGGAACTAAAATACTTAAATTTTCTTTAAAAACCCTATGCCTTTCACTTTTTAGCTTATCTACCAGGATTCCCACCAACAAGTGTTCTGCCATCTCTTGTGAAGTTTATAAGGTCATCGATGAAAAACTACCACGCATTTTCTCTTAGACGTGTCCTTATAACCACACTGTCCACAACCAGGCTTCTCCTAGGAGCAATCGAATAAAGGAGACTTTTTTAAAAAGTCAATTCATATGCGTCAGCGGAAAGATTAAATTACTAAAATAATTAACAATTATCTGAGCATTGGCAAAAGCTTAAGAGGAGTTTTAAAGGAGATTCAAAGAATCAGAACTATCCAGGCGCAATTAGATACCTCGTTTATGTTCAAGACAAAGCTTCAAAAGTGAAAACAGAACAGACCATCCTGCAAATATAAAATGAATGCATATCAAAGACTTAATTCCACCTGCTGATGAAGGAACTGATAAGATTGCAAAGCCTGTTTAAAGACCTAGCTTCCTCTTTGAAGAGCAGGCTTTTCATTGGCAATTTGGCAAAGGTAGTTGGTCTGAGTTGCTGTGTTAGATATAAAATGGGCTAACACCCTGCTGGTCAATAAACTGCATTCCTGCGGGTTATGATCTCTACCAGACAGATCACGTGCCTCTCAGGGGTCACAGATGTGCAAGAGAACAGTGGCTTCATGAAGCCTGTGACCAGAAGCTAGCGGTGAGCAAAGCCCACTCCCCAGGTAACCCCTGGCTTGGCCCTGTTAAATTGCCTCCAGGTGGGATGGAGAGACGCACCCCTCAGGTTTTTATCTGAGGTTTAAGTTTTACATCATTTTTCTTAGCCTCACTGTATCTATCCACCTCAATGTGACTTGATGGTCGCTGGCAGTATTTCACAAAGGCAAAGACGCAGGTGTCTTGACACGAGTCACATAAATCCCAAGACACAGTGTCATGGACCGAGGGACACAGCCCTGACTTGGCCTTCAGCTTCTCATCTGAGCCCGAAGGAGCCACTGAACCCCCCCCCCCCCCNGCGAGCTGGCCTCGTCCGCGGGGTCCTGCCTGGGGAAGACCAGCCGGCCAGCGCCCCAGGCCTTCCCGGAGGGAGCCGCCGGCTCCTCCGCCCGCCCGCTGCCCACGGCGTCTGGGAAAGCTTGCCCCTGGGGGCACCGAACTCACAGGGGCTGACTCGGCGCTTCTCTCCGCCACTGTCCCGGAGCTGCCTCCTGGGTCCCACAGCCCAGAGGACCGGGCACGTGCCCCAGGGGACGGGTTCCAGAATTCCGCACCGGCTGATCTGTCCTGCGCTGGGACAAGGCCTTCCCAGGGGGCGGCTGAGCGCCCCGGGTGCTTGTGTTTCTTGGTAACATTTTAGCAAAACTGACTAAAATATTACTTTATTAATTATGTAGGTTATACTTACATAGTCCTCATGAATTAAAGATAAACTTTTTTAAAAATGTAAGACCAAGTAGATTTTTTAGGGTTTTTTTGTTTGTTTGTTTGGTTGGTTTTGTGTTTTTGCTTCATCCAACTCAGTCCTTACTAACTCCCAGTATGCTTTACCCCTCCTGGCTTAGGACACTTTGGGGTCAGATTACTTACTGCCCCAGTATCGACATAAGGTTACAACGGGGGCTCAGTATACCCTGAAAGGTGAGCAGGTTCCTCTTAGAGTGAAGTGTGCTTGAAGAGAATGTTCCAGCCCAATTCCCTCTGCTCCCACCCCAGGCCCTGATCTAACACCCTCTCCCTGGCTCAATCCCTTGTTCTTGTCCCGTGTCTCTCTGTCCTTCTTGCCCTCACTGCTTTGATCTCACACAGCCCCCCACTGCTGTAGACACCTCCCCTCCTCTTCCCCCCCCCAGACTTCCCAGGTCCTGTCTGTGAGTCTCCTTCCTGCTCCTGCCCCCC
>LNAC01000335.1:154369-172699 GCA_002007465.1 Ailurus styani
GTGAGTCTCCTTCCTGCTCCTGCCCCCCGCCCCCCTCCCAGGGCCCTGCTGCCTCCCCCTCCTTCCTAGGCTTTCCCTAGCTTTGCCTGCAGGCACGCATTCTCTCGGATCCCCGGTCCAGACTGGATTCACTCAGACATCTGACGGCTTAAGTCACTCGGGAGATTCACAGAATCATCTTGCTAATGCAGAGACTCGCAGATTTACAGATTCCTCCATTAGCCATAAGATACTAGACAATCTGTCCTCATTTTAGGTCTGATTTTGATTGACGGTAACCAGTAATCCCAGAACTGACCCACGGTAACACTACTGGAAAATCCATTCACCTACGATAAAGGATAAAGCCAGTCCTAATGGCCAGTGATAAAGAATTGACCTCAGATTTCCAGGAAGGATAGGATCACCGGCGTCCATCCACAAATTTCCTTAGATGAAGTTTGAAGACAGTTTCCTCTCTCTTAATAAGGAAATGACTAACCTCATACTGACAACTTCAGAGCGCACCACACCTGCCACAGTGACATTCTGGAACAAACGGGACAAAACTGCTCAGGGCTGATTAAATCCTTGCGATGCCAAGCAGGATCTCGCATGGCAGGACCAAGCCTGAGGACTCTCGTCTACCACCTTGGCCACGGGCGCACAGATGCCTCACGTGAGCAGAGAGCAGACCCCGACCCAGGGATCCCCCTATGTTCCGCCAAGGAGGAACTCAGGGGAGAGGCCAGGCAAAGAGCTGCTCCAAGTCTGCTCTGTCTCCCGAGATTTAAAAAAGGAGAGGGAGAGGTTGGAGCCAAGCCAACAAGCCAGCTGCGGACCAGAGGCAGCCTGGAGGAAGCCGGGACTCAGTGACCCAGCACGTGGAAGTCCTGTGAACTGTGCTCGATGGCTCAGAGCCGCATTTTATCAACCCAACCTGCTCAACTGGAAATGGGGGACAAAAGACAACCCACATCCCAACGCAAATGAGTCTGTAAAAAGATGCTCAGACCCACAGATGTTTAGAGAAGATGCAAATGAACGAAAAAGAAAACATTCCCCTGGCAAAAACCAACACCACTAATGAGTTGTGTTAACAGCAAGGACAGGACACTGGCCCCCCTCCAGAGAGCGTCCGCGGTCCTGGGAACGCCAGAAAACAGCTCTATTCCGTGCATCAAATGTAAGAACAAGCTTGCCTTTCGAGAGAGCAAGTCCACTTCCAGGGTTTTCGCTCCCAGCAGTGCCACCCAGCAGGTGGGTCTTGCGCGCTCCTGTCAAAGAGCAGGTGCTCCCAGAGCGGGCATCGCGGAATGCGGTCCGCAGGGGCTACGAGAAGAGTGGATCATGTTGTATTGGACGATTGCCATAAAACAGAATTAGTAAGATGCAAAATCGTGCATCTATTCCTGTATAAACACATCCGTGTGTGTGCGCATGTGTCAGTAGGGATGGCAGGCGTGCCGACCAAATGCAGGGCCGTGAAAATCCCAGCCAGTGAGAGTAGGAGCTGAAGGGGGAATTTCCCCTTTTCAGTATCTTTCTTCTGGGTTTTGTTGGTTGGTTAGCTTGTTCTATAAAATTCGAATGCATTCATTAATACATATATTCACATATATAATATACATTAAGTAATGTATTAATATATAACAATGAATATATTAATAAATGCCATATTATACTAATTAATAATTAATAATTATGTATAATTATTAATCGTTATATACTGATTAATATGATACATTAATATATAATAACAAATATACTTATATATGTGCACGCATACTACATATCATAAAGAGTAAGAAGAAACTGAGCAGGAATTAATTAAACAGTAGAAAAAAGAAGGTCGATAAATACATATTGGAGCTTCTTTTCCCGAAAACTTCATAATACAATTAAACAAATAGGAACACCAGTCAGAATGAAATACCAATTACAAGTATAAAGCTAGAAAGTTAGGATAATAGCAAACACCTATCCCACACCTGTTGTGTATGGGGGATTGTTTATGGGTTTTACCAATCCTGATTTATGAGGACCTTGGCAGATAAGTGTCATCGTCCCCGTTTTGCAGAAGAGGAACTGAGGCACAGAGTTCAGGTGATTTCTGTGATGCCACAGAGTTGAAGGAGCAGAGCGTGAACTTGACCCGATGTTGTGAGTCTGTGATCTAAAGTTCTGTCCCCTCCCCCCGCCGTTTGCCTCATGTACCAAAAGAGGAACAGAACATGACACTCGTAACCAGATTTTTAAAGGCTCTCAGAACAAACAGAAAGCCAGCACTGTGTTTAATTAACGAGGCAGCATTCAGATGTCCCTCCATGCTCATGGGTAACCACACGGGTTCCCCAACCATGTGTCAGTGGAATCTACGAGAATAGACCAGATGGATAATATTAGAAAGAAGGTAGCAGGGCGGCCATTATTTGCACATGACAGGATGGGCGTCCTGCGGAGACAATCCGAGACCGATCGTCGGGAGGGATCAAACAGACATTACTTTGTAACATGACAACGTTTACATAGAAAATTCAAAGTTTCTTATATATCCCCATACAGTTGGAAAAGGAAACAAGGTTCAGGTAAGGTAACAACCGAACGTAAGAAAGCCTGCAGAAAGAAAGTGGACCCCGCACAGAAGCGATTAGCGTGTGGCTATTCAGGTAAGGGAAGAGACGTACGTAAGAGAAATACGTAAGGAATGAATAACCGTTAGTTCCCTTCTAACGGGGAGATTTATTGTCCCAGTGATCTGATTTCTCCCTAAATTAGTCTGAAACTCTAGTATCATTGCAATCAAAGTCCCACAGGGATCTATCTGCCCCGTAGAGGACCTTGATTCTGAAATCAACCCAAATAAACCAGCCTGGAGCGGAGGCAGGACGAGGCGGGGAAGAAACAGAAAAATCTTGCAAACGAAGAGAATTCCCTCAGCAGTGAGTGAAATGTGACATGAAGCTCGTGTACTAGTCCAAGAGCCTCCAGACTGACTAATGAGACAGGCTTAAAGAGCGAAGAGAAACAGAATGAAGACGGTTCCGTAGAAGCAGCCCCTTCCCAGAGAGGGGGGTCGGGGCGGTGAGCGACACAGCTCGCACGTCCCACCGGAAGCCCCAACCCCGGATCAGCGTGCTCCTGTCACTCCCACGGGCCGGCACCTCGTCGGCTCCGGCGCAGCCCCTCGCACAGCGGCTTCTGCCAGCCCGAACGTTAAACAGACCCCTCCTTGCTCTAGGAAGCACATGGTCTCCCCACACGCCGGCTTGCTCGCTTTCCCCGAACGGCACCTGGTACGGATCCGCATAGCCCAGGCACTCACTTTTATTGCTGCCGCTGTGCCTGTCTGGTGCCTTGGGGCTGTTTGAACTCGTCCCCATTTGGAGGGAGTACTGCTCTTAGTAAACTGTTCCATCGCCGCAAGTTCTCCTTTTTTAATCCTTGAAAGCAAGACTGAATACTTGGCCCAGCATCATACAATTAACTGCAACGGGATAGATCTGGAAATCCCTCCCACTGTTTCCTCCAACACCCCGCTCGACGCTGCAGGGAAGGAAATGATTAATTCTGCTTCTAGACTCTTTCTGGGACACGAGGGGAGAAATCCCGTCGGAGCATTTTCCCAGGGGTGTGACCCAAGCTTCTTCAGCACCGTTCTTGGCTGATCTTGACCCTCAGACTTGTCATCTGTCTGCCCCTGCTGGACAATGCCATGCAGGCGTTTGCCACAGAGCTGTCCCTGAACTGCGGATAAAATGGGCTACCTCCACCTACGCGGCATCGGGAGGGATGTAAAATCACAGTGGGAAAATTATACTGTCCTGTTCTCAAAAGTATTACAGGAGAATATGCCACAAGTCCTCATTCCGACGAGTGGAATGCCAGGGGAATCGGTAAGCCCCGACGAATAATCCATGCTTACAATAATCCGTATTCAAAGATATTTCAAGCAAATGGATTTTATGGAAGGCTGTATGGACAGGTGGTGCCATCAAATGAACTCTTTGGTATTGGCTTCAATATGACTACTGAATGTGTCATTTGAAAAAAACTGAAGCCTATAGAAATAAGCTACTCACATAGGAAGTATTTGTCAGTGGGTACGTGTGTGTTTAAGAGAGTAATTAATTTGAAAAAATAGTAATTATCTTGGATATATCATTTCTTTCCGGGAAGGTTAAAACCAATCACCTGAATGCTAGTTTGAAATCCCATTGAAAATTGGAACCAGAACCCAAGATGTTGTGGGAACTTACCTCGTCTGAGGACTGTGGGATGTCCCAGCTATGCTAGGAGATTGAACAGAATTAGGCAAAGACAGAATCATGTTTATAATCAGTATGCCTTACTTTTGTCTGTGTTATAGAACCTCACGTTTTAGGAAAGAATGAAGATAATGAAATCAGTTAACTTCGTAGACAATTACCCATTTACCAAACACTGATTTTCATTGAAACTGTGTCATTGTAAATGTTTTCTATTTTAATTGTCTTGTAAAAACCAAATAGGTCAATCATAGAGTCACTTGCAGTCAATCAACAAACACTCGTGCTGAGAATGACGGGAGACACTCTGTGAAGGTACACAGATCGCCGCCGGGACCTGGGAGGTTACATCCAGAGGGAAGTGCACGTCATGGAGGTGAGACAGGACACACAGAGCAAGAAACCAGAAAACAAACGAAAACGATCTAACAGCATCAAGTCGGGAAGATAAAATATCAGACCAGGGACCACAGGAAACATACCACGCTCTTAGCTGGGCCCATGAGTCATAAACATCCTTTTCCAGTTTATTTACGTCTTTGGCTTTGCATCTTTACAGATATCGGATTTGGCTACGGGGAAATTTTTGAATATGATGTAGACAAATTAATTTTCCTTTATGTTATAAAGTCTAGGTCTTATTCATACTTAGAATGGACCCAATCTTAAATTAAAAAAAATAAGTCTGCACAAGCTTTGCAAATATTTCTTTAAGATTCAGCCTGAGAGGAGAAATAGTGCACGGAGCCAAGAGGGCCTTGAAAACCTTAGTGCACGGCAGAAGATGGTTCCAGAATTTAGGATTTTGCAGCCACAGAAGAGTGCATTTACTACGTAGAATCTGAAGATACTATCACCTGCCTTAACATAAATCAGTCCAGAATCAGACACTCCAACTCTTAGATACATTATAAAACTATCCATCTTTAACGCAAATCTATCAACCCTACTTGTACTGGAGGTGACCTTCTAAAATGCCATCTAAACCATTTGACTGTCAAACAAGAATATACACAAACATCCCTTCAATGTCCTTGAGGACTGATTTATACAAGTGTTCTCTTAAGGTGAACATAGGATAAATGATGGTTATGTTTATAGATTCTGGACAAAGTAGATTGACCAGTTGTCTACTTGCGGTGACACTTGTCGGTAGAAAAGGGACAGGGGGTGAGGACAGGAGTTATTGTCATGTAGTATGAACCGCTGAAGTGCTTGGAAGGGTTGACCACATGGTCAGGGAATTCGATTTTCATGGCTTGACTTCACTGTGATCTGTGCTTTTATACTTGACCTATAGGCTGGCCGCCCTTGAACATAGTTGGTGTTACATTCAAGTTATTTGTGATAAGTAAACATTTAGCTTGTTTGTCTTTGTATATATGACGCTGGTCTGGCATACTCAGACCGTGGTTTTAATCAATTTGTGAAGTGCTAACCTTTTGTCTTCACCACCCCCCTTTGTATTGTGGATATTTGCAACTGGTTTTCTTTTTAATGTGGGTGGAATTGAAGGAATTAGTTTTTAATTACATAAAATGCTTATTTTCTATTTGGTAGAAGAAAGATGTTTGTGTTTAAGCAGTTACATTTATACTACAGCTCAATAGAAGAAAAATGAAGCCTTCCAGAGCCTCTATTTTTTATTGAGGTCACGGGCATTTATTGTACTTGCTGGGTCTTGCCACGGACATGGATTCCTAAGGGGGTTTTAAAATATGCTTCATGGCAAGTGTTTATAAAGATCAAAGAGGAAAATTCTTATTTATTAAAGTGGTTTAAATAAAGCAGATTAAAATTTCCAAAAAGCTTAATGGGTTTTCAGGAAGAAATGCCATTCCTAATTTATTTTTTTAAAGAATCTTTGTTTGGGTCACCTGGGTGGCTAAGTTGGTTAAGCGTTCTGCCTTCAGCTCAGGTCATGATCCCAGAGTCCTGGGATCGAGCCCCGAATTGGGCTTCCTGCTCAGCGGGGAGCCTGCCTCTTACTCTCCCACTCCCCCTGCTTCTGTTCCCTCTCTTACTGTCAAATAAATAAATATTTTAAAAAATCTTTGTTCTATTGTATGGCATTTGCTCTTTTGTCAAACATTGGTTGACTTTTTTTTTTTAACATAAATTCTATGCCCAACGTGGGACTCAAACTCATGACCCTGAGATCAAGAGTTGTATGCCCTACCAACTGACCAATTCCCTCTAAAGTTCCCATGAGATGTCAGGGGATTCAATCGGAATTTTACAGGTACATATCAGGCAGCATTTCTTATGGCCTATTATGTAGTTAAAAAGAAGACAATATTCATATGTTTCATTTTTTCAAGAACCAAGTGAGCCATTAGCTATGGATCCCATTGGCCTTAAACATAATACACAATTAAACACATGATACAGTACCCAAGATGCAAGAACCATCTTTAATAATTGAAACAACCTGTATTCTCTTTGGCAATTGGTTGTTTCAATTTGATATCAAAATACCATATTTTTGTGCATCATTGTATTTTTCTATATATAAGACTGTATAAAAGTGAAGTGTATCTTCAGTGAATGTTGTGCCTATTGAGCTTATAATTAAAGACAGTCTAGGATGTCAAAAAGAAAATGTAAGCCTGCACCGTTCCTCAGTTAGGTATAATGAATGAACACAATCTTTGTGCTTTTCCCCAAGTAACTACACGGTTATGTCTGCACTATTTGTCAAGAAATTCATTTTTGGGGGGCGCCTGGGTGGCTCAGTGGGTTAAAACCTCTGCCTTCGGGCGCCTGGGTGGCTCAGTGGGTTAAAGCCGCTGCCTTCGGCTCAGGTCATGATCCCAGGGTCCTGGGATCGAGGCCCACATCGGGCTCTCTGCTCAGCGGGGAGCCTGCTTCCTCCTCTCCTCTCTCTCTGCCTGCCTCTCTGCCTACTTGTAATCTCTCTCTCTGTGTCAAATGAATAAAATAAAATCTTTAAAAACAAACAAACAAACAAACAAAAAAAACAAAACCTCTGCCTTCAGCTCAGGTCATGATCTCAGCGTCCTGGGATCGAGGCCCACATCGGGCTGTCTGCTCAGCGGGGAGCCTGCTTCCTCCTCTCTCTCTGCCTGCCTCTGCCTACTTGTGATCTCTCTCTCTCTGTCAAATGAATAAATAAAATCTTAAAAAAAAGAAATTCATTTTTTTCTCTCCATCCATAATTTGAAAGGATACTTTTCCTGTATATTAAATTTCTGTACAAATCTTCTTGTATTTCTGGACTTTCAATTAGATTAATCCTCCAGTCCATTCCTATATCAGTACTACTTGTTTATTTTGCTACTTTTTGTTTTTAATAGGTTAAAATCACAAACATTTACAAATAATACAAGGTTCCCTGTACCATTCATTCACTGAGGTCCTCCAAAGGTAATATATTCCCAACTGAAGCATATTGTTAAAATAAGTTGATATTAGTGAAATACAATGAAGTCCAATACAGAACTTATTCATGTTTTACTAGTTTTTACAGGAGCTACTTGCTGGGGAGAAGAGTGTATGAAATTTTATAGCTTGTATAGATTCGTGGTCACTGAAATCGGGATACTGTTCCATCAACTCAAAAATCCTCTCATTTTATCATTTAATGTTCACACCCACACCCAACCCTAATACCTGGCAGCAATTGATCTGTTCTCCTCACTATAATGTGTCACCTCAATAATATTTATAAACAAATAGTATACTATGCAAAGCTTTCTTTTGTAATTCAACTTTTATTTTCAGGCCACTGTAGATTCACAGGGAGTGGTGAGAAATAATGAAGAGAAACTCCATGTATATTCTACCCAATTTCCCCTAATGGTAGCATGTTGCAAAATCAAAGTTCATTCTCACAAACGGGATATTGACATTGATTTAATCCCCTGGTCTTACAGAGATTTCCTCAATTTTATCTGTACTTATCTGCTTGTACTTGTGTGTGCTACTGCATGTGTTGTTCTGTGCAATTTTACTGCATGTGTAGGTTCGTGTGTCCACTAACATTGTCATAATACAGCATAGTTTCACCAACATGAGGATTTCTGGTGTCTCCGTATTTGCTCCATTCCATCTCTAAACGTTGCGATCACTTACCCATTTTCTATAAAATTTTATCATTCCAAAAATATTATATAAATGGAATCATACAATATACAACTTCTGGGATTATGTTTTCTTTTACTCAGCATAACTCCCTGGAGATTCATCTAAGTTGCTGCATGTATAATAGTTTGTTTCTTATTATTCCTGAGCAGAACTCCAAGGGATGGATGTATTACAGTTTTACCATTCACCCATGGAAGGACATCTGGGTCATTTATAGTTTTTAGCTATTATGAATAAAGCTTCTATAAACATTTGTGTACTGGTTTTACTGTGAACATAAGTTTTCATTACTTTGGAATAAATCCCAAAGAATGTAATTTTGGGGTCATATATTAATTAAATATTTAATTTTATAAGAACCTTCCAAAGTGTTTTCAGAGTGGTTATAATATTTTATCTTCCCATCAGCAATTTATGAGTGATATATTTGTTACGGTTAGGGCTTGGGTTAGAGATAGGGTTACTGAAATTTATGGTGTTTTAACTTGGTCAATTCCAATCTCCTTCATTCTAGTTTAACCGTAGCCTTAAGAGCCAACAGCCTTGAAATCATGATAGCCATGAAGACAAAGCCTAATAGCCACTAAAGGAGGCAGATTGGGTTGGGAGCTCCCAAAAGCCATCTCCAGGAAATTCTCATTACTTGATCCATATGGCATTTCCTTAGAAATTCCCATTCAAAGGGGCATGTGTTTATTTGCCTGGCTCAGAGTCCATTCAGGGAAAATTGCCTTTTCCTCCCAGGAGAGTTTGTCGGAACTATCAGTGGCAACTGTTTGATGTCACAGCTATCAGTGGTAGTGGTACCAATAGGACAAACAAGCACCTGACAAAAAAACTTAAAAAGAACACCCAGAAATAGAGTGTTTTGAAAAGCCTCAACATATTCCTGGGCATCTAGAAAAGTCACGTATATATGCAGCACTGTGTGCATGCCCAGGAAAGACATGAGAAAGTCCTGAGATAATACACACAGAACCTCAGCAAAGTCCAAAAAACTTAATTTTGTAAGGCATTTAAGAAAATTTCTGTTCAATTATTAGCTTATCACTAAACTAACTGTCCAGAGACTTCAGTGGCCACACAGGACATGTACAGACTTTACAGAATTTTCTTCAGAGAAGTTCGTAAGCAAACAGTAACACTGACAAATAGCAGTGACAAGAATCCCTTGGTAGGTGACGGATCTGATTCCCAGAGTTGCCACATTCTATTATTTAATATGTCCAATTTTCAACAAAAAATGATGAAACATGCAAAGTATGGCAAGGCTTTGAAGAAATCAGAACCCTCTACATTGTTGGTTGGAATGTAAAATGGCTCAACCACTGCAGAAAAACTTAGCAATTTCCTCAAAAACTTAAAAATAGAATTACCACATGACCTGGCAATTCCACTGGGTCATACCAATGACCCAGTACACTCGAAAGATCTGAAAACAGCCATCAGACAGATTCTTATATATGAATGTTCACAGCATCATAGTCACAAAGGCCAAAAGGAGGACACCCCCAAAAAGCCCATCAGGAGAGGTGTGGACAGACAATATGTGATCTGTCTCTGTGATAGCATATGATTCAGCATGAAAAAGGAATGAAGCCACTTGGGCTGGGGTGTAGACATGTCTAAGAGCATGTGTGATTGGAGGGGGGCTCTGAGCCTTCTGAGGCTGCAGTGCCCTTGCCATGCCCCGAGCCTGCAGTGGGGAGATCGGCTTCCCTGGAACACCTGCAGTATTCGCAGAACTAGAGCAGAACTCTCGAACTCTACTCCCTGCCTTTCTTAGGACCCAAGTGGATTTTATCATAGACCTGTGTGGCTAGACTGTGAGGGGCTGTGTCAAGACTGGGAAAGGAGTTTGAGACAACAGGGAGCAAGGGAGCAAGACTCTGGTCAAAAGCACTGGAGGCAGAGGAGGAGGCCTAACTAGAGGACAGAGTCTCTGTAGAAGACACAGATCCCAGAGCAGCTAAGTCAGGAGGAGATGCCTCCTGGGTGTCAGGTCTGTTTGGGATGTCCTTGTGATCACTGTGTCTTATTCAGCGACCAAAACTTTCATTAGTTTCCAAATTCATTTTTTAATTTTTATTTAGGCTTCTTGTCTGGAAGCGTATGCAAGGACAAAAATGTTTTTTTAAAAAGATTTTATTCATTTATTAGAGAGAGAGAGCTCACATGCAGGGGGAGCGGCAGGCAGAAGGAAAAGCAGGCTCCCCACGGAGCAGGGAGCCCGATGCGGGGCTCGATCCCAGGACCCCGGGATCATGACCTGGGCTGAAGGCAGATGCTTAACCAACTGAGCCACCCAGGTGTCCCAGGACTAAAGTATTTTTATAGAAAAACTTGTTGATATAAGTTAGCTAGAAAAAAGCATCATATTTAATAATTGCTTAGCACAACATTTTGAATGCTGAAAAGATCTTAAAATGGGTTTCCTCAAACTTTCAGATTTTCTTGATTCATGGCCATTGAATCTCCCATCTATTTGAGTCCTTAGAAAGGCCTGGAAGGGGCTGAAGGGCCTGGAAGGCCAATGCACCCCCCATCCCCCCCACCCCCCACCCCTCCCAGCGAGAATGGTGAATGAAGGGTATGCGACAGTGGGGGGCAGTTTGAGCAAGCACACAGCACAAACAGGAAGTCCCTTTCAGGGGAACTGTCGTGCTGAGTCCCCTGCCTGGTCACCAGAGATATGCAGTCTGGATAGGGGTTGTCTTTTTTTGGGTCACCCACTAAACAGCGTGTCATTGTTTATGAAAACACACAATGACCCCAGAGGCTCGCGGGTGAAACGGAGCATGACGGTGCTGTTACAGACGCTGTGTGTTCAGGAAACTGGAACAGGAAACAAACATGGTCTGGTAGGGCCTGGACAGCCCCTTACCGTGCTGGGTCACAGACAGGGCACTGTCGGGAGACGGCAGAAAGTAACAGGGGAGCCATTGGTGAATCAGGCCCATGGGCGACCCCAACCCCACTGCACCCGGGAGACCGCAGCTCCCTGGGCAAGGTGCTGGGGAGGCATCAGGGACCCCTGAGACCCTGCCCACCCAGGCTGGGTCTTTCCTGCTGCTAGAAGCACCATTTTTACTACTTCCTGGCGAAATACCCCTGAGCTGTCTCCACTCAGCCAGACTTCTGTTCAGACTCACATCAAAATTGCATTTGGGGTCTTCTTTTATAGACTGTTTTGTAGCCCTGGATCTCATGCTCGGTGCTTATTAGAGGCCAGTAATAGGCCAGTGACTGTCTCTCACAGGGCATATACTTGTTAGCAGGTTCCAGAAGCCGATGGGTCCAGAGGGCCAATGGCGGCCTCAGGCCTGTGGTGGTTTTTGCCTTAGGCCCTCATGAGCCAAGTAGGTGGCTGCCAAGGTTCCTCTGTTTGGCAGGCATTCTCTACTCTTTATATCTGGGGCTTGCATTTTACCTGTTTCCTATTTGACCTGCTTCCCCTTATTGGGGTTTTTGTTTGTTTTGTTTTGAAGTATTTATTTGAGAAAAACAATAGCTTTATTGAACTATAAATGATATATTTAAAAAACTGCACTATTAATGTATACAATCCGATGCACTTGAACGTGTATATATATATATATATATATATATATATATATATATATATACACACACACTCACAAAACTGTTACTATAATCAAAGTGAGAAACACTCATCACCTCCAAAAGTTTCCTCCTGCTTCCCCTGCTTTTTATTTTTTATTGTTTTTATTTTTGGGGGTGAGAACATTTAACTTGAAATCTGCTCTCTTAACAAACTTTTCAGCATACTGAATAGCCCTGTTCGCCACAAGCACCATATTGTATCATGAAATTTAGAACTTGTTTACCTTGCACAACTGAAACTTTTTCGAAAATATAGCTTCCCTCTGTTGCCACGTTTTGGTTGTGATTTGTTGCTTTCCAAACGTAGGCTGGATGAGTCATTTCCACTCCACTATTTTACAGAAGCCTGTAAAATCTCATGTATTTTAAATCATAGAAATACAAAAGAAATGTTTTTTTGGTGAGTTTATCATTTTCATTCGTCTTTCTTTAACATTATTTGGGTAAAAATAAAATTATCTTTGCAAAAAAATTGCTTAAATTACTCTTTATAAAGATTTAAGTATTACGATGTTTTGAGCATCATAATTGTGGTTAAGACTGATCAGATAATTAAATATAGATCTAGTATCGTTTAATACAGTTCTTGAGTTACAAGGATAGCTATTAACTTTCAACTCCAGTATCGAGGATCGTTTTCCAAAAAGAAACGTCAGTTGTACTCTTGGTCAGTATAAGTGGATAAAAATAGCAACATTGTATATTAGATGCAAGATTACTAAGTGGGAGTCACTTCAAATTCTTTACCTATAACATACAGAGCCCTAGGATATAGTTACTCATATCTACAGAGGATACTGAGGCCCAGAGATCTTAAGATGCCCAGTCAATTTCACAGAAATACTAGAAAAGCTGAAGGAAGTCATCATGTCTGCTCCGGGTTATCATAATGATGTCCCAATGGGTTTCCCCATTCCCCACTGGGCTAATCTCCACCTAGCAGTTGTTAAATCGAAACCTCACTAAGGTGTCACCTTGCACCTGTTCTAATGACTGGTATCGAAAAGTCAAGAAAACAAGGGCTGGTAGGGATGTGGACCAACCGGGGGTCCTCAGAAAATTAAAACAAAACACAAATGATCCGAAGACAAAATCCCATGTCAGGAGACATCCCTGCTGCAAACAGTTCTCCTTGATTTTCCTGAGTTTCTGCAAAGTGTAGGCCTTTGGAGTGGGTTTGAACAGCAAACAGCCTTTGACCCTAAACAGAGTGTACCCCTGCAGATGGGTTTAGAAACCTACCACGTCTCCTTTGCTTCTGAAAGATATCCACTTACCATCGAGGGTGATAAGTCATCTCTCTTGTGGGAGAGGAGGGAATGTGTACGTAGAACCCTCTGGAAGCTCACAGTGATCTGCTTTCGTGACGCACCCCACTCGTGGCTCCTTTATGAACTGCTGTACCCCCACCCCTGAAGCAGGGCCCAGATAGCAGCAGGGATGAGTGAAACCTTCTTGAATATGTAAATGGAGTGTGCTGTGTGGGGGTGTCTCTCCGTTTTCCCTCTCTCCTTAAACAGAGAGGAAGAGGGGAGAGAGAGTACCCCGTGGATCAGCAGAGGACGGTCTTAGTCACAGACGAAAACACTAATTCTCTCACATAAACAGGCTGTATTATATAAGATGAGAAAACAGAGACACACTGTTTCCAACTCAGTGACCAGAAAAGGAGCCCAGACAGACGGGCTGCGGCCACCAGATATCTTGCCCTAACCCCCCACCCTCTTGAGCCTGGGTTTCCATCTCTAATTTTTTTCTCCCTGGAAGGAAATCAGGGGTTCTGGGTGGGAATTCGGTGACAAAGTTCATGGCAGTGAAAAGTCACTGTGTTTCCAGAAAAGCGGGGCCTTCCATCTTTCCAGGCTGTTACTGGAGAAGTTGAAAGCCCATGGTCAAGTGTTGAGAGTCTGAGTGGGCTTCAGAACACTAATCACCATCATCACTGCCAACAGCCCCAGTTCCGGGCCGTGTTGCCGCACACACGTTGGCTGCAAGTCTTCACTACGTAACTCATCGGGCATACAGTGATTTTGCCATAAAAGATAAAATCACAAAACCTGTGAGTGTACCCACAGCACATCAAACAATCCTGTGGGTTGCTGAATTCAAGCTGAATTTTGTAATTAAAAAAAAAGGCCAGGCTTTGAGTGAACACTCCCTGTTATTCGTTCCCACCGCCGGGAAAGAGGTAAGCTTCTGGGCAAGGTCCTCGCTTCGGGCTTTACCCTCTCTGCCTCCGTCCTGATGACCTGCTAGTGCAAACTCTCTTCTGGGTTTAGGAGCTCAGTGATCGGGAAAGACACAGAATAGAATCAATCATTTCTCTCTTGAGACTGAAGATTCAGTCCATACAAACTCTCCACTTGAAGGTTTAAGATTTTTATCTGCAGAGGGCGAAGTGAGTGGGGGTTTCTGGGGGCTGCCCTGAACAGTCTTCCCTGTAGGCAAGTTGTCTCTGTGGTGTTTGCACTAGTGAGATAGGCCGTGGGCGGGGGCGGGTAGCTATGAAAGAGGACGTCACCCCTAGCATTGCACACGCACAATTCAAAGGCGTGCAAACACACTCACTGAACGGCACAGATCCAGGACACGTGTCTCGTCCTGGTGGTGCACTATGGGGACAACCTCTGTGACTGGTTCCACACTTGGTCAGCAAGAACCTCGGGTTTTGGTTTTTTTTAATGAGTAACAGGATGTATTTAATCTTCCCTATTTCCCAGGATGATTATATAGGTAAATTCATAGAAATAAACCAAAGATGATGCCATAAAATACATTATTTACACAAAAAAAAACTCACAGCAGCAAGACTTAGGTTGAAATAATCTTATCCATAGTCCGAAAAAAAAATTAAAGAAAATCTAAAAGTCAAGATCGAAATGATTTTGAAAAATAAAAATGTAACAGCGGCATCAAGCGTAAATTGTAAATGAAATTCTAAAATCGTTGTTAATTTTAGATGTTGACATATTTACTGAAGAAATACAAATAGAAAGTCTGTGACTAGTCAAAGGCTAAGCCTTATGGGAAAAACAAGGAACTATCTCATGAGGAGTTTATATTCTAAAAACCAGGCAAGTCAACAGTATAAGAATGATCCTAAGACCAAAGAGAGTTATACTGGGTACCTGGGTGGCTCAGTCAGTTAGGCATCTGACTCTTGGTTTCAGGTCACGGAGAGCTGCTAAAGTTGTTGTTGGGGACACTGGGCTCGGATGGAACTCCTGCAGGGAATCTCCCATTGTTCTTGCCATCAATGCCCAAAACATACATCCTTTAGAAAACCCTAAGGTCATTTCCCGCCCTCCCCAGACTCCTGATTGCTCATTAGCTTGAGTCTGGTGATTACTCGTCACAGTCTCTTGCTACCAAATCATCACAAAAGAGCAAAATGGGTGCCTGTGCCTCATCTCTGTCACATCTGAGGCTTTTTTCCTCACATGAGCCATCAGGCATTCCATTGTCGTAATGCATGGATTACATCTTTCCGAAAGGCCCGTGCACACCACAGCACAGCAGGAACGGACCCAGAGTGGGACTGAGTCACACATAGCTCCACTTCCGAGCTCAGCGTTTGAAAGGCCTGCGAGTTCTATGAACGAAGCTGATACAATCCCTCATCTACATGGAATATTATCATATGCTTATCCACTCTTAACAAAATGCACAACACGCTAACAAAGAGCTCATAGGCATGCAAGAATAGTAGGAAGGATAAGTAAGGAAATTGTTCTAATCAGGGGAAAATAACAAATGAAGGAACACACATAAAATGATTCATCTTCCCCAAAACTCCATTCCTAGGCTCAGTGCAAACATCTGATTTCTCAGATGCGAAAAGCAACGGAATGCTTAATGATTACCAAGCCCCTCGTCAGACAGAGTCTTAGCACAGAGACGCTGACTAATCTATTTGCAATGTATGCGGTGACGATGGATAGTATTTGTTTGAGGATTTCTAAGGTCAATCTGTGGCACTCGCACATTTTCACAAAATTGCTGAAAACCGTCTCTGTCCAAATAAATTTTTTATGAAACGAAGATGGAAAAGGAAATCATTTGTATAATTTCATGCCTCCGCTGGGCCCGGGGCCTCTGACTGCGGAGGACGCAGGCTCAGGGCCACCCTCTCCACCTCCTGAAATGAAGCAGTCCTATAAACATGCTCTGTCCTGTGGGATTTCAGAAACACTGAGAGCAGGAAAGGGCACATAAAGCAGCAAGCACATGGGGCTGAGAACCACCAAGACAACACACAGGATGCTCCTTAAGACGCAAACAAAGAGCAATGTGGCTTCTGATTACCCAGTGACTACCATTTTGGTCACGCAACGCCCAGTGGTCTGCGGGCCGCCCCCCAAATTGCCTTAGGGCTAGGGAGCCCGCAGCCTGCTGGACCCTTTCCCATGGCTGAGCTTGCGATGCCTTCTGGGAATGGAGCTCCCTAAGGAAATAAGCTTGGCTTTAGCAGAATGTGAGAGCCCTACTCTCCTTTCCGGAGTATTTGAGTCCCTGCGAGGCTGGCGGATGGAAAACAGCATTCCGGATCTCTCTGTTGTTCTACGAACAGAGCGCGGAGGGCAGGCTGTTCTCACCTGCTGCCAAGTCGGCCTGGCCTACTCATGGACTCTCACAAGTAAATGCTGGTCCACGTCACCATTCCTCCATCTAGGGAAATGCCCACCAGGAAACAGATCACGCCCCACCATGTTTTATGCCAGATGAAGATGGAGTGAGAGTCGGCTGAGGCTAATTCATTAACCCAACATAAACTCACATTGTACTTCACCCGTTCAAAGTTTAATGTCTTCGCACTATGTTTTTCATCCCTGACTCTCCTTTATGTTTGCATCCAATAATTACTTATGTTCACATTTTTTAAAGAAGCAGATGGAAGCTTCCTTTCATTTTGTTTGTTTAAGGTGTGATTTCCAGTTACTAAAACATTTCTCATTCTCTGGCCTCATCCCTGAGTATGTACGTGTGTTAACTGTGGTAAATATAGTGTAGAATTTTACCATCTTGACCATTTTAAGAAAAGTTGCATTATGATTCGCATGGTTTTGATTTTGCTATAGTTTATCTGAAATCGACAGAATAGCAGAATTAGGCATTACATAATAGGAGTTGTGTCCTATCATAGCAAAAGTTCCAACTTAAGGGCGCCTGGGTGGCTCAGTGGGTTAAGCCTCTTCCTTCAGCTCAGGTCATGGTCCCAGGGTCCTGGGATCGAGCCCCGCATCGGGCTCCCTGCTTGGTGGGGAGGCTGCTTCTCCCTCTGCCCCTCGCCCCTCCCGTGCTCTCTCTCACTCTCTCTCTCAAATAGATAAATAAAATCTTTAAAAAAAAGAGTACCAAGATAACCCAAGAGTGCCTCTTTCGCAAGGAAATCACTAGTAACAACTTTTACGTTGAAGGCGCCATCCAGGTCCACATGCCACTGTGAGGCCCAGCGGCCTGACCCTCCCGGATGCCCTCAAGGGAGCCAAGTATTTTCCAGTCTGATTGTACTCCAAACACCAGCACTAAGACAAAGGTATTATTCTAAATACAAACATACAAATACCAGACAGAGATGATACAAAATACCCACGGTCCTGAATTTGAATTGAAATCATTAGTATGAACTCACAATGCATTTTACCTTAAAAAAGAGAATCCTGGCCCTAGTCACAGAAGATGTCAGAACCCGCCACCTCTACTGTGGTCCTGAGCTAGTGATGCAGGAGCGGGAGGCGAGCTGAGGACAAAGCACCAGCTGACATCTCGCACCCCCCGCACCCCCAGTGGGACCTTCCCCAGGCCGTCCGGCCACCCTAGAGCGAAGGGACTGGAACACAAGCAGCTCCCGGACAGAGATCACGGTCCTGAGGGACGGGAGTCTCCCCAGGTTTACCGATGTCTTAGCGACGACAAGGGAAAAGTGTTCTTATCAATAACCCGACTTCCAGAGACTCACGCACTCGGGTTCCCGGAGCCCCAGCATCACCCTCCCCTCCGTGAGGGACGTGGGAACCGAGGCGGAAGGGAAGATGAAGTTGTTTCTTTATGACCTGCAGCCCGTGGACAAGGGCCCGAGAGGGGCCGAGTATAAGGATCCCCCAGGAAGCTCCCAACTCTTTTCATGTCAGTGTCTTACTGGGAGGAAGAAGACCCTTAACTGGGCAATGACCTGACCTCCAGTATCCGAGAGTCTTCTTGAGCATAGGAAGTCCTGTTGGACGCCTCCCTCTGTCCTTACCTCCCCAGCTCCCGGTATAGAATCAGTGCCCCTCCCCCAGCTCCCAGTATAGAATCAGCCCCCCTCCCCCAGCTCCCAGGATAGAATCAGCCCCCCCCCCCCCCCCCCCCC
>LNAC01000335.1:173035-295387 GCA_002007465.1 Ailurus styani
CCCCTCCCCCAGCTCCCAGTATAGAATCAGTCCCTCTCCCCCAGCTCCCAGTATAGATTCAGTCCCCTCCCCCAGCTCCCAGTATAGAATCAGTCCCCTCCCCCAGCTCCCAGTGTAGAATCAGTGCAGCTCTTTCTGCCCATGGGTCCTGTCCCCAGGCTTTAATAAAAGACGCCTCAAAAATTCTTCTTTGGCTGTCGGCTCCGGACCTCACCCACATTTCAAACCCACCTCACCAGCATTACCAGCCCAAAGGAACCAGGGCATTGGAAGACATGGCTGATTCCAGGACTAGGCCAGGAGACACTGGCATTGGCATTGGCCCATCCTGTCCCATGGGAGTGGCAGAAGGCTGCCAGACATTCCTAGGATCATGTCAGGTGGGCTCCAATGCCAGCTCCCACTAGCGGAAGAAGAAGTGTGTAAGCTCCTAAAAGGCCAGCGGGTTCCATCTGTGGTGCGTGTTACCACCCGGGGCCGGCATCCCTACACACTGCCCTTTAGTTGACTCATTAGAAGTCTCTTTCCTCAGTCTCTTCCAACCCAAACTTCTTCATTCTCACAGTTGATCTGTTGCAAAATTCAGGCTACCTCATCGGCCGCCTCCTGCAGTCTGAATTTTGTTTCCAAGTCAAACTGCAGGTCTGGGGGATCAGACCTCATGGGAGGTGGGGGGCAGTGAGGGAGAGTGGCCTGGTCAGATGTGGAGTTTGGAGGACTCCACGTCACCTGGCTTAGGGTTCTCTCTGAATTTGCATGATGCAGACAGGAACTCAGAAGTCCCAAGATGGGCCTTGATGAGACAGAGCAAAGGGGATCCAGTGGAATTTGCTCAATGAGAAAACCTACTTCAGGTCTGCAAACAAAAATCAGTGGAGAGAGAGTGTCTCTTTGATGAAACCATTGTGGGGCTCTTCGGATTTTATTAAGGAACTGTTGCAAAAGGAGAGAAGACACCACGGTGCGGGGAGGGGGTTCCCAGGGCTGGAAAAACACTGAAAGGCCCGTCAGGGGTGAGGGCTGCCCAGGGTACATGGGCCTCCTGGGAGTCTTGGTGAAGGCGGGCCGAGCGCATGGAGAGCCTGGGTGGGAGGCAGAGACTTGACCGATGTCAGGGGCCTTGAGAGTGGGCATTTGGGCGGAGATGCCTCCCCACGGCTGAGCCATCTCTTCTCCCTGCCCTGCTAGGAGCTGAGAAGCAGAGCCACCCAACAGGCACCCCTCAGCTGAACGATTTTCCCTCATGCAGGTGTTCACCAGTGGACGAGAGGTTAAGCGAAGGCCCTTTATAGGTCCCAGTTATCCTTCACAAAATCCGAGGCCCGAGCTACGCATCCTGGGTCCCTGGGGCTTCCAGGGCTGCTGCAGTGTCAGACCCGATCTGCGTATCTGAAGGGGCTCCCCCCTGGGTCCTCCTCTTCGGCTTTGCTTCTGGTGGAAAAGCACTTCAACACCAGTCTGATTCAGGAAGAGAACCAACTGCAGTTAAGTAACATGTACCAGAAGCCCTCAGAGTGGAAGGCAGGAGGAACGCTTTTGGAAACGGGGAGGTTAAAGTCAGTTCTTTGAATTCCAAAAAGAGTAGCTCTTCAAAAGAGGTGAGGTGGGCATGGGTGGTTCTGAGTCAGACCCCACAGCAGCTAACACTGTAACACTGGGTCCCAGCAGACTCACAAGAAAGCTCTGGGTACGTAACAAGTGGGGTCTGTTCTCACCACCTTTTCCCAGGGACACGTGAGAATCCTGGTGGTTTCCTTGGTCCCTGCAAATGAGGAGGGGGCTTATAAGCACCACATATATCTCCTCGTATCTCGGTTGCTCCTGGCATGCAGAGCTCTTCTCTGTGTGTAATGTTCATGGGCCATTATAATCTTTTTTTAAAGATTTTGTTAATTTATTTGACACAGAGAGAGATCACAAGTAGGCAGAGAGGCAGGCAGAGGGAGAGGGGGAAGCAGGCTCCCCACTGAGCAGAGAGCCCGATGTGGGGCTCGATCCCAGGACCCTGAGATCATGCCCTCAGCCAAAGGCAGAGGCTTAACCCACTGAGCCACCCAGGCGTCCTGCCATTACAATCTTTGCTGAGCCCGGGAACCCTGTGTTTGTGCCCAGATGCCCCAAGAGCACCAGAGCACCAGCATCTCTGAGGCCTCACCTTCTCTCCCAAGAGATACACAGGAAGTTGCAAGCACCTTGATGCTAGAGGGTCCCCATGTCCCTCTGTACTTCACAATTCTCCTCTCTCTGTCTCTACTGGCCCAGGCAGAACTCCTTGCTTCCATCGTCTCATCTGCAGCCATAGCTTATGCCCAAGGTCGGCTGCCATAGCAGCCTCTCAAGGCAAGAGTAACTTCTCAAGGCAAGGTATTGCAAAGCCTTGGCACCGCTGGAAATGGGGATCTGATAGTGGGGGAAATAAGAATGGATATTTCAAGCAGGAATCATGCCTCTAATTTTTCAGTACCTGTTCCACAGACGTGGTTAACAAACTAGGTTTGTTGATGAGTAACCTTTACTTCCCCCAGCCCAATACCTGCTCAGGACCACAGGATGCTCACTCCATTGAGAAGACTTCCCTCTGTGCCCCAGGGGACCACAAGGGCTTCAGCTCTTCAGCAACCCCCCCCCCAAGCCCGAGTAATAGGAGGTTGATGGAATTCATTGATGGAAAGTAGGTGCACCACATTCCTCTAGAGAGCTGTGCAGGTAGAACTGGTGTCCAATGGGGGCATGGTGTAAGGCCAGGTGCTGCCCTAGGTACAGAGGAGGGCTTTAAGGAGAGCTGCAGGACCAGCAGTGATGGGAACATTGCTTCATCCTATTGATTTAGTTTGGTTAACTACGTGTAAAAGTTACATCCAAATCTCAATGCTACGTGCATTAGTTCATCAAATGTTCTCATGGAATTCAGCACTGTGTTGGTCAAAGATGCTACAAAGCCCCCATCATATCCAGCACCGATGCAGGCTCAGGTGTTGTACCAACCTTGCTGTTTTGTTCAAGGCCCCACATCACGGCTCAGATGGGAAACGCATGACTCAACATAAATGTTCTTCCATTCAGGAAGACCCGAACAGGAGCTTGTCAGACGTAACCTCAGTGAAATCTGCCAGGATAGAGCCTCAGCTGCTTTAGAAATGCCAAGTGAAGGCCAGCACCACCACTCAAGTCCCCTGATCAGACACCAAGGTATCTAGACAGCCAAAGATGTGGTAGAGATATTCAGCCACTGAGGTTCTTCTGAGCCTCTCCTGTGAGCTTCTCAGGAAACTGGTTAGAATGCAAACCCTTGCCTGCCCCTGCCCGTCTTCCAAGGGTGCCCACAGAAGCAGGCGAGAAATCAAGAAGACAGGACATACGGACTCACAAATTCAGAACTGCCTTTTTGAAGGGCACTCAGATAAATGCTTTATTCAGAAGTGTTAAATCAGAATTATGTTTTCTGATTGGTGAGTTTGTGAGCTTCCTCCTCAGGCTAAGTCATGCACATCCAAGAACCTAAGACCGTTTTCCTGTCCTTGTCACTTCTCTACAAATGTGCTGTCCCTTTTTGAGATGCTATATAAACCCAAGTTCTAAGGGCTCATCTGAGAGAAGTCATCACTGACTTCCCCATGTAAGTGTGTGACACGCACATTCATAAACTCCTCGTTCTTCTCTTGCTAATCTGCCTTTGTCGGTATAAATTTCAGGGCTCCCACTGGAAAGAGAAAGATGAAGAATAAAGGATTTCCCCCCCAAATTTTAGAATGCATGCTTTTCCTTCAACGTGTGCTCACCAGTTACTGATATTCAAAGGAGGAAGGGGGCTGCTCAAATACAGGAGGGAAGAACATGGTTCCGCAGACCTGGCGGAGAGTTCCTCTGAACTTGCCATTCGTCCTGCCCCCAATGAGTGACCTGCCCCCCCGACCCATGAAACTGTGATCACACATGACTTTCCCTTTTGAGGGGGGTTCCCGTGTAAGATGTGACCCCTCTTGAGATGGAAATTTCTGTTGTGCTTAGTAATGATATTTGGTTCTGAAGAATTTACAGACACACACGTATACACATGCATGCACACAACACTCACACATGCATACACTCACATGCACACGCAAGCACGCAGACACATAAAACTACACACTCATGCACACCACACATAGGTATGCACATGCAAGCATGGGCACATATGTGCGCGTGCGCGCACACACACACACACACACACACACACACAAATTCTTTTGTCTTAGGGTTACTATGTGGGTCCTGGGTAGACTCAGCTCCCCCCCACCCACTGATTCCCTTTCTGCCCACAGCAGCAGTTCTGTGTTAGGCCTCTTTATGTAAGGACTCTGTAAGATTACCTCTAGGGGGGGGAAAGACACTAATTCACTTTAAATATCATAAAAATCAGCGATACAACCCATCAGGAAACACTGACAGCAAAACAGAATGGCTAAAGCAGAGTTACAGAAAACCCTTCTATGACAGTAACTTGCATGCTGTTAGAAACTGGGGGCCTGCCAGCCTGCTCCCCTTTCTGCAGAGAGCACCCTTCCTTCCCCCAGGGGTCTGCATCTGCGACCCCCCACCCCCTGGACTCAGCAAGTCCTGCTCTGGCCTTTCTAGTCTCTTGTTTGTAATGGGTTAAAATTCCTTACCCATAATTATCACCGAAAGTGGTTTTCTGGTGATTTATTTGACTGAAGGGCCTGTTAATCAAGGGGAAGTTGAGCGGCGCTGACCCCGGCATCTGGATCGGCCCCCTCGCCCTCAATCACCCGCCTGCCAGAGGGGAGCAGAGTCTGCAGCTTCTCAGGGAGCAAACACAGGGGCTCTGATTGAGGAAATTCCCAGGTGGGAAAGGTTGACTTCTTGGGGTTCTTCTGGGCCATTCAGGGTTGCAAACATAAAATTAGGTGCATGGATTCTATTCATGCCTCTAAATGTCTCCATAGGAATTATATTTACCCATCTTTGTAATCCATGCTCTGCTGTTGAAAAGTTTCATTATCCTTAATTGTAAACGTGATTACTTCTGCATTATGTAAATGAATCTAGAAAATTGAAGGCATTCAAAAGAATTTCTTCGAACTGCCAGATATGTGCACGAGCCTTTGGAATGGACCTTCACTAAATAAAAGCCTTGGGTCAGGCCATTCAGACTGCGTGCAGATCTTGGATTTGAGGGAGGGGGACCACACGGCTGGGCCCAGGACAGACTGAAAGGGGGAGCACAGAGGGGCTGGCGTGCAGACCTGCTAAGGACCAGGTGACCCTAACGTCCTTTAACAAGAAGAGCCTGCCCTTGGCATAGTGCTACCAGGCTTGCGGGGGACATGCGCATTATGTAGGTCAGCCCCCTAAAGAAGACATTTTGTAATCGTAATCCTACATTTCTGAGAAGGGGAAAGAGATTTAACATGAACAGGAGGTGGTCATTTGGCACAAGCCCAAACAGTGCATTTTCCTCCATTGCCTTAGTTTGAAGATATCCAAACACAGAGAAGTTAAAAGAGTTGCAGGGTGAATGCCTATGGACCCTCAGTCAGGCTCTGCTGTTAGCACTTAGTAGACTTGGCTTTCGAGAGTACCTGTCTGTCCACCCTTCCGTCTGTCCAGCCATCTGTACACCACATTTTTTGATGCATTCCAAAATAAGTGGCAGGTATCACTGCCTGTCACCCCTAAATACTTTGGCCCTATTTGTTGTCGGCTCTGTTTTCTTGTAGTAAGAGTTACAAGCACAAATCTTGAGGAGAACATTTCGTGTTTCGACAGGCACATACACCTGTATAACCCAAATCCCCATCCACATTCAGAACTTGCAGCCTTCCAGAAGGTTCCCCTGTGCCCCTCCAGTGATGTCCACTCCCACTAGTGGGGCCCCTCTCCTGCTCTCGTTCTCCATGGATTCGCTTTGCTTATCAATCCTCTTCCTCTTTCTCCTGCAAATGCGTACATAGAATTTTAAAGCCCTTGCTTTTAAACCAGTAAAACTTCAGTATCTCATTGGGTACCCGGTTATTTTTTCATATTTATGCACAATTTCTACGGACAACATAGCAAATGTTGCCCCCCCCATCTTCGATGGGGACAGAGCAGGTTTTAACCGAGGCAGCTCTTGGCCGAAGGGAGGAGGACCGCCGGCTTCCCTCCAGGCAGCCTGGCTGTTTAGGAGAGGAAAAAACGGGCAAACTCATCCGGTGAATACTCCCCAAGGGGAAATCAAAACAACTCTGTCTTCTCATTTATCGGGGACCCAACAGTGTTTTCTCTCCCTTGCAGTGCAGGACAGCAGAACATTTTTCTCCCCGCGAGCTCTGCTTGAGCCCTTCTTCCCTGTTTTATTTGCAGGAGGCACTTGGCCAGCAACAAGCGGGCTCTCAGCAGGCTGCACGATTCAATCAGCCAGAGTGACGCGTTCCAGAATCCGGTGGCTTCTGAAGCCTTGCCTCCTGAGAACAGAGAGCACGCAGTGCAGAGCCTTTGCAGCAGGCACCTGACAAGACTGCCGCCGACCCAGCGGGGAGGTGAGCATGGGCGCCTCCCCTCCTTTCTGTTTGTCTTGCTCAGTGAGTGGATTGAAACTGGAACATTGTGATGCCCAAACCCTAAACCGTTAGCCTAGACACACGTTAAACCACCCATCTTTTACCATAAGGAACAAAAATGAATTCATTTATTCCCTCGCTCATCCACACATTCATCCAGACACTTACTGTCTTTTACGCCCAAAATGATCTTTTCAGTTCCTTTCTGCTGTGTTGGGACCCAGAAGCTGAGGGGTGACCCTGACCACTTCTTCTGACACCACAGCCAACCCATGCCTGACCTCTGCTTGCTCAAGCTCTCCAACATCTCCAGATGTTTACTGTCTCTGCTCATTCGTGAAATAAATAGACGACCGAGCGTCCACGGGTCCCAGATGTTGCCAGAACTCGGGGACACTGAGGCGTGAGAACGAACAAGCTCCTGCCTGCCTCCCCTGCGATGGTTTTCTAGGAAGGAAGACAAAAAAGAACCACCAGGAACAACGAACACATTGGCACCTCAGATCACAGTGAGCGTTCAGAGGAACACATTGGGAACCAAGGGTCACATAAGTGTGATGAAGAGGAAACGGCAATTTATAGACAGGTCATGGGGGGCTTTTCCGAGGTGTGACTGCTGGCACTAAGGCTTGAGCGATGGGGAGAGATGCTCACGCGGTGGCCTGGCTGGGACCCCAGGCAGACATGCCGGGAAGGGCGAGAGCCCTTCACTTTCATGGAGCATCACTTCTTCCCTGGCCTAACCGACGGGTCCACCATGACGTATACTGTGCCCTTCCCACTGAGCTTTCTGGAATGCAAACCCTGCTCCACCAGTTCCCCTGCCCTCCTGCCTTCCCCATCGAAATACCCCTGCCTCCCAATTGCTGTTGATCTCAGCGAAAGGTAACACGGCCACAGGCAACCAGATGGCCACGGGCAACCAGATGGCCAGCCCTCAAATTCTTCTCCAGCGAGACGCGACACCACACCCTCCCACCTGCCAGCCTTCTTCAGTGTTCCCATCAAATGTGCCTGCATACGGGACATTTCCCCACTGTCAAAGGGGACCACTCCACCCCGGTCCTCCTAGCTAATTCAGCCTCATCTTTCCGATTCCAACTTCCCCATCACAACCTCAGGAAAGCCCTCCCTGACCTACTCTTGAGAATCAAATGTCCAACTTGCGTGTTTTCAGGAACCATGGCCTCCTGTTACGGCGGTGCTTCTCACTCCGGCAATGCCCCATCTAATTTAGCGCTATTTGACTAATGTCTGTCTATGTGTTCGAAGTTTTAAAAGGAGATACCCTAGAACGATACTTCAAATGCTATTTTTAAAAATCGTTACATGGGGGTGCCTGGGTGGCTCGTGGGTTAAAGCCTCTGCGTTCGGCTCAGGTCATGATCTCAGGGTCCTGGGATCAAGCCCCGCATCCGGCTCTCTGCTCAGCAGGGAGCCTGCCTCCTCTTCTCTGTGCCTGCCTCTCTGCCTACTTGTGATCTCTCTCTCTCTGTCAAATACAAAAATAAAATCTTTAAACAAAATTTGAAAAGAAAAAAAATTTAAAAAATAAAAATCATTACATGGATTAATATAATCATGAATAACTCCTATGAATTTCAAAGTTGTCAGCATAGAGAAAACATTTGCAGCCATGAGAATGAATGAGATTGTTTCAGGAGATTATAGGCAGAGTCTGGCCCGGGCACTAGAGCCATGGTTCTGGAGGCCCAGCAGCCGAAGAGAAAAGAGACTCATCCAAGGAAACAGAAGTGGGGTAGCAGGAAGGGAAGGGAGGAAAGAAGCAGGAGGCCCCCATGCCAGGAACGGAACTCTCCCTGTTCATCTCTGCGGCCGCAACAAAGCCTCATGGACGAGGTGGCAGACACACAACAGGAATTTACTTCTCGGTTCTGGAAACCAGCAAGCCCGGGATCAAGGTGACAAAAGAGTTAGTGTCTGGCCGTCTTCTCCCTATGTCGTCATGCGGTGGGAGGGACAAGACCTCTCGGGGGTCCCTTTTGTAAGGGCACTTATCCCATCCATGATGGCTGCCCCCTCATGACATAAGCCAAAGGTCCCACCCCCTCATGTCATCACATTGGGGCTAAGTTTCAATGCGTAAGTTTGGGGGCGGAGGGACACATAGCAGAGAGCGTGCCAAAGCTGGGCTCCATCCAGGCCGACTCTAGTCAATGCTGGTGTTCAGGAGACTATTTTAGGAAATACAGTGTCAGAAGAAAAGAACTTAAAATGAACATCTAAGACTCACAGACACACACACAATGTTTGGGAAAAGTTCTTGGAAGACTTCATGAGTACCTAAACAAACTGTGTGTGTGTGTGTGTGTGTGTGTGTGTGTGTGTGTGTGTGTGTGTGTGTGTGTGGTGGTAGGAGGATGGGGAAGTGAGAGCATTAGTCCATAGTCCTCGAGTCCCTGAAATGTATGCTTTATCCGCTGCTAATAGATGTAATTTTGTTTTGCCTTGTCATGAATAATTTTTCAGATTTTGATATTGCCTTGTACTAACAAAATGCATGTTTTGCAAATATAGTAAGTTACATTAAGTAATCTTGAAAGAGTTTTAAAATAGAACTGAATAAAAATTGGATAAGTTATTACTTAATTAAGAGGGTGTTTTTTAAAGCCCCAATCATACAAATACAAATAAGAAGACCCTCAGTAAATATTTCAAAAATAACTTTTATTTCCTGCAGAATTTTTTTTGTATTTAATGTGAAGTAGAAATTATTTTTTTTCAAATATATGCAAACAGTTTTCATGACATAGCAGTTCAGTATGTAGAAACCATTATAGATGGTGTGTAGAAATAATCTATCTTTGGCTCTGCTCCCAGTTCTTTGGAGGAGCATTACAGCTCCTTAGTTAGGTCTGGACAGCCCAAGGGTGTTTCCTGGATACTCTTAGAGCCCTTATGATCACTTGCCAGCGACCCACCAAGGAAGACCCCAAGCCAATGCTGGTTCCCTGCTGTTTGCAGCAAGATCAGGATTTCCTTCTGTGTCTCCCTACTTCCCCATTCCCAGGACTGTCCGAGACTCCTCCCTGGCCACCTGCCCCGGCTTTCTGCTCTCAGTATTCAGAAGGGTTGGTTAGAAAGACCTTTTGTTTGCAATCACTCTTTCCTGGGACTGATTGCACCAGCAACAATGTCAGCTTGGCGTGGAAACAATCTAAGCAGGAGATACTCTTTGCATGCTCCAAATGACAAGCTCCAACCCGCACTTACCAAGTCAAATGGGGAAACAATCCTCTTGGAAATCAATTTCTCAGAGAGTCAGTAAAAGTATTTCAAAACAATTTTCTCCACAAACCTGAAGCAAACAACCACTTGTCCTGATTCTCACGGGCTACCACATCGTGAAATGGTAACACTGGTTTCAGTGGGAAGTCCCCCAAACTCACTTGTGAAATATACATTAAAGCAGAAATCAGGTGTTTATACAGAAGTGACCGGAGCAGACAGCCAGCGACAGCAGTGTGGCGAGGGGCACTAAGCCTACTGTTTCCCACCCCCGCCTTGCAACTCCCGCTGCTGTGTCCCTCTTAACTTACTCCTACACGTTTAGCCATAAACATAACGTGAGGGTATACTAGGATTCTACCATAAAATTGTGCATCTCTCCACATTTAGGCTGACTTAAGTTATTATGAATTTATCTTCATATTCTTAAAATAAAAGACAAACGGAGACCAGCCTTGAAAATTCCCTGAGCAGACAAAACTAATTTGTCATACAAACAAAGCCTACTTTAGCTTATTTGGCAAGGCTACCGTGACCTGAGTCATCCCTCGCTTGTGACTCTGAAAATCACAAGCAAAACCTGAACTGCTTCCCAAGGTTGGTCTGAGGTAACCACTGACCAGTTCCCTATCACTTAAGAATGTTCTGGCATCATGACCAGTCCCTGGGAAGAGGACACAGTCACCGACTTCTCGCTGGAGGAGCTGCTTTATGACCCTGCACTCCTGAGCCTCACTCCACGCTCTGGTTTGAGCGCTCCCAGTTTGCAAACTGGTGCCTGAGCGTGTGCGGGACAAACTTTTGCTAACTGCTACTTCAGTGACCCACGGGTCTTACTTCTGTTCTTTCTGAACTTTTGACACCATTTTGATCGGTTATTTTTTGGAAGCATCTGTGTGAAGATAGTAGGCCTGTATTTTTGTGGGGGAGAAAACTGTGAAAGAGAGTGTGTAGGAAAATAAAAATGACAGAGAGAGGCAGAGAAACACTGTGTGTAGGTGAACATTTCTACTAGAGCGGCAGAGCTATAATTACGCATCAACTCCAAGGCTTAGATGGAAAATTTTCAGATCATTTCTACAGAACCTCTAGGGCTAGAATTACCCATAATACTTAAAGGTTTCGGTGGAAACAATTTAGAAAAAAAAAAAAACAAACAACCCTAATTTTCTTTCAGTGTAAGAAGCCTAACGCCTGTGTAACCCTCCCGCATCCGGGTTCCTGAGTGTTAGGGACGGGGTGAGGCCAGAGACTGTCACGGCCCAGCTTCCTGAGAAGAAGAAATGTGACTTCATGTTAAGCAAAAGGTAAAGAGGGAAATCTCGATGTGAAGACCCGGCCGCCAGGAGCGTGGCGTTTCTGGCTTGGGTGCCCTTGTATCACAGCCACAGGAGCCATGTGCTGCGTCACGCCGCTCACCAGGAGAAGTAACCTAACATTTCCCTAATGGGGAACGATTGTCGCAGAGTGGGCTCTGACGCCTTTATTTGCACTGGGGGGTGTAGCTGTGTTCACCCCGTAATTATAGTGACACAACAAACCTTAGCAAGTGTAACACAGCAGAGCCACCTTCCCCGTCACCCGGTCCTGAGACGCAGGAATCCCAGGGGGCGTGTGGTCTCTGCCTCGGGGGCTAATGTTGGTGTCCCCACGTCACTTCCAAGGGCGGTGGTTGTGGGGGTGATATTCTGTCTCCTGACATCGGGAGAACCCAGAGCCAAGCCGCGCCCCCAACTGCCTTCATTAGGATCTCCAGGCGAGGGCTGGGGGCTCTACATGTGGACGTGCTTCCTTTTCACCCATTTGGGAAACACTGCACAATCCCCGATCGCCCCCTACTCCCACCCTGCCACCGCCCAGGTCTATCCATCCATGATGGTCTGAGCTAGCTGTTCCTGATGGTGCAGTGGAGCCCGCGACTGTGGAGAACCAGTCAAGGAAGCTGCCAAGCACACCTTCTGAAATCTTTCCTCCAGGCCTCAGTTACACTGAAATCTTGGACCAACATGGTTCTACATGGGCTTGGAAATGACCTCCAGACTCAGTACAGTGCCCTTGACCACCACTCCCCTATGACTCTGATGGGCACAGCGTGATCCAGGGAGCTGCTCACTCAGTCCGTGTGTATTTACAGAAGACCTCCTATGTACTTAGCCTGAAAGGCTGGACTATTCTGGCCCCCAGCCTCACATGGTTTTTGTCGAATAGAACCACCGTGCACACAGCAGAGCCTGAAGCTCTGCAGATACAATAAGACAACACACATTTGCAGACCTCATGGCACCGTCTCGATGGGGAAACGAGGAAGATGCCTCATAGTCAAATAAAGGGCACGTAGAGCCCACAAGGGACACCCACCAACAGGGAGTGTGGCTCAGGGTCAAACATCAAACAATCCATAGGTGCCTCAGGGACGGAAACGTCCGGCTGATCCCCGAAGATGGGTGGGCACGGACTACGCACAGAGAATAGCAGAACGTGCACAGTGAGATGGAGAACCTGCTCTCCTAAGGAGACACTGTGATTCACAAGAGTATGGATCATTTCTCCTGGAAGATCGAATTCAGCCCCAGGGGTTGCCACAGGGAATACAGGTTTGTTCTGCTCTGGAAATGGAATTTGCATGTCCTCTGCACATACAGAATTCAAATGTGTGATAACATGTGTTCACGTTAATGGCCTCGAGTAATTAGTAAGTATGTGGACATAATTCTTCATCCTGAGAACTGGAAAACGCAGGTCCGTATGACCAAGAAGACCATAATACGTTTGCTCTATTAAAACAAAAAAAGGAAGGGCAACAGGCAGGGGGGGGAGTAAAGAAGAAGAGGAAGACTCATAGTAATAATAATGAGGAAGAATTTGAGAAGAGATATCTACGGAAAGCATCACCAAAATGAAAACAAACCAGAGCGGCAAGAGGAGACAGCGGCCTGGTGAATCGCACCACAAAGAAACACGAGAAGTGACAGGTAGGTCAGAGACCATGCGAGCCACTAGGGTTCCTCAATTGTTTATTGTGACAAACTGAGTGTGACACACTCACGCATTCTGCATTTTAATTACATGCAGAACCTTCTGGAAGGCAGCTTTTATTTAGTGGGACCTCAACTGAGAGCAGCAGACTTGCAGGGATGGCATGTCGAGACTTTATTTGGTCCATGCCCTGGAAGGAATGTGGGAAGAAGGCAAGTGTCACCCACGGCAGGCAGGACACTGAAATCCGACAAGACCCAGACACAACTATGGAGGGATATCCGGAAATCTCAAGACTCCAGGAATTGGAAGAACCAAAAGTCGGGAGGTAGGCTCCAGGTGAGGGCAGCAAAGAAGGCTCTGGTCTCCCAGTTCTCACCTTATCGATAAGCAAAAGGTGGTCTCCTGAGGAGGGATTCTGCCCCCTCCCACTCTCATCAGCCCCACACTGTTCCCTTGGCAACAGAGGCTTTATTCACAGTGGGGAAAATGTTTCCAGGTGAAATGATTTTCTCAGTTAAAAGTAAAAAAATGAGCAGGGTACATGCCTGGCTCAGTCAATGGAACGTGCAACTCTTGAATTTGGGGTTGTGAGTTCGAGCCCCATATTGGGTGTAGAGAATATTTTTAAAAAATAAATAAATAAACTTAAAAAAAAACCAACACATGCACCTCTCTTGCCCGATATAAACAAAATTTAAACCCAAAAAAGTAAAAAAAAAATAACTTACCAGAACTGTGCAACAGGGTATGATTCTATATTCACACACACAGACACACAACACATACACATCCCACACCCCACACCCTACAACCACTTTAAACGTGAACTCGCACACGTGCATATGCATTTATATCACTGTATGACGGTACCAACAGTCCTCCTGGAAGTGAATTAACCGGAATGCTAAGGCTCTATGCTAGAATGATGTGGTTATAAGTGATTTTCACATTTTACCGTTTTCTTAGTTTTTCAAAGGTGTGAATTCCTCCTGGAATTAAATACGGATTATGAGGAAAAAGCAGATGTTTCTTCAAGACATGGCTATTAATACCGTCATCCTTTATTTCAAGAAGCTGCCAAGGGAGCATTAGGTTGCCGTGGAGGGGAAGCAGGGGTGACGGTCCAGGCCAGGAGCGGGGCTGCCGCAGGGAGAAGCAGGGAGGAGGCAGCCTGCACTGCGGACTCTCTGTGCTCCCTGCAGACTCAGCACGCCTCCACGCCAGGCTTCCTGTCCCTGTGCCTCCCAGAGAGTCCAGCTGGGCGTGCCAGCCACCGCGCCTCCCTGCCCACAACCAACCCAGGGAAAAGATCCATGGCCTCCGAAGGACCCACAGAGGGGAGGGCTCTCATGCGGCCTTTGGGTTGAGAAGTCTGGGGCCCTGGGCGCCCTGGAGCGTGGCCTGGGAGGGGCAGGCTCAGGGAGGGCATGTGCTGTGGCCCTTGGGGGCTGCAGAAGTGGAGGAAGGCGGAGTGGAGACCTCTAAGTGTGGCATCTGGAGGATGGGCGGGTCGCTGCCCAGGTCTGGTGGTGGTCTGGGAAACCGTCTCCACAGCATGGATTTGTAAGATTTCTAGAATGCCGTGCTGCCATTGTCTGTAGCCGACTTCAGGCTCCTGATAGTTACACCGGCTGGTGCACATAGACCACAACACCACTGGGCTGTGGTGGCACCGCTCCTAGTAATTCTTCCTTTGTAGACTGGAAACCCTACATGTTTGTGAGTGGAAGGAATCAGTATCATTCCCGTCACTCAGAGGCTGACAGGGCTCTGACAAGGGTGACGTCCCAAGGAGTCCTGGCTCACCCCGGCTTTCCACCATGAAACAGCCAGCACGCACGCCTCCTTTATGAAGGAACAGGTCTTGGGAAATTCCGGTGCCCATCTTAACATGAGGGGAATGGGTGACTTTGTAGGTTGAGAAGTGCTCTCAAGACCAAAAGGACATCTGGGCTCCAGTTCACAGCCCATCTGCAAATGTGTCGTTTGTGTACAAGGATTTGAGTTTTCTTTTTTCTTTTCTTTAAATTTTTAATCCTTTTATTTTATTTTTTCGGTGATCCAAGATTTTGAGTTTTCAGTTGTCAGGTAGTGCCCATAACTCTCAACCTCATAACCCTGCTTTAAAAAGTTCCAAAGGTGGTGCAGGAACACACTGCAAAATATGAAGTGCTCTTCAGATGTCAGTTTCGGTAGTACAACACTGGAGATAAAATCCAAGGATCAGGAAGGTCTGTCTGCGAAGGGCGTGCTGAGCAAGTTGGCCATGGGAGTCCTGACAGGGGCGAGGGGAGGGGCGCGTCTCCCGACACCACATTCGCTTAGCAACTGCACTGCTTTGTCTTCATGATTTCTGTGGGGTGACGGGCAGGAACTGATGAACATTAGTGGGACTGAGTCCCCGAAGGCATGCCCTTGGCAACCCTGCTGCGTTCGGAGGGTCCGTCATCAAGAAAAAGAAACCAACCCATTCCAATAGCAGCAAACCCAACAGCAAACTCTCTTTGCAGAACTGAGGCATATCCTCAAAGACAAATGTGTGTGTGTGTGTGTGTGTGTGTGTGTGTGAATCTACACACACATACATGTGCACACAAAAATGTGTATACTTAGGGACATGTACCCTGCTAAAATAAAAATGTTAACACAGACTTAGAAAAAACAATCCACTCATTCAGAATCTCAGATAAGGATCTTTAACTATATTTGAAAGTATTATTGTATAAAAGCATTAATGGAGGGTGAATGGGCTGAGCCCATGTTTTGGAATGAAGACTTACAAATGCAGGAAGATAAAAGAAACATTCGTAAACAAATGTAATATTTTGTGTTTTACTGGGGTTAACATTTTCTGCCTCGACGAAGACCAGGTGGCAAAAGAGACACTCGAGCCAAGTGTGGTCACAGGAGACTTCTGTCCCTTTGTCACCAGCATCCTCAAGAAGACATCCCGTGTCCATGCAGCTCTGTGGTATGCATGGCCCTTTGTGATCTCAGGGCTCTCAGATCTATTTTAACTTGATGTTGGTAACTCTGTTATTCTGAACGTTCCATATATTAAGTTTTAAAAAAAAGTCCCCAAAGTATTATTTTTTCTATAGACCTTGCTGTTTCTTATTAACTACTGCACAGGTTCGTGCAATCAGGGCCATAGGAAATCTGACTCCCATTGTGCCCAGCAACATGATGTCCATGCTTATTTCCTGCCAATGGCAGCTTTGTATATCCCACCCCTGGGGAATTTTCTTGCCTTTACACACTATCAGCTTTTTGCTCTATTGGGTCTGCAGACCGTTCTGTGGTTGGACAATCTCTTCTGGCTTTCATGCACACCCAAATGAGAAAGAGAGAAGACACGCCTCTTCCGAATGAGTACAATGGGAAGGATTGGCTTGTACGGAGGTCCTAGAACAGGATTCTACTTGCGTATTATTTGCAAGTATGTTTCTCAGCCTCAGCTTGGCACTGTTTCAGTCTTTCATGGTTCTCTGCGCGAGTCTGTGTCAGACGCTGAATCTTTAGCAGATATGCATCGTGTGGTCTGAGGGACCTGCCGTCCTCTGGGATGGAGTCCCTGGGCCAGCGCGGGCCGAGCCGGGGCTCCTGTGGTCGGGCTCCATGGCCCGTTCCACTGTGACATCAGCCACACATGCTGTCCTCACAGCCAGCAACGTCTGCATAATCACTCCTGAAAACCCACTGGGCGGCTGGAAAAGCAGGCTTCGTGACATAATGCCTAAGGACTTTGTGACATAGGAAAGGAGAGGAATCTAGTAAAAATAGCAGCATGGGTTTTGCACGTTAAGCGGTTAAAAACATATGTAAATCCTGCAATATATATGACCCCGCACCTGGAAAAACCCGCAGCATGCTTGTGGCAGCGTGGTCCCAGACCCGGGGGGTCTGGGAGAAGAACAACGTGGAGGTGGGAGGGGAGCCGGAGAAAAGAACAGGAAGGCTCTCGTGGAAGCATGGAAGGGCCGATGCAGACCAGGCTGGGGCAGGGAGGCCGAAGGATGGCAGGCTCGGGGGGGAAGGCGCTGGGCAGGGTGAGGGTCAGTCTGTGCGGCTGGAGACCCGCCCACCCGATGTTGTCAGGAGGCCACAGGCACGCAAGACCGTGAGTTTGGGATCAGAGAATCAAAGCACGGACGTAGCTCGTTGCTAAAGCTCCCACGGGGCAAAGCCCCTTACTGCGGCGAGTCCCGGGTGTGCCGGCTAAGTCCTGGAGTGCTTGCTGTGTGGTCCAGTTCACGGGTTCCTGGTTCCCCAAAGCATAAAGCGCACCCCCTTCCTGGCCTCCAGGCTCCATTTAAAACCCCCTGCCAGCAGCGGCAACTGTATTGCAGAGGGGAGCCCAAGAGGACGCCCCAGGGGAGCGGGAAGCCCACACGTAGTTGCGGGTAGGCTCCGGGGACAGCAGAGAAGACGCAGGGCCACGGCGCCAGGCCAGGGACCAGCACCCGGGGGCCTGCCCCCGCTGCTGGAGGCCACCTGCAGGGAGCTGTCCCGGGTCCGGAGGCCCCCCTCTGGCAGGGCCGAGCGCTCGGGGGTCGGGGGGAGCTGCCATGCTGGGCGCGAGCTGGCCTGGAGCTGGGGACAAGCCGCCGATGGGGGGGCGGTGGCCAACGAGGCCACCCTCCAGCTACTGCCGGGTCCTGGGGTTCAGGGCTGGGTGGCCCCTTGGAAGGCCCCCGCTGTGTGCTTTCGGCACGTACCTAACCCCTTTCCACCGACCGCCTTCCCCAAAGCTCCCTGACCACCCTCTGGACTTTTTACAATTACTCTTTAAAATGACATTTGCTTAACTTCTACACACTTTTTGTTGAAATGTAAATAGCGTTTCTGTTCTAACCCTGGCAGATTCTGGCTATAATTTGAAAGAAATGTGCTCCATTAAAATGGAGAGCCCAGTAGGATTTCTTGCAAGAATTTGCATTAAGTAATGGAAAGTCCTTTCTCCGGAACCCTTCCAGCTGCTTCACTACGAGACGAGATGTCAAGAGCCAAAAAGTATACCTATAAAGACAAAAGCACTTAGTCTGTATGAAATGGAACTTTTTAAAAAGCGACATCAACATTATTTTAAAAGGAAGGGAGGGGCTTTTAAAACGATTTCGCTGGCGTCTTCTACTGCCTCCAACCCATCCCTGCTACTATTCACTTCTCTTCCAAACAGAAAGGCACATACTTCTTTCCACAGCATACCCCTCATTCACAGGAAACCCCTGCTGAAAGCTTTAGCATTATTTGCATTTAGGAGATGGGGGACACAGAGCTCTGGAAATGCCACGTGACAAATGCAGGGTCCTGCTCGCCTGCATATGGAACTTTGTGCTTTTTATTTTTAAGATTTTATTTATTTCGGGGAGAGAGAGAGAGAGAGAGGGAGAGAGCGTGCCCAAGCACGAGTTGGGGGGCAGGGGGCACAGGGAGAGGGAGAAGCAGGTGGGAGCCCAATGCGGGGCTCGATCCCAGGACCCCGAGATCATGACCTGAGCCAAAGGCAGATGCTTAACCGACTGAGTCACCCAGGTGCCCTGCGTGTTTGCGCTTAATCATGTGTTTCCCCCTTTTCTTACGAATGCTAGATGAGGTCACGTTCCTTGTTTCAGAACTAGGGTCGAGAATGGGCCTGGCAGGATGCATGCACAGCCCCTCCACCGGGCCCTGGCTACAAGGGGCAGCCACGGTTCCACCCCGGGTGACGCAGATGTGAGCGAGTCCCAGAGGGCTTGCCCCGCACGGCCCCCTTGGCGTGGGGTGCAATGGGCAGGACTCACAGCCGACTTGGGGGGAGTTTGCTTCGTGGCTGCGGGGGTGAAGGGCTGGGGGGAAGGGTGGAGGCCACGCTTGAGGGGCAGGCAGACAGAACCCAGCACGATCGCCCTCGTTGCCCCCATAGAGCCTGGAGAGGAAGCCGAGGGTCGGAATTTCACATCAGGTCCTAATAAAACAGCCCAACTAAGAAAGGTCAGCAAGAGTGGAAACAATAAACAAATGGCCGCCTCCCATCAGCACAGAGAGGGGGAAGCCTGTTGTCCCCAAAGGAGATGACGTCGTGACCAAGGGCACCGACAGAAAGTTCTGGGCTGGCTGGCTGCGCCCTCTGCTGCTGCGACCCCCTCCACAGCCTGGGGGCCTCAGACAACAGTGCTCACCATTCTGGAGGCTGGAAATCATGATAAAGGGCCCACGCAGACACGGTTGCTGGCGAGCAAGCCCACGGGTGGCTGCTGGCTGTCCTCACACGGAGGACAGAGGGACACCTTCCTCTTCCCATAAGGACGCCGCCCATCCCATGGGATTAGGGCTCCTCCTGCATGCTCATTCAACCCTACTCTCTGCCCTAGTATTAATACACCCACATGGGGGGTCACAGCTCCAATCCGGGGGCGAGGCGATTCAGTCCATAGCAGCTGTGGGTGGATCCTGACCCTGACTGTTCCCTGGGGCGTGGAGCAGTTTGGAGAAGCCTCCCTCACCTCCCGAATCTGGAAAGAAGGTCTATGTGCGTATTTTCCGGCTAGAATCCCAGGTGGTGGACATTAGTACTGTGAGAGGTTATGTCTCCGTCTGTCATGAGTGAAGGTTCCAGCAGACTCTCCAAAACCCAAAGATTCACTTCATGGGCCAGGAAAGGCCCTGATCACTGGGCCCAGGGTATCCCGTCCTCCCCATCGCCCACCCCAGCCTCATTTCTTCAGACCACGGACAAGCATCTGGACGTGAGACTCTTCGGGAAAGCCGTGAAGGGAGCCACGTGAGCAGGGGCCAGCCTGACCCCCGGGCCTCGCCTGGACAGAGCTGCCCCACCTGGCTTCGGCGGAAAGTTCCCAGAGGCGGGCAGGAGAAGCAGGATAGAATGGGAGAGTGGACCTCAGGAACTTCGCGGGGAAGAAACCATAACCCGAGCGAGCGAAACACACCCCCTGTCACACTCCAGCCTGGGAGAGTGCCCTGCGGATGGAGATGGTGCGGGGACAGCCGGGCTTGCAGGCCACCGGACGAGGCACAGATAACCTCTGAAGGCTGGTGAGGAGCTGAGGAGGCACACCCACCACCAGTGTGTAAAATTACAAGGAAAACCCAACATTCTTAGAAATGCGGTCCTGCAGAAAAGGGAGAGGACAGAAAGTCAAGCAATTTGGAAGAAAATGAACGATCCCCAAACACCAGAACCGGCCCCAGGTCAGGGATGGGAGTCCACGAAACAGAGAGCACGGCTGACAGCAAAGAAAGGATTCCAAAACGAAAGCAAGGAAATTTCCTCGAAACACCGAGTTTGGAGAACCAGATTTGTCTTTAATGCAGAGATTAGTCCTACACGGTAACCTGGTGGACTCCCTGTGGCTCATGATTTACCGGAACGAATTTTCAACCCCAGAACAAATCCCCAGCATGGAAATCAGAAGCGGGCTTCCCTCTCAGTTCACGGCGTTGACCTTGGCCCAGGGCTGGGTGACATTAGAGACAAAGCTACGTGCTTCGGAGAACAGGATATTTCTTCAATATCCAGGATCCCACGCCCACACAAGTCCTCTGCAATTAAGGAATTTTTTTTTTTAAAGGAACAACTAATAAGTCCCTAAAGAACAAACAGAGCAAAACAAACACACGAACAACAAAAGAAGGGATCATTGCAAAGCCCGGCTCATTCCAGGTGGCTAACGTTTGCGGAGGCCTTGGCGTATGCCCGGCTCTGCTGGAATTCTGTTGATCCTCACGAGGGCCGGGGAAGTAAACAGTGTCTCTAGCTTCATCTCCCTGATGATGAATGACACAGAACAACGTGTCTAACACACATTCAATATTTCCCTTGATGATGAAATCAGCCAACGAAGACATCGGTCGAAATAACCAAATAAGAAACACAGGAGCCGTGGCTCAGAGCGTGGAGTTCGTGAGCCCTGGACATTCCCGGGTCCGAAAAGCAACCGTGAGGCATACACTCTTGACTAAGCGTCCTACGAGCCCTAGAGGAACTTAAGAGGGAGGCAAGCAACCGGGCGTATTTCCCTGACCCGAACACCGCACCGGAATTCAGGGTCAGACCCTATTCTCCGGGAAGACACGAAGAGATTTAGGTTTGTGAGGTTTGTATCTGAAGCTTGAGAAAGCGCAAGTTGCAATGTCTGCTCCGCTTGTTCTCACTCCTCCTTGGGGACTGTGCCCAGGTCTCAAGCGTGGGGAACCCCTGGTCAGCCTCTCGGTGGCAAAGGGACCCCCGCGCTGACCTGACGAGCTACAGGGCTGACTGCGTGCTGCCTAGAACCCGAGGGATTCCGGGATAGGTTTGGCCTTTTGTCTGGGACTCCGTGTCGATACACAGCCAGGCTTCTGGGTGACAGCCTTATGGTAGCAGAGCTGTTTTGATAAAAATTACCCCAAACCATTAAAACGTGGTTCGTCTACAAAATTCTGTATCCTGAGGTTCTGGACCGTATCAATAGCTTCTTGCCTATGTTACGAAGCCCTCATCGTGATAAGAGTTTAACTATTACTGACTACCTAGGCGGGGCATTTACAATGCTGAAGCAGTACGAGTTTTGGATGAGAAATTACACCTTAGAGTGTCACCTTATTACTGCATCCTGGAGGCTGTGTCTGCTTTGTTAGAAGACTCGGCTACATGATGACATAGAACTTTTTGTCGTGGCGAAGAGCCATAGAATATTCTAAGAAACTTCTGTGAGTTGGTAATTATACTTCTCATTATGTGCTGATATAGCCTGAAATAGGTAGAAGGGAATCAAATTATATAAAATGGAATATTTTCCCAGTAACTGATTTTGCTCTTTATTTTATTCTAAATTAGGTTTCTATGTGGATAATATCTCTTAATATTTTAATTTGATCTTCCTCTATACTCCCTAATTTGCCTCCCTCACACACACACACACACACACACACGTGCGCACACTCATACACACACATGCATACACGCAATTTTGCCTTCTCTCAAGTTCTCCGGAAGAATATTTTTTTACAGCATTTCTGAGATGTAAACAATGGGCTCTCATGTATCCTTCTGAGAAGATCGAACGGTTCTGTGCGTGCCGCCACCGAGTGTCTTAGCACAGTGACATCTTCTTGAATTTTGAACATAAGCAATCAACTCATCAAGCCTCCCCACTTTGCAATTGAGAAAACTGGGCACTGGAATCATTGCCAGGACTAGAAGGACAAGTCCATTCCAGAGGCTGGTCCAAAACTCAGGCTTAGGAACCTCCCCCCCTCGCTTTGTTGGGAATGCAGATACTACAAAATCAAAACAGTCAAATCCATAATTAGTACGTCTTAGGAGTGTATTATGAATATGAAAACATTTTTGTGCACGAGGAGCTTCCAATTTCAAAACCGGCAGGCAGTGTAGGGGTCTGACATCTCGGGATGGCTTACAAAGTGGGAACAAGGGAGTCCCATCTTTCCAGTGATTGCTTAACCACAGTGGGGGTGTCCAGACGGCAGGGACATATTAGGGACCAAGGCGTATTATCTCATACCATTTTTAAGACCATGGCTTAAGTTCTTCTTTCAAATTCAGAGGCATTTCCAAAAAATAACCTACGTTTCACATACGTTCATGAAATAATCTAGATTTGGTTTTGCTCATGGGGTTGACGTGGTTTTGTCCACTCAGGGAACTGTCAAGTCCTGTCTCTGTTTTGTACTTAATGTCAACAGCCCCCGCTTACACTCATCCATGGGCCTGGAGGGCTGGCCGGTTCCTCTTCTCCCCTCACATAAGTCCTCCCTGGGAGGGGCTCCGTGGACACCGAGGCTCACTGCCGTCTTCCAGAGCAGGCTCCCTGCCAGCCTTCCTTCCAGGCCTCACCCTCCGAGGTGGCTCCAAGTGGGACCCAGCCTGCAAGGGCACCTCCTCAGACAACCCAACACAGTCAGCCTCAGCCTGGACGCCCGGCCTCTGCGCACAGACTTCTTCCTGCTGTGCTGTGGCTTCTCACAGTGCTATCCCCTTCTCCTAATTAGTGTGTACGTGTCCTCACGCCTCCGCTCCCTGCTGTCTTCCGTGTGGACCACACAGACACTCAGGCGAGTTTCTCCGTGCGGAGCGCCCACGTCCCCCGGTGCCTCCCCATCACGATAATGGTCGCGGCTTTTATAAAGAACTTGTTTAGTTCTCCCTCCGAGCAGGCTGGCGCCAAGTAGCATTGAGAATTCACTGTCCTGCCTGATGCAGGTCAATCTCCTATGGTTCTTCACAGCACTTACCACCTCCTGCTCTATTACCCACTTACAGTTGATGCTTCTAGATCATCTCACCAGCATGCGGGAGCAGTGGAGGCAGGAACAAACGTCTCTGCCAGGTTATCTGTTCCCTCAGTGCCTGCCTCACAGCAGTTACACAATTCATATTTGATTACATGAAAGGAGTCACCAGAGAATTAACAATATCTAAAAGTTAAATTAAGCATATATTTGTCGAAGCTATAGTTTTCCCCAGTTTATTTTATGGCATGGGCTGAGATCGTGATTGAATTTCCAGAAATATCACAGCACTGTATCTGAAGCCATTTGCCTATTTTTTTGCATTTGTTAAATCTGCATAGTGACTATGCACTTTTTTAACCACTCCATATTGCATATAACCTCTGTGTTCTAGTAGAACTGTTCTTTTTTTTTAATTTTATTTATTTGACAGAGAGAGACACAGCAAGAGGGACTCTCGCAGGGGCAGAGGGAGAGGGAGAAGCAGGCTCCCCACTGAGCAGGGAGCCCGACACGGGGCTCGATCCCAGGACCCTGGGATCATGACCTGAGATGAAGGCAGGCACTTAACAACTGAGCCACCCAGTCGCCCCCAGTAGAACTGTTTAACCCGAGGCTGACTGCTGCTCCTACCCGGGAGGGCTCTTCCTGGGGGTGCAGAGAGCTCCATCTCAGACACAGATCCATGTAAACAGAACCGACACCATCAACATAAACACGCATGCATTCTTCCTATTTCCATTTGAGTATGCAATATTAGACCATCAGGACATAATGTTATTTGATTAAATGAAAGGATGAACAAAACATTAATAATCTGCCAAAAATCAGTTTAACATACATTAGCCATAATAATGATTTTGTCATGAAAGGACGAACCTGGCATTTCCATTTACTTTGATTCTACAATGGTATTACAGTACATCGTTTGCAATCAAAGTAATGGGTGGGATCCATATGAAGGAATACTGACTTTCTCATGGCCAATTTCTTGGACTATAGAGTCCAAGTCTAAAAGCAGTTTGGTAACAGCTCTGCACAATTTTGTCATCTCCTTGCAAGGTTTCCTAAGAGTATGAGAGAGTTCAAAAGGAAAACAGGTGTCTGGACATCCAGGAAAGTACTGATGTGAGATTCCCGGGCAGCCCTGGAGGCCATGGAGGAGAAAGGCAGAATAAGGTGGCAAGGTGACATAGGTCGCATTGCTGTTTCTGAGTGCTTGTATTAAAGTCAATGCCTGCACTTCACTTCCAGGGCTATGAACCACTGGTGTGTGCTGGGTTGGGAATATCATGTTGGTGGTTAATACTCATCAGAAGATATATTATTCAGTAGCATTACACTCATTGGATAAATAGGTATTGAGTATTTGTGGCCCCCGACAAGAAACAAAGATGGATAATACAAAACTATTGACATCCAGTGAGGACAAGGTCAGGTGTAGAGGTGCATTAAGGAGCAACTTCTTAAGTGAATGTGGTCGAAGTAAGGTGTTGTCATAACAACAGGGATGAAGTAATTAATGACTTGGCAGCATTGGGGAAAGCAAGTGAGTTACTGTTTCAACTGGGTCTATAAGGAGCAGAAGCAATTTACCCGGCACTTAGAATGAGTGACTTTAAAGCAAAGGAGCATGGTAAAAACCACCTCTTTCCTTCCATAATTGGTTCAGGGTCATGGGCATGTGGGGAAGAAGAGGTGGTAAGGCAGGAAGGGGTGTTAGTGTTGAGACAGGCTGGATTGTAAAACACCTTGGATAACCAGCTAAAGATTTAAAATGTGATCCTTGGTAAAATTCACCTTTTCAAAATGTTACTTAATTGTTTAGACATACAAGTTTTAAGGATTAAGATTTATCCTAGAGATTTTAATTATAAATCTACCAGGTTTGAGCTTTTCTCAGTGGAATCGGTGTTACACCACTATCAGTGCTATGGAGAAACCAGACCGAGAAGTGAGTAGTGCTGGAGAATTCATTTAAGATCCTCTTATCAGGATATAGACAAGCGAGGACAAATGTTGGAACTTAAGCCTGGAGTTAATTCCAAGATTTATGACATTAGAATACACAGGATCAGATAAATAACGGCTGAGCTAGGGAAGGGGTATCAGAGGAGGGGGTCAGAAAGATGCTGGGGTTTCCAACCTGGAAGAGAGCGGGTCAGACTGCTAAATGATATCAAGAACGAGAGGGCATAAAAAGAGAAGAAACAGAGAGGGTGATATAGTTCTGGCCAAACTAAGCTTGAAGACCTGATGGACCACCCAGGCACAGATGCTTGGGTCGAAGAGAGACTGCCCCTGGGGATAGGGTCTTGACGTTCACCAGTCTGTAGATAGAATTTCGGGCCGTGGGAATGGTGACATTTCCCAGCCAGATTGTAGATCAAGGTTAGGAGAACAGTGTCACTGGATTTGGGAAAAGATTTTGTTCTAATCACTTAATTTAATGGCTACTTCTCAGTTCTCATCTTAACAGGTATCTCGGGTCCTTGTGACATGATTAGTCATGTTCTCTTTGGATTGTTTCTTCTCTAGGCTAGTGTTCCTCCGGGCTTTCTTCCTGTCCGCAGAATACTACCCCCCTTTAATGGATCCATGTCTTATGCCCAGTGTAGACATGTTTCAATGACTTGGGGACTTGTCCTTGGCCTTACTCTTTTTCCCACTATTACTTACTACCTGGGTGGTCTAATGTGGACTTTGGGACATCACCAAGATGGTGACAAAGATAATTCCCGACGCCACTCCCCCTCACGAGAATAATGAAGAACCATTCAAGAACAAGGCACCGCTGAAGGAACCCTAGAATATAGGGGTGAGGCTGAAGCTCCCCTCGCACCACAGAGGCCAAGAAGACTGCATTAGGAGGGCAAGAGGCATGGCTACACACGGACCACATCGCCCCTCCCCCAGGCCAGCACTGCACCACGCCAAGAGGTCTCACCTTTGCCTCTCATTCTTCCAGTGGTAAAAAGAAAATAACCATAACCCACAATCTCATTTACAGCCTCTAATTAGCTTCTCTACTCCTCCAATTCACATGCAACTACACACACACACACACACACACACACACACCAAATACTCAAAGAAGTCTTGAGAAAGACAGACGAAGCTGGAGGAATCACACGTCCTGATTTCAGAATTCGTTACAGAGCTCTAGTAATTAAAACAATGTGGTGCCGACATAAAAACAGTCCCATGGACTAAAACAACCGAACAGGGAGCTCAGAAATAAACCCACGCCACGTAAGGCCAATTGACCTTCCACAAGAGTGCCACAAATACGCAATGGGAAAAGAGTTTCTTCAATAAATGGCACTGGAAAACCAATTATCCACCCACAAAATAATGAAATCAGGCCCTTTAATTACACCATACACACAAATCAACTCAAAATGGATTAAAAACCTCCGACACAAAACTGTAAAACTAGAAGAGAGCAGAGGAGAAAAGCTTCTTGACATTGTCCTTGCAAAGGATTTCCTGCCTATGCTTTAGCCAACAGGCCTTCACGAGCTCTGGCCACTGACTGCTGTCCACATTCATTTCTATTTCTCTTGCTGCCTGTTTTGCCAGTTCCAATCCAGAGGCCCCCTTGCTTTCCCTTAAAAACCTCAGTCAACATCTAATCTCAGGGTGAGGATGTGGAGAAGTAGGGACGTCCCTGCTTTGCTGGTTGTAATACGGTGCAGGTGCTGTGGAGAACAGCTCCGTGGGTCTCCAAACGTCAAGTGTGGAATTGCCATATGACCCGGGGATCTCACTCCTAGGTATATATCAAAAAGAATTAAAAACAGGGACTCAAGCAAGTACAAGTACACTTGTGTCCACAGCAGCACTCTTACAGCAGGCAAAGGGTGAAGACAACCTAAATTTCCATCAGTGGATGAACGGATAAACACATTGTGGGGTGGAAATACAATGGAAGATCATTTAGCCATCATCACAAGGAATAAAACACGGATGGATGCAACAGTGCCGGTGAACTTCCAGAACATGCTGAGTTATAGGAGCCAGACAGAAGAGATCCCATATTACACGATCCTTTTTATATGAAATATGCAGACTACATAAATCCTTAAAGGCAGAACACAGACGGGTGGAGTGGGGAGACATGGCTTAATGGGTAGGAGGTTCATTCTGGAACTAGAGGTGGTGGCTGCACAACACTGTAAACACACAACGTTGTGAACTTACTACAGAGTGGTTGATTTTATGCTGTGTGAATTTCACCTCAAAAAGTTATCTTCAAATATTATCCCAGGACATTTGCATGTGCTGTTTATTCTAAGCTGCCCTTTTCCTGCCCTCAGAATGGTCCCCGCCAAAATGTTAGGGGCTTAGAGGACGACTCTGCCTTCTAAAAATAGCACCTTCTTCACTCCCTACCTCCCTACCTTACTTGATGTTTCCTGCTTGCAAGTGTATTATAAATGCACGTATGTGTGCACACGTGGGCGGCAGGGGGAGTGGTCTGTCATGGGATTCCATCCTGATTCTGCTACTATTTACCATGTACCGCTGTGACCTCAGTTCAAAGTTATCTGAACTTCTTTAATCCTCAGTTAATGAAAATGAGAAGATTGACGTGTTCTGTTTGGTCATCAGAATTAAGTGAGTTAATGGCCTGTGGGGTGACCGACATGGTCTCTGGGCATGTGGCAGGTCCTCCATGCATTATGATCATTGACTTCAGCACGTCAGAGCAGACTTACAACCTAGCGGAGGTGTAAGACTGAGAGAGGGTGCTCGAGAGGGGGAGGCCATGCTGTTTGTTGAACCTGAGGATTATTCTATGGATCACAATGCAGGAAAAGGCGAGGAGAGTGGTGGTCCCGGTTTCCAGCGGGTGACTGAATGGGTGGGGGCTGCAGAGATGACATTACCCATTGCACCCGGCAGAGTGGGAAGGCTTGGAGCTTCCTGGAAAGGTAAGTCAAGGAAGGGGTGTTGGTTTTTCGGGTGCTGGGTTTGGTTGGAGCCTTCAACAGGGTTGAAGGTAAAAGTCAAGAAAGGAGCATTAAAAAGGTCTGAGGGAGACCAGAGGGGGAGATCCAGACCAGGCAGAAGAGGTGACACCATCCACAGGCGCCAGCATCGGCCACAAGCTCACGTCCATTTGTAAGGCTGCCTCCCGGAGCCTGTTGTGCCGCGAGCCCCACCCTCCACACACCGGGGCTGAGTCACCCTGGCACATCCCCACGCTGCCCCGCCCTGGCCCCTCTCCAGCTCTGCGGAGAAGTAAGCACATCCCCGGTGGAGAGCGAGCACTGGGGCGCAGGTGCCCAGGGTCACTCCATCGGCAGACGGAAGGCACAGGGCTGCTGGGATTCAGTAGCTCACAGAGCTTGTTTTAGGACATTTTTTTTAATGGGAATTAAGGAATGGTATTTTCTTTAGGTTCAGGGTATTTCAAGCTTTTATAAATACTGTAAATCGTGTATTGTTGCTATAGTGAAAATTGCCACACATACACCTCCAGATACAACGGCAATCGAGATTTTGCTGTACATGCTTTATTTATCCGTATTTTGTTCATTTCTTGTCGTTGAGGGTTTTTTTTAAGATTTTATTTATTTATTTGACACAGAGAGAGAGAGATCACAAGTAGGCAGAGAGGCAGGCAGAGAGAGAGGAGGAAGCAGGTTCCCCACTGAGCAGGGAGCCCAACGCGGGACTCGATCCCAGGACCCTGAGATCATGACCTGAGCTGAAGGCAGAGGCTTTAACCCACTGAGCCACCCAGGCGCCCTTTGTTGAGGTTTACAGCAAAACCAACACCTCCTGTCATTTCACTCCTGCCCTACTTCACCATGTATTTCAAAGACAAAAAAAAGTTTTTTTTAAAAAAAACATAATCTTGGAACACTGAAAAAATAAAATTAAATCAAAAAAATCAAAAAATAAAAATAATTTAAAAACCCCATAATCTCAGGTTGCCTGGGTGGCTCAGTCGGTTAAGCGTCTGCCTTTGGCTCCAGTCATGATCTGTGGGATGGAGCCCACGTCAGGCTCCCTGCTCAGCGGGGAGTCCGTTTCTCCCTTTCCCTCTGCCCCTCCCCCACTTGTGTGCACGCTTTATCAAATAAATAAACAAAATATTTTTTTAAAAACCATAATCTCAATGCCTTTATGACACTTGACAAGACTTATAATAATTTCTCAGCAACTATAAGAATAGCTCAATACACAACTATGTCAAAGGAAGTCATATCAAAAATATCTTTCTACGTATATTTCTTCAAAGCTGGACCAGAACGACAACAATCCAACCCAGAAAATGTCCCACACACTGTCTTTGGCTTCACCTCTTGATCCTTCTTTAACAAAGCTTCTTTCCCTTCTCTCATTTTATGGGATTGATTTGCTGAAGTAACTTGGTCAACTGTTCTTCAGAATATCGTGAATTCTGGTTGTGACTTCTCTCCTCAAAGTGTCGTTTAAATTTCTCCACTGTCCCCTGTGCAGTCGTAACTGGAAGCTCTGGGGGTTTTATGAGATCCAGATTCAGCCCCATCAGCAAGGATGCCTTCCAGGTGACGAGTGTGTGTCGGCTCATCACATCGGGGGAGACAGCTAGCTCATCTCCTCTCTCACAGGATGCCGGGACCCACGAGGGGATGAGGTGGTGGCCCCTAGTCTCTTCATCAAGCCTCACCTGAGTCTCTTGTCAGATGACCTATAGGAAAGATGTCCGGAGAGGATGTCACATGGCATCTCTCTCCCCACATAACTTCTTCCACAATTATTATCTGGAATTCCTCTGGAGAAAAACCGTCCTTCATCAACTTCTGGTCTCTGGCTCCCTGAAATATATTAGTACCAGAAAGGCAGAAGTTCTGAATAAAATAGTCCCTTCAATCATAAGCCAGGAGGCTTTTGTTCATTTTTGTGGTTTTGTTATTTTTTCTACATATAATTGTAAATCTATGAATTTCTTTCTATTCATCAAGCTTGACTCAAGGAGTCATGATTTCAACAATCTGCCCATCCACTTTGCATCATTTAACTGCAGTTTGTCTTATAACATAAAGCTAAAAGATTTCATCTGTTTTTCTCAAAAGGTAACATATGTATGTGCACACAAAATTCTGCATGCAGGGTTTATAGAGCCCTTTTCATAATCATCTGAATTTGGAAGCAACCAAATGTCCTTCAGTAGGTGAATGGATAAATAAACTGGCCCATCCAGGCAATAGAATAATAATATTCACTGCTAAAAAAGAAACAAGCTCTCAATCCATAAAAAGACATGAAGAAACCTTAAATGCATATCACTAAGTGAGAGAAACCAATCTGAGAAAGTGGTATAATGTAGGGTTCCAACTATATGACATTATGGAAAAGGCAAAACTCTAGAGACAGTAGAAACTCAGGGGTTGTCGGGGTGATAGAGAGGGAGGGATACGTAGCAGAGCCCATAGGTATGGTGGATATCTATCATTATATGTTTGTCCAAACCCATAAAACGTGCAACACCAAGAGTGAACCATAATGTAGACCGTGGACTTGGATAATGGCATCAGTGTAGGTTCATTGATTGTAACACGTGCACCGGCTGGTGGGGATGTTGGTGGTGGGGAAGCTAGGGTCACAGAGGGATGGGGGAGGCAGGAGGCATATGGGGAATCTCTGCACTTGGTGCTCAAGTGTGCTGAGAACCTCAAATTGCTCTTCAAAATGTCTGTTAACAACTCCAGCAGCAAAACTGAACATATGAGAAATCTCACCTCACTTTATTTTTAACACTATTTAGTGTAAGATGCTTGCTCTGCATACAAACTCTACTGGATCCCAAAGTCATCACGTTTTCTCTACATAAGAATTGTGCTTTGCTTTGTGAAGATCTGGCTATAAATAAGCCCAGGGTTCAAGTTCAAAATAGTCATGGTAGGCAGACAGCCTGTCCTCTGCTGTCTTGTCCGTTGCTCCCTTGCCATGTATTCAATAAACTTCTATCTCCTTTGGCCAAAAAAAACAAAAACAAAAACAAAAACCAATCAAAAAAAATGAAAAACAAAAAATAGTTATGATACAGAGTGTGCCATTACATGGGAAATGTATCAAAGAAATAAATCAAAGAATGACGCAGCTTTCTCTGAGTCTAGCAGTGATGAAATAAGATAAAAAGACTTCAGTCCTAAAGCTAAATAAGTCTTCTCTCCGATGGTTTAGACTCAGACCCAATGATTTCATTACTGTAGTTTTAGGCTCTTGCACTAGTTAAAAGACATACATTCAATAGCAGCAAGGAAGCAAATAATTTAATGTAGTATTATCGATGATTTAATGACATCAGATATCATCTGGGGATCATAAGCCTGTTTTCAAAGATTTCTCAAAAGGACAATGTATCTGAAGGGGACACGAACCATGTCATATTGAAAACTTCTCTTTCCTTTGAGTGCTTTGTTTTTATCTGTCTCCCTTGCCTTCCTTCCTTCCTTCTACCTTCCTTTTTCCTCCCTCCCTTCCTTCCTTCCTTCTCCTTTCTTCTTCTTTCCTTCCCTTTTTGGATTTTCTCCTCTCCTGCTAAGTTGGAGGAACATAGTAATGATCGGAACATTTGCTGTAAATCTTGTTCCTTTTTTCTCTCCCAGCTGTATTGATCATCTAAATGCTCTGTGAAGAAATGGTAAAAAAGGCAAAGAGATTTGTGGGTATATTATCTTCCAGCTGCCTGTGCTCTTGGAGTAATGATTTCCAAAGTCTGTGTCAAAATGTGGGACTCAATTTTGATGGGGCTGAAGAGTCCCTATGACTTGTTCTCAGAACCAAGGGTGCATTCCTGTGTGTGGAATCATGATGTTTGTCTACCATGAGAGGATTGAACTATTTGAAATTGCTAATATTCAATTTTGACCTACATAAATAGCATTAATAGGATTAATCCTAATCCTAATTATGTACACACACATTCATATAAATATTTAATTCTCGAAATATAAAAAAAGCTGTTGTGATTACTCAAATGCATGTTAGGTGGTCTTGTGGAACCTATTCCATCTTTCTTGCTTGAACGGTTGAGTCAAAAGGAGACCAGTCCGAGAAAGGGATGTGTGACAGAAGTATGTATTAGTTTCCTACTGGTGCAGTGGCAGATGTCACGGCGTTAGTGGCTTCAAATGATGTATACTGATTACATTTATTATCACTCTAAGTATCAGCAGGGCCGTAACCCTTCAGGAGATTCTAGGGGAGACATGATTCCCTTTCTCAGCTTGGAGATCCCCTGTATTCCTGGCTCGTGGTTCCTTCCATATCCAAAGCCACCCGTGGCTGGCTGAGTCTTTCTTACATGGACTTGTTCTGACACACCCTTCTCCTCGCTTCTTGCTCACTGAAGGAGCCTCTAATCCTCCTAGGTTATCCAATAACCTCCTTCTCTGCAGGTCAGCAGATTAGCAAATTTCATTCCCCCTTTCCATGCAACATAATGTATTCACAGGCTCTGGGGATGAAGACACAGACATTTTTGAAAAGCCATTATTTTGCTTTTCCTTCTGTAGGGATCTGAGATAGATGGGACAAGAAGTAAAACCCATGACACAGTAAAAAGGACTTTATTGACCAAAAATCCCACAAAACATAACAGGAATTGAACCTGCAAGGAAAGAGTAGAATTGAGGGAGGGGTCGAAGATCAGGAGTGAGGGTCTTGGTAGAACGCTGTCCTTGGGAAGGAAGGGACACACAGACTCAGAGTGCAAGCAGAGGGAGAGCCCGAGAGCACCCCTGAGCTGGAGGACAGGGACACCAGGTAGAAGGCGTGGTGTCACACTGTATTTGTGGCAGGCACGCACGATGAAGAAGAGCTTTACTGCTTCCACTAGAAAATAAGAGATCAAGTCATGGGGTGGGCGTAGGGGGAGAAAGATGAACTCAACTACAGTCAGCCTTTAAAATGTGACCGTAAGTGGCCAGGGAGAGGGAACAGGGGACCGGCAGCACTGCCCTCTCTGCTGATGTCGGGGACCCCGGATGGCTCTACTCCGACACCAAACCCCAGTCACACGACACTTTTCCAGGTGTCCAGCAGGTGTCCAGCATGGAAGGAGGTCGGCAGTGTGTAAGTCAGGCTCTGAGGAAGGACAGCTGGGCATCGCTGGGATCTATGCCTTGGAGGTAAATACAGTCGTGAGTAAGTAACAGGAAAGCCAAAGGTCTGAAATCTCCCTGAAGTTGGAAACACACGTCCTGGGGGTGGAGGGAGGCAGGACCTACGAAGACTGTGATGGCAGAGGGGTTCCGTGTCAGCAGCTCACGAGCTCTGAGTTCAAGTCTTGGGAACGGCTGGTGTGAAGGGGAAGGGGAGGTGATTTGGTTACCCGCTCTGAGGCTGAGCTTGTATTTGGGTATCTGTGAAACAGGAGCCAACAGACATCCCCACTGAGCAATAAAGGTGACAGCAGAGGGACGGCGGGGCTGCAGGCTGGCAGCTGGTCGGAAAAACTCAGCCCACATAGTGGATGTGGCTTGGAATGGGAAACTGTTCGACGAGCCTGCGTTCTCAAGAAACTCCTCGGTCCACACAGCCTCTGCACCGCCTAGCACCCTCTCTGCCCTTCGTCTCACAGCCCTGGGCACTGCCGCTCGAGACCCTCGGTGAAATGACAGAGTCACTGATGCTCGATGTCATAATCGTGGTGTCAAGGATGGTGAATACAGTCCCGAGTGAAGAAATAATCAGGAAGGCTTTTTCTTTGCAAAAAACACACCCAATGTTGGCGTGGGGTCCAAATACACCTAAGGAATGTGCAGAGTTATTAAATGGGTTTTTTTTGCCCTTGTTCACATATTACTGGTAAGGATGGTGAGTCTAACTGTAACTCTCAATTCAAGGATCTCTACTTTCCGGTATCAACAGTCTCTCGCCCTTAAATACACACCTACAAGTCACTGGAAGTAGGAAAACCAAGACAAAGGAAAGCTGGTACAGGGAGCATCTGGCTTTTTCTCTTAATTAAAAACATCATCCCTGGAGATGAGCCAGGCGCTGATAGCTGTCAACGCTCGTTAACACATGTGTGGCCGTTCACGTGGTTCCACTTCTGTGTCTGAGATTCCTGTGATAGAGAACATGTCTGTCCTTTACTCTGCAAGACAGCACATGGTGGGTCCACCTGCCGCCGAGAACAGCTGCATCGGGCCAGCTCCTCGAGACCGCCCGCCATGTGTGGACAGACACCAAAGCCACCATTCCAGTGGCTCTGAGACTCCGTATGAAGGCAAAGCCATCGCCCCACGGACTGCTTCATTGCCACCTTTACAGAAGTCTTTGTTCTCAGGCAGTGAGTCATATCTGGAACAGTTTCCTCCTCTATGTAGAGGGGCCATAAATGCTACCTGCGCCTTCCGCTGTTGGGAGGAGAGGTGCAGATCCTGTGTGCAAAGTCCCCGGCACCCGGGTTCTCGGGAAACGGCAACTACTGTGTCCATGCATTTTATCAGAACTTACGTGCTCATGCCTGGCTCGTCTCCAAGTCACAGGCACCGGCTCAGCCAGGCGTTGTTCCACGTGAAGTTGTTTTCCCGCGAATTCTTAAGACTTTCCCCTTGCCTCCCCAGCTTCTGAGCACATTGACTTAACACGTGAAGATGCCTGGAAGCCCATTTCTGATTGAAACGACCTTGGAAATTCACTTGATTTGGCACCGACTTTAAGCCCTTGGCCACCTGACGTCCCGTGGGAACTGCCGTCGGGGAAGAGGCGGTGAGATCTGGATTGGAACGGATTTTTTTTTTCCCCAGGAAATACCTCAGAACTCACTTGTTTTGAAGCAGTCTTTATTTCACACTTCTTTTTTAAACATTTTATCTTTCTCACAAAAAGGGATTTCAGGATGTGGAGCCATAAAAATATTCCCAGCAGCAATCACAGAGCCGACCGCACAACGTTAATCATTGACTCGAAGGGTCGAGAGCACAATTTTCCAGATGATTTCCTCCCGGTCTGAACTCCTGGCTTCTCAGGGTCGGAGCTGCCTGGGCTTCATTTCCAGTTTTGAATCTCCCCAGCTTGGTGACCTGAGGCAAATACTTAGGGTCTGGAGCCTCAGGGTTCTCGTTTATAAAATGGGGATAATTCATGCTTTTCTTGGTATTATATCTTAGGCTATTATCGTGTCTTTCTTCCTATTATGAAAAGTAAAGAAGTCATTCTATCTGTGAGCCTGGCTATTAGCAATAAATCTTAGTTTTCTTCCTCCTTTCCCTGCAGGAGATTACTTTCAATGTTTTACCCACGTCCTTAGAATTGTCAGTTCTCTTTGAAGTTGCCTTTCCCTCTGGCAAGATATCTTTTAAAGGCTTATACTCGCTCTCTTATTATTCTTGCAATAAGTTTTTTGATAAAGTGTGAACAGGTGCGCCTGGATGGCTCAGTCAGTTGAGCGTATGACTCTTGATTTCGGCTCAGGTCATGATCTCATGTTATGTTTGTGACACTGATCCCCGAGTGGGGCTCACTGCTCAACAGGGAGTCTGCTTGGGATTCCGTCCCCCTTCCTCTGTCCCTCCCCTGCATGCTGAATACATACATACATACATACATACATAAAGTGTTTGTCTTTTAAGATTTTATTTACTTATGAGAGAGAAAAAGAGGGAGAGAGAATGATCAGGAGGAGAAGACAAGGGAGAAGCAGACTCCTCGCTGAGCAGGGACCCCGATGTGGGACTCGATCCCCAGACCCTGAGATCATGATCTGAGCCAAAGGCAGATGCTTAATTGACTGACAAACCCAGGCATCCCAATAAATAAAGTCTTTAAAAAAAAGTGCGAAGAAAAGCTTCTGCTAACTATCTTGAAAAGTCACATTGAGTTTGGGGGAGAAAACGTGCCAAAGGCTATGAACAGTCCAGCATGATCAGGAAAAGGTCACCTTCCTCCCCTCTCTGCGCAGTTGTCTCTGAGTCCACCTCGTGCGTGACCTGGTCCCACTGAAAGACTGCTCTAACCGGGCACCGTCTCCCCCGCGGGTCTCTGCTGTGCCTGCCCCTGAGGAATGAATCTGGTCCGGGAACCCACAGTAATCCCGGGGCCTGCTGTGGGGAGGCGTCCCTCTGCCCCGGCTGCTCCTGCGCCGCCCAGAGGGCCAGCGGGAGCCTCGACTGCCCCAGGAGAGCCTGCGGCTGTGCTCAGCCCATCGGCACTGCTGTTCCAGCCCCGACCTTCAGCTCTGGTTCCATGTCTCATTTGAAACTTTCCCGAACTTTTCAAATCTTCCGAGGTTAAGAGCTCAGCACATCATTTTAGTGCTTCAGGTGGCATGAGGGGAGGTGGTGAAAAGTACACGTGCCCAAAGGAAATGGTCTTGTGACTGGTGGCCGACAAGCGAACAAGGACAAAGGATTGTCTATAAGTCGTCAGAGTCAGGGCAGCGCCTCTCCACCTGGCTTTCCAGCCTGGGCTCTGCAGGGACTCTTTGCCCAGAGCCGAGGACAGTGCAGACAGAGCTCACCGAGAGCCCCGGACTGGGTGCAGGTGACAGGAGAGTGTCGTGGCTTTTACACTCTCCCCGTCCTCCAGGAGTGACAGCAGAATGCCAGAACAACCACGGATGAATTATCGTGACAATAAATAGAAATTGAGGCAGGTGGAATGTAAGCGGGAAACACACACACAGTCTCAGAGAAGCTCTGTGGGCTCCTTCGGGGGGGACCCAGCCACCTCCCCGCCACCCTTCTCTGCCTGCTGGGGGAGCAGTGGCAGCTGGAGATGGCTAGGTGAGGGTAGAGACGGCCCTGGTGCGATGGAGGCGGCAGGTGCTGGGCCTTGGCGCCAGAGGAGGATGCAACCCAGAAAAGGTGCAAGGTCAGGTGAGACTAAGATCAACTCCAGAACCACTCAGAACGGGAGGCACTGCCCTGAATTCAATATTCAAGATAAATACAAGGGAGCATGGGGACGCCAATCATGGCTATGCACAGTCCTCTCTGAGCCCAGAAACCCCCCTACCTGGAACCTCGGGCCCTGAACATGTAATCCTATTGCTTTACCGGGAGAGCGAAGCGGGTCTGTGAAGCACGAGGGGTGGGTTGGGGAGAATCCACCACATCAGGACAAATAGACGCTCTGGACAGAATGGACCACTTTCAATGTCACGATATTTATGCAGCCATCGTGCGACATGGATACATCAAGGAGAAGAGGGAGGGAGGGAAGGAGGGGAGACTGGAAGAGTAGGCAAGGGTATGGAGGGGGGAAGGAAGGAGGGAAGGAAGGAAGGAAGGAAGGAAGGAGGGAGGGAGGGAGGGAGGGAAGGAAAGGAGGGGATGGAAGGGGGAAGGAAGGGAGAGAGGGAGGAAGGAAAGAAGGGAGGAAAGAAAGAAGGAAAAACAGGATGAAGCATCTTATTAGGAAAAAAATCTAAATCCAAGGAAATAAGAAACTCACTAATATTTTGCTCCATACAGAAGCATTTACAAATAATAGGTTCATTTTTAAAGGACTTCAAAGCATGGGATATTAAAATAAAAGTAGCTACAATTACAGATTATAGAGACTAAAAAGTTACAAATAAAATCAATATACTCCTGGACACAAGAAGAAAGTAGGAAGAGCAAAGAGAAAGGAGAACAGTGCAGAACTGACTTACTCCTGTATGAAAAGAGGATCTGAAAAGCTACCCTGAATGCAGAACAAGGAACAAGTTGATTAATGTGATTAAAGGAAAGATAACGTATTACGGAGAACAAACAGATCATCTAAAACTAAGATAACGAATGTCTTTGTAGTAAAGAATCCCCCCAAGGAAAGCAAAATTTTCTTGAGAGATAGAGTGAAATGATTTTTACAGAAATAAAGGAAAAAATTGCTTATACAGATCACAAAGGCACAATGGGTCCCTGGAGAATTGATATAAAAAAGCCAACACTGACACATATCTTATTCGTGTGAGTGAATTTTAATGAAAGACAATAGAGATTTCTTCCAACCACCAACAGACAAAGCAAGTTCCTTAAGAGGAGGAAAACCAAAATGGCCTCAGATGTCTGCAGAGCAACGTGCGGTGTCATAAACCAGAGTTCTGAGGGAAAGAGGATGGAGTTCAGGAAGCCCCTCTCTCTTCAGGACTTTGTCACTCGAGGGCAGGAGAACAGACAGACCTTCTCAACTGTGAAGAAACTCATGGCACCCAAGAGCACTCCCTGAAAAAAAGCCGGGCAACAGTGGAACATGGAGCTTAATTAGATATCAAGGGTTGGGGAAGAAGAGCTTGAGTGGGTATCAAGAGTGGGGGGATTCTTTTATTTTTTTTTAAGATTTTATTTATTTATCTGAGAGAGAGAGAGAGAGAGCGAGCAAGAGAGAGAACGGGGAGGAAAGAGTGGAGAGAAAAGAGATGGGGAGGGGAGGGAAGAGGAGAGAGGAGGAAGCAGGCTCCCCCCTGAGCTGGGAGCGCGGTGCAGGATTCGATCCCAGGATCCTGGGATCATGAGTGAAAGGCAGATGCTTAACCGACTGAGCCCCCCAGATGTCCCATGTGTGGGGATTCTTGATAAACTTATTCAGCAAGAGTCTTTGCTAAAACTGGGCTTAGCAGTCCAAGGATGGGGGCCATAGATAAGCGTCATGAAGAGGTCTCAGAATAGCCTGTCTGAGGTGTGGTCAAGGAACTAGTTTTTGTCAAGTAGAAAGATAATAAATCACACACACCAAAAACAGGGTAAAGTATAATGTTTAAAGTTATGTCTAAGAAAGAGAAAAGAAAAGCAGCAAAGAAAATGGCAATAAATTTAAAGAACAGAAAGATGATCGACCGTATTTCATGCCAAAATATATTTAAACACCAATACTAACATCCGAAGCAAAACTAAAATTACTTTTGCAAAAGAAATATCCTTAATGAATCCATATGGGCAACAAATTCACCAACATCTGTTCAAACATGACTCTTACCCTCTGTGACTTTGTGACTTTAACTTCCAGAGGACCTCCATGCGGACGGCATGCTTGCTAATGTGGGATTCCCAGGACACAAATGGGTGCGGGCTCTTTGCAGAAGATGGGGGAAATCTGGTTCCTTCTACCAGGAAGGTAGAAGATACCTTCTGTGGTATAAAGTTCCAGCATCCATCCTTCCAATGAGATCAGGGCCAAAGTGGTGAGAGCTACTTTTTCGATGCATCATTTGAAGATCTCTCTGCCACCTGAAGATCTTTCTGTGGACAGCAGCTGACGTGGGCACATGGCGTGGTTATTCATAGCATCAGACACATGCCCCTTCTACAGAGTACATATTATCAAGAAAATAATGAAACAAAATCGTAGTTTTGCAAAACTCACTTGCTAGGATGCTGCTAGGCAAAATAAGGACTTTGGCAGATTTAAAAATAGATACAGCACTTTTTGCTGGAGCGTTCGTTTTCAGGGGATGGAAACTTCTCCACCAGTAATTCTGTGTCCTTGCTCTTGTTTGTCCCCCTCTGCTTTTCCTTCCTTCTCTTCATCCTTTGCTTTCCCCTTGAATCTGTTAGCACACTGGGCCCGTGGGGGCTGATCAGAATTCATCATATTTTAGAGTTAGTTCTAGAATTTTCATACTATGGAAAATTTCAAACATCTCCAAAGCTGATGCTGTGGGATGATGGCCCTCCCTGTACCCGCCATCCACCTTCAGTAATCATCAGCTCATGCACAGGTTTGGTTCACTCATTTCCCTTTCCATTCTGAGATTTCTGGAATATTTCAGAGCAAATTTCAGGCACCGTGCCATTCCACCTGTACATATTTCATTGTGCACTGCAAACATCTATGCTCTTTATGTTTTTATCATGCCATGAACATGCCTAAAATTAACATATCTCTTCACATTGTCCAATATACAGTCCAAACTCAAATTGTCTTGATTATCTCAATAATATCTTTTTACGGCAAAGTTGTTTGAATCAGAGTCCAGACAATATCTGTAAAACCTATTTGGTTCTTCTCTCTTCTTAGATTTTCCCACTGGCTATTTCAGGGAGGTGGGAAAGATCTGAATCACTTATCCTGTAGAATCCTCACATTCTGACTTTGGTAAATGGCTTCCTCATGGTATCATTATGCGTGCTTCTCTTTCTCAGTGTGTGTCCTATCAACGGGATAGCGAGACACAGAGGGATGATTAAATTCAAATTATTTTTTTTCAACAAAACTTCACAGATGGTATCTTGAACGTCCTATCATATTATGTGAGGAGGAATTCGATTTCACATTGTCTCACTCCCAGTGATTCCAAGACTCATAAGAACATTCATGACGTGTCAGCATAGTCTTGTCAATATAAGATTTCACGTCCACTTGTCCTTGAATGATTTTTGTCCACAGGAGGTCACAAAATGATTTTCTAATTTCCACCACTTCCTCTGCATTCGTTAGTTGGAATTTCATACATGGAGAGAGACTTTTAGTATGTAGCAGTTGTCTACTCTGATAAATGCTTAATTCTTTCCAGTACTTTCACCTTTTTAGAACAATGAGGTGGTGTCTTAGCAGTTACCAATGGGGAATAGTAAGATCTTTTTTTTTTTTCAAATACCGTTTTGTCATGATTGATTTTTAAAATAAGTTTTTTTTTTAATTTTAGAATATATCTAGACTTACACAAAAGTTGTGAAGATAGCCTATCAATCTTCTCCAGGAAAACAGAATCAGTAGGGTCTATATCTACATGATCTATTCAGAACTATATGATCCTCTATCTATTCATCCATCTATCTATCTATCCATCCATCCATCTATCATCGAGAGATCCATTTCAAGTAATGGCCCATGTGATTTTGGGGGCTGAAGAGCCCACAGTCTGTAGGTCAGACCAGCGGGCTGAAAACTCTGGGACTGTGGTTGACACTACAGTCTTGAGGTAGAATTTCCTCAAGGAAACATCTGGTATGTTTCATTTTTTTTTTAATTCACTTGAGTTCTGAAAAAAATAGTATCAGATAGTTTGGGGATAAAATTCTGCCATTCCCAGATAAGAACTGGGAATCTTTTGTCCTAATTCAGACCAGAGAGGGTGTGGTTTGTGAGAGGGGTACAATTTTTCTCAACTGACTGGATGAAGCCCACCCACATGTGGGGAATGATCTCTTTTACTTATGGTCAACGGATTATAGGTGTTGGCCACATTTACAAAACACCTTCATAGCAGCACCTAGGTAACTGTTTGAATAACCTAGCCTTGCCGAGTTGACATAAAAATAGCCATCCCAGATAGCAAAGAGAATTTCCATACCCCATGTCTAGTCCCCTTTACTAGTCTTCCATCAGGACGATAGAGCTGTCACGACTAATGAAACCATACCAACGCATCCCCATTAACTGGATTCCTTACTAGATTCAGATTTCCTTCCTTTTTAATTCAATCCTCTTTTTCTGGTCTAGGACCCCACACGGAATGCCATGCGACCTGTAGTTACAGCGTCTTCTTAGACCCCTCCTGGCTGTGATAATTTCTCAGACTTGCCCAGTTTTTGATGACTTGACAGTTTTGAGCACTGGTCACATGTTTTGTAATAGGTCTCTCAATTAACGTTTTTTTTTTTTTTAATGTTCTTCTCATAATTAGACCAAGGTTATGGATTTCTGGAAGGAAGACCCCAGGGGTAAAGTTCCATTTTAATCTCATCATATTAAGGCACATGCTATCAGCATGACTTACACTGTTGACATTGATCTGATCACCTGGCTGAGGTATGTTCCTCTGGTTTCTCTACTGAAAAGTTACTCTTTCCCCACTTTCTTTGGAAGTAAGTCATTACACAATGCTTGTGCTTAAGGGCTGGCGAGCTGTCTACAAAGATTATTTGGATTTATTCTGCACCAGAAGGATTTCTATGTTCCATTTATTTATCCAATCCTTTTCATATAATTAATTTATCATTTATATAATTGACTAATTAACTGTAGTTTGAACCTATGGGTATTGATGTTAAATTTTAGGATAGAATCGAACATTATTCTGTTACTCAGATTGTTCCAGCTTTGACCATTCGGAACTCTTTCAGTGAACAATTGGGGCTCTTTGTCATGCTCCATCAGAGTGGGATTTGGGGAGTGTTTCCTTCCTTCACGGCACTCCAGGATGCCCCAGATGCATTTCATAGTCCCTGCCCAACCCTAAAACCAGCCATTTCACCCAGTGGTCCTGGTATCTCTCATTGGGGAATAGTTTTAGAACCTGTGATTTGGTACTGGTGTCCTGGCTACTTTTTGGGATGTTGTTGCTTCTGCCCCCTCCTAGCTGACAGAGCAAAGAAACATGTGTATGTGTGTGTGTGTACTAACATGAGTACGTACACACAGGTATATGCATTTCTGTACGTGTCGCCTACATCAACATTAAGCTAAGCGCGGGTTCACACTGCTGTCTCCACACCTTGTCTGCGATCACATGGCTCATTCATTTGCTTTGCTTTTCTGCAACTTCCCGCTCCAACAGGGAGAGATCTGACTCCCACCATCTGCCATCCATTTACTTAGCTGTTCATTTGCAGTGGGCATATACAGAAGGATCAGAATTCTTAGCCCACACTTAGATGGGGAAGGACTTAGCCAACTCAAGGGCAGTATCCATGCTCTTCTCACTCCCACATGACTTGGGCTAGCATGTGTTCTTGCCATATATTAGTAATATAATTATAATATAATATCATTAGATCCCTTCCCACCTTCTGCATCTCATCCTAAGATCTAGATCTCCCAAACTTCTAAATGATTTAGAAATGTGACACATTAATATTCATTCTTTATGACATCACATTGAACGTGTTTTGACAAATGTGTAGTGTCTTGTTTCCACCATGACAGGGCTGGTTATTCTTTATGTGGAATCATTTCATTGCCTTAAAAAAAATTCCACGTGATTCACCTTAATGATCCCATTGCCCTAGAAATTATTCCAGAAAATAATGCAGATCCCCATTGCCCTGGAAACTATTGATCTGTGTATTATCTCTATACTTTCCCTTTTGCATAATTTCATGTAATTGGAATCATACAATCTATAGCCTTTTCAGACTGTCTTCTTTCCCTTGGCTATATACATTTAAAATTGCATCCACGTTTTTATGTGCCCCAAAGCACATAACTTTGGAGCAATTGTGAATAAAGCTATTATATACATTTGTGTGCAAGTTTTTGTGTGCACATAAGTTTTCCAATCAGTTGGATAAATACAAACACAATTTTTGGAATGTATGATAGACTGTGTTTACTTTTGTAAGGACCTAAGCTAACCTGCGTGGCAATGCAGCTGTACCATTTTGCATCAGCATCGAAGGAGAGCCCTGCCGCCCTGCATCCTTCTCGGACATCAGTCTCGTCAAACTTTTGGAGGTTAGTCATTCTACATGGTGTTTCATTGTTGTTTGAATTTACAATTTCCTGATGACAAATGATGTTGCAAATCTTGTTATATACTTGCTTACTATCTCTGTATCTGCTTTGCTGAGATGTCTGTTCAGGATTTTTGCTCGTTCTAATTGGGTTGTTTGTCATATTATTGTCAATGTGTGCGAGTTCTCTGTATATTTTAGATCCAAGTCTTTTATCGGGTATGTGATTTGCAAATATTTTCTCCCAGTGTGTGACGTTTTCATTTTCTCACCAGTGTTTGTCACAAAGTTTTTAGTTTTCGTCATGTCCAGTTCATGGTCTTACATCTACAAACGCATTACCAAACCCGGGTTAACGTAGATTTTTTTTCCTGTTTTCTTCTAAATGGTCAATAATTTTGCCTTTGAAATTGAGGTCTATGATCCATACTAAGTTACTTGTTGTGAAAGGTGTAAGGTCTGTGTCTAGGTCATTTTTTTAAGCATACGAGTATCTAATTTTCCTATACCGATCTGCTGAAAAGACAAGTCCTTTTCCATCATGTCAAAGATCTGTTGGCTACCTTTGCGTGGGTCTGTTTCTACCTTCTCTATGTTGTTTATTGATCTGTGTGTTTATTCTTTCATCCATCCTACACTGTCTCTAGTACTACACCTTAGCAAATCTTAAAACCAGGTAGTAGGGGTCTCTAACTGTGTTCTTCTGCTTCTGTATTGTGTTGGCTATAATAGGTCCTTCACTATTGCCTATGGATTTTTAAATCTGTTTATAGATTTACACAAAATAGATCTTTTTGAATGTGATTTTGTGGAATCAGTATAATAAGTAAAGAAGAAATGACATCTTCATAAAATCAAGTCTTCTGGTGCATGGCCATGGAATATCTTCCATTTATTTATACCTTCTTTGATTTCCTTCATTAGCCTTTTACAAAGTCTCATGTAGAGATCCTGCACCTTTTCTGTGAAATATATACCTCAGGACTTCTTCGTGCTATTTCAAATAGCATTGTTCTTGAATTTTAAGTCCCTGTTGTTCACTACAGAAATACAGGGAAACAATTAGCTTTTGTTTATTGAACTGGTCATCTGCTGTAATTGTGCTGAGTTCATGTCTAAAGAGATCCCAAGTCCAGGTAGACAAAGGTCTCCTATGTTCTAGCTGTGTTCTAGTCACTGCAAGCTCTGTTCCCTTATGTTTCTCTATTTATCTTGCCTTGTCTGGTTCTAATTGAACATTTTAAGTGATTCTATTCTAGTCTATCGGCACTCTCATTGCATCATGCATGCTCCTTTAAAAAAATTCTACTTTTTTCTTCCATAGAGTTTACAATATGTGCTACCAGATATTTAAGTCCACCTTCAAACTGCAAAACAATGCTTCCTATGCAGTCTGAGTAACTCACCATGGGGTCCTTCAAATTCCCCCACCTTCTCACCCCCCCTCCGCCCCCGAAACATCCTGGTCACTGATTTTCCTTATCTGTGTTAACCTGTGTAACAACCACCTGCTGTATCCCACTACTCTTGCTTTCCAGAAGCTATTGCATTTTATATAAATCTAGAGTAATCAACATGTAAAAGTTATTTTAATTCCTTCTCCGCTGTCCCCCCTTCTTTATGAACATCTAGCCTGCGACCTGCATCATTTTCCTTCTCTCTAAACCACTTCCAACAGCGCTGCATGCGGGACAGGTTTGATGGCCAACAGAAAACAGTGTGAGTGTGTTGGATATTAACACAACAGCATTAACAACTGCTTTAGATGGAAATGATCAAAACACACGAATCGAAAGACAGGTCATCAGAGTGCCCAAAACTTTCCTCCTTTTGTTTGTGTCCTTGTTTGGCTGAGAAAGTATGTCTCCTTTACTTTTCAAGGAAATTTTTTTCTGGATGTAGACTTTCTAGATCCGTGAGGAAAAATGTCAGAACTTCATGTATTTTGGTCCACTCTGTTCTTGCTTGTTCTCCTGGTTCTTGAGACCTCTGCTGCCATTCTTACCCTTGCTCCTCATAGGTGAGGGTTTTTTCCTTCAAGATTTTCTGTTTCTCCGGTTTTCTTTCTGTTTCTTGTTGTTGTTTTGCAGGTAAGTAAGACTGCCTTAGGTGTGTGATTTTTATTTATCCTGCTATGTGTTCTCTGAGCTTCTGGATCTGTCTTTCTTCTTGACGGCTCCATCAATTCTCGAAAGCTCTATCAGAAGCATTCTGCTTCTTCCGTGTTCTGACCCTGTGCTCTCCAGCCGTGTGTGTTACCCCTCCTCTACTCTCCCACTCTTCTTGGGTGCCCTGCATTGTGTTGTCGTCAGTTCCCTTTCATTATTTTTTCTCTCTGCACTTCAGTTTGGAGATTTCCTGTGATCCACCTTCACATGCCCTGATCCTGTCCTCAGCGCTGAGTGTCCTGATGAGCCCGTGAAAGGCATTCTTCATTTCTGTAACTATGGTTCTTGCTCCTAGGATTTCCTTCTGCTTCTTAGAGTTTCCACCTCTCTGCTGACATTTGCGATCAGTGTGAGCACGTTGTCTGCCTTTTTCTTAAGCATCATTAATGGATTAAACTCAATTACTTTAAATTCTTTAATACCAATATCTGTGTCATAGTTTGGTTCTAATGACTGGTTTGCTTCTTCATGCTGTATTGCCTGTCTTTTTGTGTGGCTTATAATTTTTTGCTCAAAGCAGGACATTCTTCCAGGCTATATGAACAGAGGTAACAGACCTTGGTTGGGAGGATATGTGCCCATCAGGCTGGTGGGTGCTGTGTTCACTGTTTGCTGTTGCTGCGGGTGTCAGAGGCTACAATTTCCTCTAGTATTCTTGTTCTTCATTCTTAAATTTTTCTTTTCTTTTTCTTCTTCCTCTTTTTTTCCTTTTTCTTTCTCTCTCTCTCTCTCTGTGTGAGTGTGTGTGTGTGTGTGTGTGTGTGTGTCTTGTCTCCCCTCTTGACGTTGGGTTCTGGTTTCTCCTGCTAGATAGGATCTGAACTTTGCAGCCATGATGCGGGAGCCTGGGCTGCATGGCAGGGGTGTGCGGAATGGAGCATCTCATGGCCTTCACACAGCATCCTGCCCTTCTCCAGGGGTGGCAGTGTGTCCCTTCACTCCCTCCTCTTCTTCCTGGCCGTGACATGTCCCATCTATAGCCTTGATCTCTGCCCCCATTGAGGAGCTCCTCCCCATCTTAGGTGAGACAGTAGAGTAGAGGACACTGAAGAGAGAAGGCTCCTTCTGGTGAAGCTCTTTTCCTTGAAGTCCACGTATTTGTGGACAAGGCCCTGGGGTCATGTCACAGTGACTGTTCTCCTGTTCATGCCAAGACCATGACAGGATCTTTGTTAGATCTCCACAGGGCTTAGGAGTGAGATCCCAAGAATGCGGAGACCCTCTGAGACTGGGTCCCTGAGCTTTCTTCCCTAAAATCTGTTCATGCTCCACCTCCAGTGATTTGTCAAAATGACCAAGGAAGTGCTCCCAGCGGTTTGTGGTTCTGGGACCTGACACTCTAGACGCGGAGGTCTCACCCACTGTATGTTTCTGGGGGTGTCTGCCTCTTTAATTTCAGGGTTTGCCCTGCAACCCTAGTTCTCTGAACGGTGCTAAAGCAGCCGTGACTTTTAGTGTCTAGCTTTTCTTCTTGTAGCAGCGAGAATCACAATGTCCGTGCTCCTTAAATTTTGGAGCTGAAAGCAAAATTCATCCTAGATTTTAAACACGACCACCTGTTCCATCCACTCCCATCCCTCTTCTTCCCGTTGAGCAAGGGGCTTCAATATTGAGCAGCAGGAATCCGATGAAGCTAGCACCTGTACCCGCCGTCCATCTGTCTTCCTTGTTTCTGGCAGATTATGATATCCCACGTTCATGCTGAATCTCTCACCCAAGCCCCGAATGCACGGTTTCATACATTTGTACATTTCCTGCCCATTTCTCCCAGAAATCTGGATTCTTGTAAGAGACCTCGGCGCAGTGTGCTATTGGCTTGACTTGTCTTCTCAAATATTTCAGTGAACAAGTCTATGAAATTTACATTTTAAGAAATCAAATGAATGTAGAATATTTTAAATTCAAATTTAAGATGATAAAATATTTATGAGTAAGCACAAAATTTAATTATTTGTTTCCCTTGAGCTGCATTTCCTATCGGGGAAGCTGAGTAAACCCCAGCACTTCCCAGTCATCACATGCACTCATGAATTAGAACATATTTGACATTGACCACTCCATTGCACAAACATCCCTTCGGATTCTCGGGGTATCCAGTTTTGACTTGCAGAAGCCCTTCACTGAGTTCTGGTGCTTTCTCACCTTCATGTCTTTCTGATGTCCTGTTCAGTCTCAGACTCACCGTCCATGTTTTCTGGCTTAGTCCTGGACTCGGCCTTTCCTCCCAGGATCCGGGCTGGGCTCAGTCCAAACAGATGGTTGGTGATCCCACTTTGGGCCTAAGGCATGCTTGTTTTGTGTTTCTGTTTTGTTGTGTTTTTAAGATTTTATTTATTTATTTGATGTAGAGAGAGAGAGAGAGCACAAGCACGAAGAGCAGCAGAGGGAGAGGGGGAAGCAGGCTCCCCGCTGAGCAGGGAGCCTGACACTGGGCTCGATCCCAGGACCCTGGGATCATGACCTCAGCCGAAGGCAGATGCTCAACTCACTGAGCCACCCCAGTACCCCCAAGGCGTACTTGTTGTTACTGGATTCTCACTGCTTCTAGAACTTCTCAGAGGGTAGCTCCAGAAAATACATACCTAAGTTCTTAAAATGAGAAAAATAATCTCTAGCCTTCTGTATACACTAGCTTAAAGTTGAGATCATAGGATTTTTACTTCACTCCTTTGATTTTACCTTTGCATCTTTTACCTTCCATGTGGAAAATAATATGTGGTTTGTTAGCCCATTAGTGAGATTGCTTATTTGACTTATACAATCATATCAATTCAGAAAAAAACAAAAAAGGGCAAATTAATTTTTTTTTCAAAATTCAAATAGCTTGAAAACACTTTCCTAACTTTTACTGGAACATAATGAAGTTCATTAAAAAAGAGGATGGAAGGAAAGACAGAAAATACATCTTTGGCACTTCAAACATAGCACAGGCATTTTTTTTTCTTATCAATAAATGTGGGTCTACCTTTTTCTTTGAAAAAAGTAAAAGCCTACCAATGAGTTTATTGAAAAAAAGGTGAATTCCATCTACCATGAGTCATTTTTATTCCAGTACATGTTCTACAACATTCTTCCCATTTTTCTGTTTTAATTTTTTTTTACTGGACCTTATTTTTTGAAAGCAGTTTTAGGTTCACAGGAAAAGTGAGCAGAAAACACAGAGATTTCCAATATACACACAGCCTCCCCCCCACACGCACCCCTCCACGCGGTGTTTGTGTGACAATCGATGGAACTGCACGGACACATCCTTCCTGTCTGAAGGTTGTAGCTTACACTAGGGTTCACTCTTGGTGGTGCACACTCTCTAGACCTCGACAAAAGTCGAATGACATGTGTGCACTATCCCAGTGTCACACAGAAGACTTTCTCTGTCCTAAACATCCTCTGTGGTCCCCCATTCATCCCTCCCTCTCCTCCAACCCCCGGCCACCTCTGGTCATTTTCTCGTCTCCAGAGTTTCACTTCACCTCTAACTAAAGCATAATATTCCCTTGCAAAATATGCCACATTTATTTCACAGATATGCAAACTAAAAACGATGGAATGATATTTGCAGTGTGGAAGGCAGGATGCCTGAGTAAAGCAATCTGACGGTGTTTACTTATTGTTTGGGGTTCAGATTGGGATTTAGGGCACATGTGAAGTGTGCATGCAAGCCAGCATCACAGAGGAGAGCCTGGGGTTGGGTTTATGTGTGACTGGAACGCGACTCTGACAAATCGCCATCTGCTGAGATAAGTGTGTCTGACGTCGCCTAAGTCCCTCATCCCTGGACACCTTCTTGTTGCTAGATTTTTGTTGCCTGAAACACTAATGTTTTTTCATCTCTTAGGCTGTTGCAGAAACTCTATTATTGCTAAGATTTGATGGTGTTAGACCAATTTCGTGTTTTCTGGATTAGCAGAAACAAGTTGCTGTGGATTCATTAGGCTTGGCTGAATAGCTCATGGGATCCAATTTATTCTAACGAGTCTAAGTATTATCACTAGTAGTCTTAAAGTTGTTCCTGCTGGGAGCATCGGCTGACTCAGTCCATGGAGCACTCAACATGACTCTTGATCTCAGGGTCGTGAGTTCGAGCTCCACATTGGGTGTAGAGATTACTTAAAAAAATAAATATATAAAGTGGGACAAAGGCCCACCTAAGGATCATCTCTTTAGAAAAAAATTTGTTCCTGCTGTCACTCTGAAACTTCAGACATCTGCCCAGAAAACAATTTGCTCACGACTCCACAAAGGAAAGCTTCAACACAATGACTTAGGTGGATGCATGGACGGCTATTTCTGCAGGTTGAGGCAAAGCGTAGATGGTAAGCTTTGTGAGTACCTACACACCAGTTGGGGCTCATGTGGTATCTCAGCAGACTCTTCAGAGCCTCTCAGACGCTCTGATGGTTTCGTGGTGTGAGCTATTTCCACGCCACGGAAGAAACCATCTCATCTTCTTATCTTTATTTTGAGAGGCTGAGATGCGAGTGGAGGAGATACAGTCATCTTGTAAGCAAGGACTCATATGCTAAGGGTAATCGGAAGGGGACGGCCATCCCAGAGCACCTCGGCCAGCTCCTGGCCAACCCAGCCCCACAGCCCGTGCTTCTCAGAACCATCGGACCACCACTGTCTTTGGATGATGCAGAGAGATGCGGGATGTGCCCTTTCCTGTCATCTGACATGAAATACCCACATCCTATTGTGTGGTGAAGAGGCAACCTGCCTGAACAGTGGTCTGGACTTTGCCCTGGGCTTGTGGGATGTCAGCCCTGAGCCCCTGGAATGCCCCGCTTGATAAAGAGTATCTCTGTTTACCTGGAGGCTTGGAGCCACAGCAGATGTTCACACAATGCTTCGTGCTGAAAAAGCCACGCGGGTTGTCAGGCGCGTCTCAGTGGCCGGGTCCCCTGGGGTCAGAACCCTGCACCCCAAAGTGCAGGCGAGCCTCACTGGCTGGTAGCACTGTGCGCGCCTTGCCACGCATCACCACAGGGACAGTGAGAGCTGTCCCCTGCTCTGCGGGGAGGACCGCTGGGAGCCACAGGGGCAGGTGCCTCCTGGACACGGCCCCAGGTGGCTCTTCCATCTGCTGATGCTAATTTGGACACTTTTGTTGTGAAATAAAACCAAACCATAAAAACAAAAAACAAAACAAAACAAACGAACAAACAAAACCCTGTTCTGGCAAGTACGATAGCTTTCACGGAGTTCTGTGAGTCCTCCCAGTAAATTGGTGAACCCGAGGGTGGTCTCGGGGACCCCTGAACTCTACGGGTGGTCTCAGAAGTGAGGGTGGTCCTGGGACTCTCTCATTCTGTACCCACGTAATGGCTGAAAAGATCGGTATAATGCCATCATCACTTTTGGTTGAACTGTATGAATTTGCTAATACCTAACCGTGTAAAACCAATAAAATGTCAAGTTCATGTGATTACTCTGAGTTGAGTTGTCAGGGAGCTAGAAATGGACACTAAGCTGCAAGTACACAGCACATATTTCAAAGGGCGCGTGTTCAGACACAGCTGTCCTGTGTCTGGAGGACATAATTCAGTAGACAAATGCCTGCGCTTATTTTCTTTTTAAGATTTTATTTATTTATTTATTTGACAGATAGAGATCACAAGTAGGCAGAGAGGCAGGCAGAGAGAGAGGGGGAAGCAGGCTCCCAGCTGAGCAGGGAGCCCGATGCGGGGCTCGATCCCAGGACCCTGAGATCATGACCTGAGCCGAAGGCAGAGGCTTTAACCCACTGAGCCACCCAGGTGCCCTGACTGCACTTATTTTTAATGAATAAATCTGGCTTTGAGACAAGAAAGACACTCAGGGGCCGTTCTCACAGGAGGCATGGGGTAATGAAAATGCAGAGGGAAAGCTAGAGATTCAAATAAAGTCTGATCTGAGAAGTAATTACAGGAGGGACTGTGTGTAGTAAAGGAAAGAGGGGAGTCCTGTTCATGAATGGGGTGACAAGCCATGGCAGTTACTGCCTGATGACATGGAACCCCCAAATCGATTCACTGTGGGCTTTCCACGAGCTGGGGGCCCTCCCATCACGCTACACGGAAGTGTGTGTGCGGACGCTGCATGGATAACATCGGCGGTGGGGACGCCATCTGAGAGGCCAGCGCCCCTGGTGAGCGCCGCGGGGGTCCCTGGGCTTTGCACGCGCCCCTCCGCCCGTGGATGGCTGCTTCCCCAACTGTCAGAGCCTGTCTCCAAGATCCTTCTTACAGACATTGCACTCGGCTCCCCTGCTTTTTTTAGCAGCCGCCCAGCTTCCCTAAAACCATTTTTAGCACAATACAGAGTTGGAAATGGGGTTAAATAAGTAATTTCGTTTCATTCCAAATGGGTGGGCGGGAAAACCTTAAATACAAAATCTTTTCTATATATACCGATGAAAAGATATTTGGGGCTCAAAGTCACTTTTATTTTTAACTTATTTAACTCCCAGCCAATGGCTAACATGTTCATTTTAAATGGCTCAGTAACCTGGTCTGGTACAGTAAGTTGATGGGAGATTTTCAAAGCCATTCTTTATACACTTTAAATAATATATAACTATAAGTGATATGTTTCCAAAACAGGACTTTTTCATGTATCCATCTGTAATTATCAGTGACCAAGATTATGTTTAAATAATATATACTTACTGGGGTGCCTGAGTAACTCAGTCAGTTAGCTACCTATGTCTGCCTTCAGCTCAGGTCATGATCCTGGGGTCCTGGGATCGAGGCCCACATTGGGCTCCCTGCTCAGAGGGGTCTGCTTCTTCCTCTGCCCCTCCCCCTGCTTGTGCCCTCTCTCTCTCTGACAAATAAATAAAATCTTTAAAATTTTTTAAAAATAATCTATACTTGTTAATAAATGCCATGATCATCCCCTCCACCATAAGAAAATTGATCTCATTTCCTTACAGCAAAGGAAGAACTCATTTAACATTTTTAAAGATGCCTGAAACATGTTGCCTATCCTCTCACTACTTCAGTACTTCATGCATTTCCAGGTGACTCTCTTGTTCGCTCATTCATGTACTGGCTTCCCGAGCAGACGCCACGTGCCGTGGTTGTGGGTCACTGGGGGGTGGGGGAGGGTAAGCAAGATACTGGGTCGCCTGCCCGGCAAGAGGGGACGAGCACCGCGGAGAAGGCAGACAGAAGCAAGGTATCAGGTGAAGCAGCACCATCATTTGGGATAATAACGTCTCCACGAAGGACAGGCAGGCACACGGAGAAAGGAAAGACCCAACTGGCCTGTCTCGTCTGCAATGGTCAGGAAGGGACCTCTGGAAGGGAGGCATCCAATCACCCCCCACGCCCAACCCGAGGGATCCGGGAGCAGGTCCCTGGAGCATCCCAGGCCCAGCACCACGGAGCCGAAGCCCAGGTAGGAAGCAGGTGGGGGGCTCAGGAAGAAGGGGCTGCTCTTGGGGGCAGGGAGGGCAGCAGGCGCACACAGGGCCAGGGGAGGCCGAGTCTGAGGGGGCAGGGCCGCATTGCCATAGCAGGGTTTGGAGTGTCTCTCAAGCACGACGGGAAGGTCTTGTTTGTCTCCACCATTTGACCATAAGCTCTAGGAAATCTGTCGTGTTTGTTTCCAGAAACCAGCAGAGTGCCTCCTACACATGACAAGCTCAATAAATATTTTTTGAACAAAAAACATAATGTCTATGTGCAAGGAGAGAGGGAGATTATGTCCAAAGTCATTGATTCACTGAGGCTTGGTAGAAATAGAACTGTTGCGGCATGTTTGAGAAGTACAGAGTACATTCTCAGTTTGCCGGGCAAGAAATTCCATGGATGAGAATTCCCACGGCAGCCCCTGAGTACAGCACCTCCTGGATAACAGGACAGCCTCTGCTGGGAGTCACAAACAGAAGGCTCCCAGCCCAAACTAGAGCGTTCCAAGCACGTGGTTATCCGATCAATGGGAATCATACGGTCAGGTGCAAGGGGAGTGAGGAGGGGCAGACGAATATGGAGGGGTGTGGAAGTCAGGTTGGGGGCCCCACACTTGCTGCATCCTGGGTTTGTAAGAACCGTATGTTCCCTCTGCTCCCCGCACCCCCGTCTGTCTCCAGCATCAGCCTTCCCGGCCACATGGTGTTTGGTAATAGGGACAAGAGTTGAGGTTTGAGCCAAGGACCCAACAGATGGGAGGTTCTGGGAGCCAATGCACACACTTGCCCCACTGGTGAGATGCAGAGATAAGAACGCCATGTGGGCCAGGGAGCTTCTCTGGATTTTACTGGTGTTCCTTGCAAAGGACACCTGGGGACGGAAGGGGGGTCACCAGTGAGAGTGGCTGGTGTATATTGTCAAGTATATTAAGTGTCACGCACACCTTGTATATTTAGTGCACAGTGAGGGGGCCCTGTTCTATGATCCGGCCGCTCCTTGCCAATTATATTCACAGACGTGAATATTTTGCCTGCACAGATCCTAACTCGCCTACCTAGACTTAGCAGGTGTGAAGTCCATCCACGTCCCTGGGCACTTGCCTTGGGTCGTAGACGTGGGGATTTACAAACAACACCGCAAATGGGCCTTTCAGAGTTTGTTTGAAAATTCAGCATGTCCAGGCATTTGGCAAAATCCTTCATAAGTAGTTTCATACGCAAATACATTGTATTAAAAATGAACACAATTCATCTGCAAGTATTTTCAAGGAATAACCTAGTGACTTGTTTGGAACCAGAGGCCCAGCCCCACAGCTGTCTAGAGGACTGTGATAACTGTCATTATTGGATGCTGGGGACCACTCAGGAAGGAATTCATGAGAAACTGGGAGGCACGGTCCCACGATCCCAGTGTTCGGAATCCCACGCCGGGATTCGAACCTTAGTTTTATTCTTCATCAGCCACTGCACTGGGCGGACCAAGCGCCACACCGCCTGGCGTGAACACAGCATTAAGTCAAGGGATCGGTGTGAACAGCGGCGGCTCACGAGGGGCGCCCAGGAAACCACAGCTGCCATGTTGTATTTCACCCGCTGAAGGAAAGACCAACGTGGCCGTTCAGTGGTTTCCAGATTTAACACCCTTCCCAGAAGAAAAGCCTCTCTTCTCTCCCCCCAGTCCTATTTTTTACTTTCGTATTTTACTTTTGCGCACCTGTTAATATGGCCTTTGACGACGGTCTACCTGGGGACGTCGATGGACGGGGGTGGCCAGCCGCAGCCTCGCTAGTGACCGGCCGCAGGGAAGCAGCGGCGACCGGGAGCCTCTCTGTGTGTCTTTCCCAAAACCTTCAACGATCCCCGATCATGTTTCTGGAACAAAGGGGAGAAAACAATACCTCTTCACAGGGGCAGCTGGAAAACTGACTGTTGATTGTAAATGAATGAGTAACAGATGCGAAGCCAAGAGGAATGATTTATGGGGATGATGGGGGGTAGGGCATTCGTGTTAACGTGCAGGATACACAGGACATCAGAGATGATATTAAATGTGTGTGCATTGTCATGATACCATAATCTAGCTGGTCGTACAACCTTTGTGCTACAAACATTATCCAAACTCCCGGGCGAAGGACTGTGGAAGTCTGAGCACCTTCTCTAGCCCAGGGCACGGAGGCTACCCACGCGGGTGATGACAGTCAATGTACGTGAGGACAGACGTGCACCACAGCTCCTCCCAGCCCCCAGCCCTACTGTCTTGGCCACTGTTCAAATGTCAGTCCATCTCCTGACTTTTCCAGGCGTCTGGGCTGGTGACGTCTGTGTCTGTCACAGCGCGGTTTCTACGACCCACCCGGCTGAGCTCACCCATCTCAAGGGTTCTCCAATTTTATTAATTTTCTCTACAAACACATCAGGTAAGCATTTTGACTTTTTGACAGCCTAACAACCCTGATAATCTCAGGTTTAAATAAGAAAACAGTAATGGGTGAGTCATACATCCATCAAACGGTCTCCCCCAAGTCACACGTGCTCCCGACAGGTGTTGGGCGGGCGGCCAGCCCCATCATCGCCACTTTCCCCCAGAGCAGAGGATTAAAAGCAGGACGGTCACAGAGCAGAGGCGATCTACTCCAAAATGAAGGAGCAACTGGTCCAAGACAAAATATATTGGAAAACCATCTAAGTCTGCGGAATAAAGGCGGAGTGGGCCAGGAAAGAACCAAGCAAAGCCTCTCCACCTTATGGGCTCCCCTGTGGGGCCCTGAACCTGCTTCCCTGTGGCTTCTCAGCCTTCTGTTCCAGATGGGCCTGAGCGCCTGCTGTGCAGAAGCAGCAGAACTGGGTGGAGGAAGAAGCCGGTGGCCTCACTGTCCCCAGTGACAGCCAGAGCTGAGGAGGAGGAACCCTCAGAAGACAGAGGATCCCGGGTCAGGAGAGCACCGAGGGTCATCCTGAACCCCAACAGGCTGAAGGAAACTGGAAGGCCTATCCAGCCTAGGCTGTTCACACCACCCTCCTGATGCAGGAAACCCGCCAGGAGCCCAGGAACCCCTCGGAGAGGCCCTATAGCTCCATGAGACACAGAACCGGCTTTTGGAGCCAATGGGGAATGTAGCAAAGAAAATCCATCTGCACTGCATCAGGACAGAAAGACGATCCAGACAATTGGCCGCTTTAAGCACAAGCAATACAGAAAAAAATAAGTTGGTATTTATACAAATATAGTACAACATAAATAATAGTTCAACAGTTATTTAGAAGGGAAAAAAGAACAAAGGAAAGGAAGAAGGTAGAAATCTACTATGAAGTGGCCCACATGAAGAGCTATTCCAGAAGGAAAGGAGCAGCTCAAATCAGAATTTCATTCCACAACATCCTCAGTGTAAACTCACCAATGGAACTACAGAAGAGATTTGCTGTAAAGCCCAGTTACCTGGGAACAGAAAAGGTTCAAGTCCTTGTCCGTGAATGCAGAAGGGAAAGGCAAGCCGACAGACGCCGCGGGAGGGGGGACGACACAGGTGGACAGCAGGCACATTCAAAACGAAGACACGGGCATCCGCGCAGAGTGGCCACGTCAGAGGGAAGAGGTCATGCATGTCGAGGTGTGACAGACCAGCTTTTTCCTGAACCCAAGGAATTACGACCTGCACACTCGGAGGGCAAGGCAGGGTCCTAGAAAACCAGCATAAATGACCCACAAAGGCACAGGGATGAGTTAAGTTCTCAAGTATCCTTGTAAAACGCAGCCATTTTTCAGACATCTCCAGGGGGGCAAATCGAATGACTGACAAGGGCAGGGACGAGGCAACAGCCGGCCTGGGACCCCCGCCCCCTGCCAAAAACACCGAACGGCACAGTGCGTGTCCCAGGTACAGGGGAAGAACGGGGGCCAGGACACAGGTGCAGGCAAGCCGCGACTCTGGTACAAGTCATCAGGCAGAACGGTTCGAACAGGAAGTAATTCAGGAGCTCGTTATCACTGCCTGTTGTTTGTGAAAGATGCTCCAGCCTGGAGATTCAGCGGAGGCGGGAAGTGCCAGGAACAGGAGTGGTAGCAAGAGGAAGACACTGGAACAGAAAATGAAAAGTTTCCCCTGGCAACCTGGTCCCAGGAGGCACATTTTATGAACCTCGGGAAAGCAAAAATGCACTCTAAAACCAACAAGAAGACGGGCAGGAAGAAGACAATGGAGAGCTGATTTCCTCCCCTCTCCCAGCAGGAGTGGGTAAGCCAAGAAGAGGAACCTCTGAGTTTCACTTGGAGCTGTGAGGGGAACCACCAGGAGGACTAAAAATAAGAGTAAAACCAAGAAAAGTCTGGAGGTGGAGGGAAGAGAGAGGAAGTGGGAGAGTGGTGATTTTCTCTTAGTCATAATAGCCAACAGATGCTTTGCAAGGATTCTAAATTCAGAAACGGAGGGCTATGTGTGATATAAAGAATTATAAAAAGAACCACTACAAAAGCCAAAAACAGAATCTATGACTTCCACATTACTAACAGATAGACCCACACGTACACATGTTCATACATAAAACAACTCGAAAATAGCCAAGGGAGGGCAAATAGCAAAAGGTAGACAAAGAGGAAGCTTAAGACCACAGGAAATATTAGAGACCAAGGACACAGCACATCAGAATTGTAAAATAGGACAATCGCATCTATAAAAAGAAGATAAATCAGAAAGTCAAACAGGAAAGATGAACTCTACGTGAGCCTGATTACGACCGAGGAAAGTTAGCAAAGAGTGTCCAAGAGTAGGGATGATGCGGGAGGCCTGACCTTGAGTGCTGGTGACAGATGGAGCCATCAGTGAAATCTACAGGCAACGCAAGGCAACACATTTAAATACTTTGAGGAAAGAAGTGATTGTTCTAGAGAACCATAAAACACCCAAATCGACTCAAGACAAAAGATCAATTTTCATAGACGAGAGGAAAGAGAGCAACCCTTAGTGAAGGGACGGGCCGTGGGGACCTCTCTGCATCCACTCACCCTGTGGATGCTTTTGTAGACGAGACACGGGCAAGGGAAGAAGTCTCCCAGTTTTTTTTTTGTAAGGTTGGCACGATTCTGGTCCCCGTTGTAGTACAGAAAATAAGTAGGAACACACCTCTGAAAATCCTGACTGCGATACCAGCCCTGAGAAGAGAAGACAACCAATATCACAATGACATAGATTATATGCCCAAGATAATAAAAACCCGAAGACAGAACCACAGGACAACTGACATACACACTCTGAGCCCATTAGCTTTTAACATCGTCTGAGCAGTTCTGAAGGTAACAGCGTTTTACAGTACAAACACTGGAACGTCAGAGCTGAAGTTACTTCCCTCCGCTGACGACAGAAGGGCCTCGTAGACAAGCCGGGACAGCCAGGCAAAAGTTACGAATTTAGTGAACTGGCTGGACATATATGAAAATCAAGAAGGCTTTTTTTTCTAATAAGTAATAATAATAACAAATAATAAACACAATCTTTAAAGTATGTAAGAAGACATTTAACAGAAATCTCAAGAGGCCTATATACTAAAAAAAAAACAGCTATATTATGTTAACAGAGGACACAAATTAGGAAATGAGCATGTGAAAAGGCTAAAAAGATTTGTTTTCATAAACATGTTGGTTTTATAAAAACTAACATAGAATGAAGATAAACTCTAAAATAAAGATTCTAGTTTGCAATGATGGTAGACTAGATTAATCTAACCAATCCTCCAATTAAAAACAATTGGGAAAAAGTGAATATGATTTTTACGAATTTTAAAAACCATTTGAATCTCCCAAGAACTTCAGAAATTAAAGAGGGAAAACTTAGAGAACTTGGAATTCAGAGATGCCAATACACAGATTCAGAAGACACGCAGGGGACGAGGCAGAGAGTAATGTCAGGAGATGGGGGGCGGTCAGGGGTGCAAACACAGACATGGACTCAGACTCTAACATGGACTCAGATTCAGACTCAGACACGGACTCAGACATAGACACGGACTCAGACTCAGACATGGACTCAGACAGACTCAGACATGGGCTCAGACTCAGACACAGACTCAGACATGGGCTCAGACTCAGACATGGACTCAGACTCAGACACAGACATGGCTCAGACTCAGATTCAGACAAAGAAATGGACTCAGACTCAGACATGGACTCAGACTCAGACACAGATACAGACTCAGAAACTCAGATTCAGACAGAGACACAGACTCAGACACAGACTTGGACTCAGACTCAGACATGGACTTGGACTCAGACTCAGACATGGGCTCAGACTCAGACACAGACTCGGACATGGGCTCGGACTCAGACACAGACTCAGACTCAGACACAGACATGGCTCAGACTCAGATTCAGACAAAGAAATGGACTCAGACTCAGACATGGACTCAGACTCAGACACAGATACGGACTCAGACTCAGATTCAGAGACACAGACTCAGACACAGACTGGGACTCAGACTCAGACATGGACTTGGACTTGGACTCAGACAGAGACACAAACTCAGACTCAGACTCAGAGCCAGACTCAGGCAAAGATTCAGACTCAGACTCAGATTCACACACACTTGGACCCATAGGCAGATGGGGTAAATGCCCATACCCTATATGAGTGTAGCAAAGGGAAAATCTGGGAGAAAGATACTGGGTGGTCATCAGGGTTTTCTGCATGAGGAAGGAGACTTCTTCAGACAGAAGGGGAAAATTCAGGATGCCAGAAAGATACCAGACTAACAATAAGGAGCAAGAGGTGCTAACAAGTCACAGTTGTTATGAAGTTTGTCCCTGGTGTATAATTGTTCATGAACACATATATGCAAGTCAAGTGAACCCAGTTAATACAGCAGGTAAAGAAAACCAATACCCAGATGCATGTTATTTCTCGCTGGTAGTTCTGACACAGCCCGAAGTAAAAGGAGGCACAAACACATCATAGAAAATCCCAATGAAGAAGAAGTAGGTTGTGGATACTAATGTCTGGTAAGCTTGGAGTTGGGGCAGGGTTTGTTAAGCAAGACAAGAGTGGCAAGGAATCATGGCAAAAGTTGCATTCAGTAAACACACACACACACACACACACACACACACTCTCATGACTCTTCAGGGTCAAGAGCTGAGAGGACATTGATGTGAACACCACAGTAAGTGGGTTGGGAAACCTTGACTGTCAGCCCATGTGTCAGATCAACATGAGCAAGTTCGAAGACAGAGCTGCTGAACAAAATAATGAGCATGTTTCCAGCACCGTGAAACACAGATGAAGTCGACCCCCCTAGACAATAAAGAAAGATCCCAATAATGTCAAATGAAGGAACTGTCCCCTTTGCAAACTACAACCTCTGATCATCGTGTAAGGTAAGTGGATAGCAATCCCTAAAAGAATGAATAAAAAACTGTTTGGAAATGTTTTAAATATATAAATAGCAGTTGAGTCGAGGAAGAGATCAACATCTGGAAAACAATCTTAAGGAAAATGAAGCATATTCAGTCTTGCAAGTTGTGCCCCGACTGCTCAGAAGAACATTCTCAGAACTCGTGGATGACTTACAGCTTCCTCATTGGTTGAGGGAAATGAATAATATTAGCCCTTAAATAGAATTCAGAACTTCTAAATTGTTTGTTTTTGTTTACAAAGAAAGAAACAAAAATAAGTAAGTAATGAGAACACAAGTTGAAAAATAATACCATTAAAGAGAGTCAAAGAAACCATCCTCAGCTTCAGTTCATCACTTACATGGCAGCGGAAGCCACAGGGAGGCTAAGAACCCAGCACCCCAGCCCATGCTCAGGGTGACATGGAACCAAAAGTGATCAGATCATCACAAACAGCTACAACTGCAACCTGAGGGCAGCAAGGCACACAGCCCAACCCTCAGCCGTAAGAACCTGCTTCTGGCCAGCCCCCTGGTAGACCAAGAAACCGAGGACGAGCAGGCTTGTGGAGCCACTCAGCAGGCTCCCAGGCTCCCCTGTTCCCAGAGGCTCACAGGACGACCTGCTGACTCTCAGACTACCTGACGGTGGAAAGACTATATAGCCAAGACCTATGATTGGTAAATGTGATGGTTTCTCGGTAAGATAAACACAGTTATCCTATGACCTAGGAATTCGACTTCTGGGTATAGTCCCACTGCGATTGAAAAGAAGTATTCAAACAAAAACTTGTCCATACCTGTTCTCAGGAGCCCTACTCACAGCAGCCAAGAGCTGGAAGCAGCCTAATGCCGTCTGCTGGTTAGCAGAGAAACACCACGTGCGATGGTCGAACAATGGAATATTATTCAGCCATAAAAGAAGTGAAGTACTGATATGTGGGAAAACCTGGATGAACCTTGGAAACACCATGCTTAGTGAAGGAAGCCAGATTCCATTTATATGAAAAATGCAGAAGAGACAGAGGCAGATGGAGAGAAAGTGGGGCGTGACTGCCTAATGGAGGCAGGGTTTCCATGTGGAGTGATAAAATGCTTTCGAACTAGTAGTGATGATGCTTGCACATCCCGAACATACTTAACATCACTGATTTAAAAAAAAAAAAACAGGGCACCTAGGTGGCTCAGTTGGTTAAGGTCTTCTTTTGCTCAGGTCATGATCTTGGGGTCCTGGGATCGAGCCCCTCATTGGATTCCTGCTCAGGCGAGAGCCTGCTTCTCCCTCTCCCTGACCCTTGCCTCTCTCTCTCTCTCTCTTTCTCTCTCATATGAATAAATAAAATCTCTCATATAAATAAATAAAATCTTTATTAAAAGTAATGTGGGAAGCTAGGCTCTCTCAAGTTCTTTCAAGGAGAGCTTAATTTTTTTTAATTTTTTTAATTTAATTTCTTTAAATTTTTAAAAGAAATAAGGCAATGCTATCATGCTATCACACTTTTTTTTTAATTTTTTTTTTAAAGATTTTATTTATTTATTTGACACAGAGAGAGAGAGAGAGATCACAAGGAGGCAGAGAGGCAGGCAGAGAGAGAGGAGGAAGCAGGCTCCCTGCCGAGCAGAGAGCCCGATGCGGGCCTCGATCCCAGGACCCTGAGATCATGACCTGAGCCGAAGGCAGAGGCTTTAACCCACTGAGCCACCCAGGCGCCCGCTATCACACTTTTATATAGAAAAATACTTTCAGACATCAATGGCACAGATAGAAATTTACCTTATTGGGTATACTTGACAAGGTCTAAATTCCAGGTTTTTTTTCATTAAGTCATTAATTCAACATTAAAATGAAATTGAAGACAAATTGATAATAGAGAACTGATTTTTAAAATCATAGTAGAATTTTTAAAAATTGTAGTAACACTATAAAATGATTACTGTGTCCCATTAAAAATAGAATATAGCTATGTTGGTATAAGGAAACTTTTCTAAGCTATATTATTAAAGGGAAAAGAAAGTACAGAACATACTGTAGGAGACTTTCATGTAAATGAAAATCAAATCCATTTTTAAAATTCATATATCTCACAAATATTGTCCTGTGCACGTACAGTATAGCTCTTCACAGAGGTGCAGCCCAGATGAAGGATGGTGTCGGAGTGGGGAGTCACCCCCAGTCACATGGCTCAGGGGCAAGGGCAGAGGACAGGAAGCGGCTGGGGGAACGGGCCCCCAACGTTCACTGACCGAGACTCTGTCCTTGGCCAAGCGGTAGGCAGGCCAGTTTAGCAAGAACAATGGAAAAGTGCTTTTCCATCCAGTGCTCCATGGCCATAAATCCTGCTCTTTCTAGCCGCCTTAGGAGTTGAGCCCATCTCTCCCTGCCCCTGTCACGGCTGTCAGTGCTGCTGGCACCGATTCAAGGCAGCAGTCCTGAATCAAGGCTCCCTTCCTGGGCACCTGGGTGGCTCAGTCAGTTGAGCGTCTGCCTTCAGCTCAGGTTATGATCCCGGGGTCTTGGGATCGAGCCCTAGGTTGGGCTCCCTGAGTGGGGAGTCTGCTTCTTCCTCTCCCCCCAACCCCATTCATGCTCTCGTTCTCTGTCTCTCACAGAAATAAATAAATAAATTTCCCTTCCCACGTTCACACGTGTCAGAATGCTACCACGGCCAGAAGGCTGGCCAGGACACCCTGAGGGTTTCCCCAGGTTTGTAAGGGGAGGAAGAGAGGCAGCAGACACTTACTGTGACAAACGCCCATGGTCCCCCATCTGACCCAGGGCCTGAGTCCAGAGCGACAGACAGCATGACCGCTTCTTCCAGCGCTCAGCCTATGCACACTGTTTCCCGAAGCAGAGGCTTTACAAACCAAGTGACCCAAAGTCTAAACCCAGGCACAGCTGCTACGTGGTGGCAGAAAGGGCTTCTCTCCCCGGGGCTCCTGGCAGAAGCAGAAATGGAGAGTGAGGGCCCTTGGTGCGGTCATGCTCTGGGTTCTTCTTTAAAATTCTACACATTACATATCAACGAACAAACATCCCATGGGATATTTAAATGTCTCTGAGTAAGGTGCCTTAATACTAAGACTAATAATATAAATAGTCAACAATTACCATGAATGCTTTAAAAATCACCTGATTGACCCATGATCATTTGTGTTTGCTGCACAGAAAGGATCAGTGCTTCGCAGAGAAGGAAAGCCCCAAGGATTGAACCCAGCAGACTGTTTTGCACATCATTTGATTGCATTAAATTTCCCCAAATTTAAACTAAGGTTGCATCTGCATTGTTGCCTAGGCAAAAGCAATCTCTTTTTTCCAGGACTCTAGGTAACCAGAAACCCATGTGAAGATTTCACACACAAAAACCATGATTTATCTCACAAGAAACAGAGCTTTGAATCTTGAAAAAACATTTCTAATACTAATTCAAGATTGCAATGTTAAGTCATCTAATATAAAGGTATGAATTATATGCCTTACCATCCACTCACTTCTCTTAAAAACAACTGGTAAGTGTATTTCAGAGCATTTAACAGAATGCTACGCCTTTCTCTTATCTTAGCATCAAAACTATGAGCAGAGTACTTCCACTTCCCTGTACCTGCTCTCTTTGTTCGATAGTCACAGTAATATCTCTATGTTTACTTTCCGTGCGCAAATAACCATTACATCAAGATTTTGTCCGGGACATTTTTCTCTCGCCCTAGGACTATAAAAGGGAGTTGTTTTCCTATGCTTAGCCCACAAACGTTTTGGAAAGATGAAAATGTCAAAGGCCGAGGGAACAAATGTCACTTGGAACAAACAGCCTTGTATAATAGTCTCCATGTCATTAGATGTCCACGTGTTTATTTAAATGAAAATGGGACAGGTTGGTAATGTTGTCTCTTTAAAGTTTGGATGCTGCTTTCAGGGGCCAACAGTACACATGATTTGAAATTATTTACTGTTCAAAACCCTGAATGCATCATTCTTTAAAACTTTCTGATACTGCAATTTCATTACAACTTACTAGATGATTTCTTCAGACACCTATGTCTGTGCTTGTATATCTAAATTAAATATTAATGTATATGGATGTGGCATGTTTGAATAAGGTGCTTCTTAAGATAACCAACTGAATAGTAAGAGTAACAAAGTTGAAAGTAGAATAACAAAGTGCGAAGTAAATACAGTTTCAAGGCTGAGTATCACAGACTCGAGTCCCTGGGACTTTCCTGGGCTGCCTGGTTCTTTGCCCATAGCTAACGTGCAGCACGCAGGTCCTGTCCCCTCTGGTGGCCAGGGAACACGTGCAGCACTTGAATGGACTGCACAACTCAGCTCCTCCGAATGGACCGAGTGAGTCACAGTGTGCTCTTGGGAGCAAAAATGGCCACAGCTATACTTAACAGGCTTTCAACACTGTATATTTTTTACACGTCAGTGCCCGTATTGCCCATTAACTAAGGTTTCTGGCAGATGATACACAACAGATTTAATTATGGAACACAGAATTAAACTATGAAATGGCATAAATAAGATGACAGGACTGTAATCTTCCCAGGGAATCTTTTAAAAGCAGAAACCTGATGACAGGTTTTCATTGCATAGAAATATTTCAGTGCCTCCCAGTGCCTTTAGAAATCATTTTACAACCTGAAATACTTCTTTGGACACTAACCCACGTAAACTTTTACCCCTTGCATGGATCACTGCAGCAACTCACGAGGCTCCGTTAATAATCGAGGCTAAGTGCATGGTGTATCACACCTCGACTAACCTTCCTCACAACCGCAGACAGTAACACTAGTCCCATTTTGCAGAGGAGGAGCGTGAGACAGCGAGGACCCTGCACTAGAGACTGGGCTACACAGGATTCCCATTCAGCCTAGGGAAAGCCTGTGCTCTTAAAATCCTCTCCTCCCTACTACGAAACAGTGGGAACAGTGAAACAAACGAATAAAGCAGAAAATACACAAAACCTAAGGCAGTTGTTAAGGAAAAACATTTAAAATTATGTAATCCATTATAAAATATTTCTTGGTATCATGAAAATAAAGACAATCTCATTTAAAATGGGGGGGGCAGGATGGGGGGGGAGTCGGAGACCTAACATCATCACATCCCCGGAGTTGAGCCAGACGGTCAGGAGCCCGCCCCGAGCACCCACACTCCCAACAGGGGGCGGAAGACCGAGGAGCGGCAGCTCTAGGACAGACAAGCGCCCAGTTCTGGAGGCAGGACGCGCGGGGAAGGGAGTCCAGCGGACACACGCGGAGGGGAGGGCCGCGGGGCACGACACCGGAACTGCTAGGCGTCGGCTCCGCGGACGGACGGGCCGCAGAGGCGAAGCGGGGTGCAGCCCCCGCGGGGACCGGCTGGTCTCAGGCCCGCGGGGACACGGGGAGACCCGGGCCGTCTGAGGGCGGCAGAGCTCCCGGGTGTCGGGGGGAAGCCGGCGGCCCAGACGGAGCCGAGGGGGGCTGTCAGCTCGGTCCCCCCGAACCGCGATCCGAGGCACAGTCGGGCCGCTGCGCTGGGAACGGGGAGCCCGCGGGCGGCAGACCCGAGAGACTCACCTTCCTCCTCCGGGAGCGGCGGCGCGGGAGCGGCTGCGGGAGCGGCCGGGTGGGGAGACTCCGGACGGGGCTCCCGGGCCAGAGACGGAGACGCGCGGTCCCAGGCCGGGGAGCTCGGAGCGCGGCCGGACACCAGGACACGGGACGGACGGACTGCTCTTCTCGGAGGCGCCCTGAGCACTGGGGCCCGAGCGCGCGGCTCCTCCGGGTCGGAGACTGGGAGCCGCCATCTTCAGTCCCGGCCTCCAGCGCGGTACGGAAAGCGCTCAGGGGACAAAAGCTCCGAGAGCGAAGCGAGCGGAGGACTCAGCCCCGCCCCTGGCGAGGGCGGTGCGGTCCCGCCTCGGGCGCAGACGCTGCAGAGTCACGGCAACGGGCCCGTCCCCAGAAGAGCATCCGGCCAAGACCAGCTTCACCAACCGCTGAGACCTGCGGAGCTCCAGAGCTACGGGAATACAGCACGGAGGATTCAGGGCTCTTTCCCCATGATCCTTTAGTCTTTCGAAGCTCAATTTTTAAAATTTTGTATTTTCTTATTCTATTTTTTTATTTTTCCTCTTTCCTATTTTAACCTTTTTAAACTATTTTATCAATACATTTTTTAAAAAATCTTTTTAATTTTCATTGTTATAGTCATATTCTATCCCTTCATTGTATTTAACCTTATTTTTGTAAATATATATATATATGTGTGTGTGTGTATACATATATATATAAATGTTTTTCTTTCTTTAAAATTTTGGGATTAAGTTTCTTCTAACAGGTCAAACCATACCCTAAACCTAGCACACGGCTTTCTTCTAGATTGCAGCCTGATTGCATTCTTTCCTCTTTTTTTTTCTTTTTTCAACCAGCTTCCTATCTTATAAATTCCTTTTTTACAGTATTTTTCAATTTTAATCTTTATAGTCATATTCCACCCCTTCATCATGTTCACCCTTATTTTTCTCTCTATATAAGTTTTTCTTTCTTTAAAATTTTGGGAGGCAGTTTCTTCTAACAGATCAAAACACACCCAAAATCAAGTGTATGGCTCTGTTCTATTTACCAGTCTACTATCTATATCTTTATCTATAGATAAAGATATAGATATTAGAGATAGATATTTCTTTTCCTTCTTCCTTCTCCACATGGTTTTGGGTTTCTTCCAGTTTGGTTAGTGTATATTTTTCTGAGGTCATTGCTACCCTTTTAGTATTTTGGTCTCTCATTCATCTATTCTTATCTGTATAAAATGACAAGGCAGAAAAGCTCACCACAAAAAAAAAAGAACAAGAGGCAGTATTGACAGCTAGGAACCTAATCAATACGGACATTAGTAATATGTCAGAAAAGAGTTCAAAATGATGATTATCAAGGAGCTAACTGGGCTTGAAAAAAGCATGGAAGATACTAGAGAATCCCTTTCTGGAGAAATAAAAGAACTAAATTATAACCAAGTTGAAATTAAAAAAGCTATTAATGAGGTGAAATAAAAATGGAGGCTCTTACTACTAGGATAAATGAGGCAGAAGAGATAATTCGTGATATAGAAGACCAAATGATGGAGAATAAAGAAGCTGAGAAAAAGAGAAATAAGCAACTACTGGACCACGAGGTGAGAATTCGAGAGAGAAGTGATACCATAAGACAAAACAATATTAGAATAATTGGGATCCCAGAAGAAGAAATGAAGAGAGGGGCAGAAGGTATATTAGAGCAAATTATAGCAGAGAATTTCCCTAATTTGGCAAAGGGAACAAGCATCAAAATCCAGGAGGCACAGAAAACACCCCCCAAAATCAATAAAAATAGGTCCACACCCCCTCATCTAATAGTAAAACTTACAAATCTCAGTGGCAAAGAGAAAATCCTGAAAGCATCTTGGGACAAGAGGTCTGTAACATACGATGGTAGAAATATTAGACTGACAGCAGACTTATCCACAGAGACCTGGCAGGCCAGAAAGAACTGGCATGATATATTCAGAGCACTAAATGAGAAAAATATGCAGCCCAGCCAAGAATACTATATCCAGCTAGGCTGTCACTGAAAATAGAAGGAGAGATAAAAAACTTCCAGGCCAAAAAAAAAAAAAAAGTAGAAGAATTTGCAAACACCAAACCAGTCCTACAGGAAATATTGAAAGGGGTCCTCTAAGCAAAGAGAGATCCTAAAAGTAACAGTCCAGAAAGGAAGAGACACAATATACAGTAACAGTCACCTTACAGGCAATACAACAGCACTAAATTCATATCTTTCAATAGTAACCTTGAATGTAAATGGGGAAATGCCCCAAGTAAAAGACACAGGATATCGCAATGGATAAAAAAATACAAGACCTATCAATATACTGTCTAGAAAAAACTCAGACCCTAAGACACGTCCAAATTTAAAGTGAGGGGGTGGAAAACAATTTACCATGCTAATGGACATCAAAAGAAAGCTGGGGGTAGCAATCTTAATATCAGATAAATTAGATTTTAAGCCAAAGACTATAATAAGAGATGAGGAAGGACACTATGTCATACTTAAAGAATCTGTCCAACAAGAAGGTCTAACAATTTTAAATATCTATATCCCTAACATGGGAGCAGCCAATTACATAAACCAGTTAATAACAAAATCAAAGAAACACATTGACAATAATACAGTAATAGTAGGGGACTTTAACTCTCCCCTCACTGAAATGGACAGATCATCGAAGCAAAAGATCAACAAGGAAATAAAGGTTTTAAATGACACACTGGGACAAAAGGACATCACAGATATATTCAGAACAATCCATCCCAAAGTTACAGGATACACATCCTTCTCCAGTGCACATGGAACATTCTCCAGAATAGATCACATCCTGGGTCACAAATCAGGTCTCAACCGGTACCAAAACATTGGGATCATTCCCTGCATATTCTCAGACCACAGTGCTTTGAAACTAGAACTCAACCACAAGAGGAAAGCTGGAAAGAACTCAAATACATGGAGGCTAAAGAGCAGCCTATCAAAGAAGGAATGGGTCAACCAGGAAATTAAAGAAGAATTTAAAAAATTCATAGAAACAAATGAAAGTGAAAACACAACTGTTCAAAATCTTTGGGACACATCAAAGGGGGTCCTGAGAGGAAACTATATAATAATACAAGCCTTTCTCAAGAAACAAGAAAGGTCTCAAGTACACAACCTACCCTATACCTTAAGAGGCTGGAGAAAGAACAGCAAATAAAGCCTAAACCCAATAGGAGAAGAGATATAATAAAGAGCAGAGCAGAAATCAATGAAATAGAAACCAAAAAACAATAGAACAAATCAATGAAACAAGGAGCTGGTTCTTTGAAAGAATTAATAAGATTGATAAACCCCTGGCCAGACTTATCAAAAAGAAAAGAGAAAGGACCCAAATTAATAAAACTGGCAATAAAGAAGTCAAACTGTCACTGTTTGCAGATGATATGATACTTTATGTGGAAAACCCAAAGGACTCCACTCCAAAACTGCCAGAACTCATACAGGAATTCAGTAAAGTGTCAAGATACAAAATCAATGCACAGAAATCAGTTGCATTTCTATACACCAACAGCAAGACAGAAGAAAGTGAAATTAAGGAGTCGATCCCATTTACAATTGCACCCAAAACCATAAGATACCTAGGAATAAACCTAACCCAAGAGGCAAAGAATCTGTACTCAGAAAACTATAAAGTACCCATGAAAGAAATTGAGGAAGACACAAAGAAATGGAAAAATGTTCCATGCTCATGGATTGGAAGAACAAATATTGTGAAAATGTCTATGCTACCTAAAGCAATCTACACATTTAATGCAATTACTATCAAAATACCAGCAATTTATTTCAAAGAAATGGAATAAATAATCCTAAAATTTTAATGGAACAGAAAAGACCCCAAATAGCCAGAGGAATGTTGAAAAAGAAAACCAAAGTTGGCAGCATCACAATTCCAGACTTCAAGCTCTATTACAAAGTTGTCATCATCAAGACAGTATGGTACTGGCACAAAAACAGACACATAGTTTACCAGAACAGAATAGAGAACCCAGAAATGGACCCTCAACTCTATGGCAACTAATCTTCGACAAAGCAGGAAAGAATGTCCAGTGGACAAAAGACAGTCTCTTCAATAAATGGTGTTGGGAAAACTGGACAGCCACAGTCAGAGGAATGAAACTGGACCATTTCCTTACACCACACACAAAAATAGACTCAAAATGGATGAATGACCTCAATGTGAGACAGGAATCCATCAAAATCCTTGAAGAGAACACAGGTAGCAACCTCTTTGACCTCAGCTGCAGCAACTTCTTCCTAGGAACATCACCAAAGGCAATGGAAGCAAGAGCAAAAATGAACTATTGGGACTTCATCAAGGTCAAAATCTTTTGCACGGCAAAGGAAACAGCCAACAAAACCAAAAGACAACTGACAGAATGGGAGAAGATATTTGCAAAATGATATATCAGATAAAGGGCTAGTATCCAAAATCTATAAAGAACCTATAACGCTCCACACCCAAAGAATAAATAATCCAATCAAGAAATGGGCAGAAGACACGAACAGACATTTCTCCAAAGAAGACATCCAAATGGCCAACGCACACATGAAAAAGTGCTCAACATCACTTGGCATCAGGGAAATATGAATCAAAACATTTTTCATATAGAAAATTCATGTCCTGCCTTTAAGAAAAAGAATGATGATCGCCCCCAGCCCCAACGCTCACCACTACAACTTTAAGCACCTGTTCTGCTCCCGTGAACTTTTGTTCAAAACAGCCCTCCCCAGTTTCCTCCTAAAACCTGTTAAAAGCAGACCTTCCCTTTGTCTCTTCAGACTTGCCCATGGTTCACCATACCTTGTAAGTCCCAAATTGCCCTTCTTCCGCTAGTCCCAAATAAACTCACTTTTTAATCAAATGAAATTATGTTTACTTTGTATAGTGTGAACAGTATGAAAGATTCAGAAACTTACAAGTACATGAGGACACGCCCCTACTGTCCCCAGCATCACAGTCTCCATTAAGAGTAACTGATAGCAGGTGACATGTGCCCACTTCCACCCTTTTCCATATATTCATCCCCGCACTGAACCACTGTGATGCCCAGATATGCATATATATGCCGTGTGTGTGTGTGTGTGTGTGTGTGTGTGTGAATTCTGTATTTGGTTCCCTGAATTATTCATTGATTCTTATCCAGATTTTTACACTTTTATTTCTGTATACATTTCATGATGTGTTATGATATCTACTGAGCAAGTACCCCTCATTTTCCCCATCATTTATTTAGCTCATCTTCTATATTTTCATGTGAGCTTTACAATGAACTTGTCAGATGCCATAAAAATATGCTTGGAATTTTGATTAGGATTACCTTAAACTCCTCAGTTTGGGGAGAAGCACCAGACCGCATGTACCCCTCGGAAATGCCACCATGATCTTCATGAATTTATGTCTTTTTGAAATGCTCAGATGAGGCTGTACCATTGTTTCGTGGGATAGATTAATTATTACCATCTGGCAAATTTCGTCAGCAGGGTTCATCAGGACACAGCTCTTCCCTCTGGAGGGCACAGCTCTCACTCTTTTAATGGGATGTGATGCGTCTTCTGGAGAGTTCTGGGACTATGTTCACCATTTCTCCGAAGGCATTTTATTGCTTGGGTTAGTTTTGATTCTATTTTTTGCTGAAAACTACAAGCGCTTCACCCAGATCTTTTAATTCATTGGCCTAAGTCCTCTGCATGGTCTCCTTGTTCTTTCTGAGATCCTGTGGCTCCCTCCTGGCCAACTTCTGCAGACCATGAATTGCCCACCAATTCCCTGGATGTGGCTTGGCTCCTGAGTCCCAAGTAGTAGGAGCTGAAAGCAATTAGTTGACAATAGAGGAATTGGCAGTGGGAACATCTCAGATGACCAAATGTCTGTGCTCCTTTGACAACTCCACATGCTGTCCATTCTGCCCCTCTGGGAGCAGGAGGGCCCCCCCAGGAGCAGATAAGCCCCCCCTGGGAGAAAGTGAGCCCCACCCAGGCACAGGTGAGCCCCCCAGGAGCAGGTAAGCCCCACTGGAGAGCAAATGAACCCCGCAGGAGCAGGTAAGCCCCCCCAAAACACACTCCAGGAGCATGCCTTGATCCTTCTCAGGACTAGCTTGCAGACCCTAAACAGCGTACCTCTATCCTCTGTGTGTCCCTTTCCATCTTACTGTCTCCCAACAGCTCAGAGGCAAAGCAAACCATCTGTCACTCCCAGGCTCTCCCCTCCCTTACACACAGCAGCGGGACCAGCACTATGGTCAGCTGTGATGGGCAAAGAAATGTTGGAGTGTGCAGAGGAGCATGGTGGAGCCCAGGGCTGGGGGCTTAGGGCATAAACAAACAGAGCTAATAATATGAGTAACGACCATGGTTTTGATCTATTCTAACATACCAGTGCTGGTTATTCCACGTTCACATCACCCTTCAATCCCACAACAACCACACAGTGCATGCAGTGCTTTCCTAGCTCCATATTATGGCCGAAGAAACAAACTCAGAGCGGTTAAAGAATTTTTCTAGGGCCACACAGCTGATGAAAAGCCAAGCCAGCAGTCTAACCCCTGGGCAAAACTAATTTCTGACTCTGGGACTCAAATCCAAGAGCTCAGAAATCAAAAAGAAAAATCTCAAGTCTATGAAAGAATAGCTATCACTCACAAAGCTTCTCATTCCTCTGCATCAGGAAAGTAGAGAAAGCAAAAGTGACAGTGTGACTAACAGTGGGCATATCAGCATTTCAGATGTAATGAGGGCACTGGGGGAAGGCGCTTGTTGATGTCAGTTCCTGGTGAACCTGAGGGTACAGGAGACTATAAGCCTTTCCTTCTGCAAGATAGCAGTATATATTCAGTATGTAGGTCTCTGCAAACAAACATCTGTACTTGGCCTGAGGTTCCAAACGTGGAATTTTATTTGTTTTCCAGGTCTAACCTAGGAAGAGATCTCAAACTCCGTCTCGTGAAGAAGCAAGCTGTAGGAACAAGTCAGGTGCACCAACGCAGACAGCGGTGGGATCTCAGCCCAATCAGAGGACAAGTCCCATGAAGACGAGTGAGGGGTTGCTCATGACCTCCGTGCTCTCCCTCCCCCCACCCCCAGCATGTGCCAGCCCGGGGATGAGGTTTCCAGACAGAGCCAGGGAGGGGAATTAAGCACACGGGCTGTGGCACCTGGCCGGCTCGGCCAGAGCCAGGCAACCTTCCGGACGTGCGGCTGGTCCTACATCTGCACCTCTGAAGAGGGGGGGATGCTGCCGTCTTCCTCACAGGATGGCCCCGAGAGTTCGGTGTGAGGATACAGGTGGCCTGTCCGGCCCCCTGCCCAACATACGGATGGCACTCCATTTCTGGGAGCTGTGATTCATCTCTAATAATCACTAACCAGGTGGAAATGGGGAAACTAGAAGGACTGAGCGCCCAAAGACCTGAGTGTGGTCTTCCATCCCAGACTGGCACTGGGGTCCCAAGCTGATGGGGACAACTGGAGGAAGGACACCCAATGCAAACGCTCCTAAATGAAAGAGGAATTATTGCCCGATATTACCGTAAGCAAAGAAGATTCCTGAATACCAGCAGGCGTAAAGGTCCAGAGCCCCGGCTCTCCTCCAGCCTCTGTCTCCAGGCTGACTTCACCTTCAGGAAGGACCGCAGCCCCCTCCTCCCCCATCTCAGGCTGGAACCCCAGCTTCCTCTCTCCCCAGGGAAATTGGAAATGTCCGGGGAAGGTCACAGCGGGTCTCACGCAACTCACACCCACCTCTGGGCTGGATCTTATTTACCAGGAGAAGGAAAAATGGAATAGAGGGAACAAAACAGTAGATACCCTTCAAATACCTCCCATAAAACATGTAGTTCCATTTGGCACATCAGCGGGTGTCTGAGTCTACAAAAACCCTCGGAAAGAATTCCAATAATTATAACCATAAATTTTAAAAAGTCTCTGCTGGGTCTGAAAAGACTTGCATGTCAGTTCCTCAGAAAGTCATTTTCTCATGAGTTACAGCACAATCTTTGAGAGAAGGCAAGGAAATAATAATACGGAGTGCATCAAACGACACTGGATGAAAACAGAGCTGTAAAGATAACTGAGTAGAGGTATCTGTTGTAATCTAGAAGCTGCCGGATAGCTCATCTCACAGTTGGGTTTCTTGTTTGGTTTGGTTTGGGCGTTTTTGGGTTTTGTTTTTGTTTTTGTTTTTTTAAGATGCCATGTCCAGCTGAGCATTCATCCCTCCAAGATTAGCTCAGCTGAAGTGCTCACCGCCTATAAAATTGACTTTTGCTCCTACAGAGAGACGCTGATGAGTCCTTCTCGAGAATGCCATGAAAGAGCATAGTGGGAGAGCCGCGCTGGGGAAACAGGCTTCTCCGCAAGTGCCCGGGCCTCTGGCAGGGAATGGGGGCGCCCCAGGCAGAAAGCAGCCCTTGGGAGACACTAATTAACAGTGACAACCGTGATGGTGGCCTTTTTTTTTTTTTCCAAAATCTATTTGGAGACATGAAAGGGAACCCAGGATTCAGAAGAGAAAAGTCTCTGTAATACCTTTTAAGAGGTAATGTAGCGAGGGTGTTAAGAGCTATGGCTTCTTAGTTTTTAATTGTTAAAAATTGTCCTTGATGATTTTGCATTTCTTGTCTCCACTCAGGCAAGAGAACAGCTTTCGAGGTTGGAGGAATTAGAGTCGGGCAAACAACTCTATGGTGTGGGCAGCCGTGGGCTGCCGAAGGAGTTGACTTGGAAGGCTTTTAAGATCTTAAACCCCTTTAAGGAAGTTCATGTCCAGAGATTGGGAGACATGTTTTGTGATTTTTAGAATATACTGTACTCTGAATTTTATTTAAAAAGTGGCTTAATGTCGGCCCCTGGGTGGCTCAGTGGGTTGGGCGTCTGTCTTCAGCTCAGGTCATGATCTCAGGGTCCTGGGATCGAACCCCACATTGGGCTCCTTGCTCAGTGGGGAGCCTGCTTCTCCCTCTGCCTCTCCCTCTGCCTGCTTCTCTGCCTACTTGTGCTGTCTACATCTCTGTCAAATAAATAAATAAAATCTTTATTTTAAAAAAGTGGCTTAATAATACCAATTACACTGTCTAACTTAAGACGGGAGTTGTTTGTGAGTATCTGTTCAGGTTGTGTTCTGAAGGAGGACTCGAGGTCACCATGCAATGATGGAGTGACTCAAGATGACAAGCTAGTAGTTCATCTGATACTTACTACACTCTCTCTTGTTTGAAAGATGTCACCCCCTCGGAGCATCGTAGCTCTGTCGTGAGAAGGGTCTGTGCTTCCAGGGAGAAGCGGGGGCCAGACCCTGGCATTGAGCCCCTTGGAATGTTTCTTCTTAATTCTCTTCACTGCATCATAGCTTCTTGTGATCTGCCTTCGTTGACTGGTTCACTTACTGGTAAAGACAGAAGAATGCTAATGCTATATTTATTGACAGGACAGAGTACATTGTCTCTACCTGCCTTCGGGACGAAAGCAAAAAGACATTTTTGAAAAATCCTCACCTTTAGGGAATCTCTTCCATGTCTCTAGCTGCCAGAGGGAAGGTTAGAGCCCCATGTCTTTCTGGACAACTGGCTTTGCACACTCGTCACCCTCAGAGAGGTAATTATGGTTCCTCAGGGTGCAGATGTGACTGTGGCTTCAGTGAAGTTGTATTTTTATACCGAGCTAATGACACGGAGGGCATACCACTGCACACGCATTGTGAAGACCTGCCAGGTGGTGGAGTCGGTACCATGTAAGTGACAGGTGGAATCATGAGTATCAGATCATAAAATGACTTTGTTGGTTTGAAGGTCAGTGGCAGTGCGTCCTCAGCAGCTGGCTGCACAACACCGTATTATGCGTTTGACACTTACCAAAGTGCTAACAGGCATGGTAAGTGACGAACAGAGAGGACTATTCTTTGAAGACACCTGGCCGGAGGGCGAATCTGTATCGCCATCAGTGGTCTTGATGTTGCTCGCTCAGATCATCGGATGTCTCCTAACCAGAGATTGGCTTTAATGCCTTTCAATTCTTAGCATGAAAAAAATACTAGCGGGAAAAATTGTTTTGAGAATTCAGGAATTCGTAAGATTTTAATTTGATTGACTTTTCAAAAATCTGAATTTATTAACTCATGTCTTGAAACAGTCTGTCATTTTAGCCCCAGTAATGATGACAGCTGGTAATCAAACTGAATAATGTGATTACCAAGCATTAGAAGACTTCATTCTAAAATAAAAGAAAAAAGTAATTGTATGGTGACAAAAAACTGCTATAAATTCAGCGAGACATTAACTAGATTGTGCTACTATTTCTGGAAAAAATAGAACATGAATACATGAAAACGTTAGATATATAATCTTCAGACAAGGCTTACTTAGATTTCTTGTGGGTTAATGGACATTTCGATCATTTTTCTGAGGACCCCATGGTTCTCTGGATCACACATAGGGAGTCTTTTTTGGGGGGGTTCATTGTTCTCAGCAAATATAATCAACTCTGATGATTTCATGCACATGCCTAGCAATTTGGCTTTCAGCATATTCAAGAATAAAGGGTAAGTATTTGGCATTCAGTTTTCGCACGGTAGAATTTGCATGTTTTCCTCGATGCAAGCTAACAAGGGAAGGAGAGAATGAGAGGGAAAGAAACAGAAATGTCTTCTTGCTCGTGAGCTCCTTGTGGACGTGTGCGGGATGGGCTGGCCCCTCAGAAGATTCCTCTCTCACTGAGCACACAGCTCCACCACCTTTCCGTTCTGCCGTGGGAATGAGATGTGGCCACGCGGCTGTGTTCTAGAGAACACAGTGTGAGCGGAAGTGGTGTGTGCTCCTTGCAGGCCTGGCACTCTCACACTTGCCAGGCAGAATTCTCCACGCCTCTTCCCTTCCAGCTGGCCGGGATGGAGACAGCGTGGGGTGTGACCTTGAGAACCACTCCCTGAATATGGTGGTGTCATCGGTGGGAGGAACCTCAGTCCCTGCAGGACCACCTGGCAGAGGGTGGGGGAGGGCTACCCACCAGTCAAGAGTGCTGACTGACTAATCGACTGAGAAGTAGGTTTTAATAATATCTGAGTCATTCATTATACGTTCTGAATTTTGTTATGACTGTGGCCTTGACTGATGCACTATGGAAGAAATGTTGAATTACCCTTAACCAGAGGCGAATCTAGTGTTGTGATGATTCTGTGAGGTAGACCAAGAAATGGCAAGTAGAACCTAATTTCCCCTGCCTATTTCGGGCAAAACTTGCACATTCTTAGCAGGCCACTGGTGTATCTCCCATGTGAGCTGGAGCATGCTTGAAAAGCATTCGATCTAGTTTTAGGTTCACACCTTCTTGACTGAAAGCAGATGTCCTTCTGTCCTGCCATCTCTTTAAACGCATGGCTCTCCAGTGCCAATCCCTCCTCCACCGCAGGTTGTATTCCCCGTGGAAGCAGCATTGCCTGGAAGCAGGACAAAACACCATCTCAACCTCTGTATTTGGCGGAATGTGCTCTTAGGTTCCTAATTCTGTTATGTATATAGATGTGAATTTTAAAATGTCTGTTTAGCATTGTCAACAGCTTAGGGAATATAACAGGAGATCAGTGAAAAACACATTTCCCCAAATGAATTTGTTTTTTAGTAATAACAGGCCATCAAGGATTGAGTCATCTAAACTACTCCAGAGAAGTCAATTGTCATTTTATTTGCTGTGTTTTGTTTTGTTTTTCTTACCTTAAAAATGTTCAGCTAACTTCCCTAAAGTCTGGGAATAAATATTTGCAAGAGACACATCTGACAAAGGACTGTTGTCCACAATATACAAAGAACTCTTAAAATTCAACAGTAAGAAAACAGGCCACTCAATTTTATAATGGGCCAAAGACCTGAACAGACAGCTCACCAAAGAAGATACCCAGATGACAAATAAGCATAGGAAAAGATGCTCCACCTTTAACGTCATCAGGGAGTACAAATTCAAACAGCAGTGAGATACCACTACACATCCATCAGAATGGCCAACATCTGGAAGAGTGACAACACCAAATGTTGGTAAGGAAATGGAGCAAGGAGTGTCATACCTGGTCTGTGGTTACAGCTACTCCAGAAGACAGTTTGGTGGTTTACAAAAGTAACTATAGCCTCCCCAGGGGATGGCCATCACAGTCTTTGCAATTCAGCCAAAGAATTTGAAGACTTATGTCCACCTCCCTTAGATGTTTCCAACAGTTTTATTTATAACTGCCAACATCTGGAAACAAACATTATGTCCTTTGGTAGATAAATAAGTAGTATTTCAGTAGATAAACAAGCTTTAGTACCTTTAGACAATGGAGTATTATTTAGCCCTAAACTATTATTTTTTTTAAAGATTTTACTTATTCATTTGAGAGAGAGAGAGGGAGAGGGAACATGAGAGGGGAGAAGATTAGAGGGAGAAGCAGACTCCCCATGGACCTGGGAGCCTGATACTCCAGGATCATGACCTGAACGGAAGGCAGTTGCTTAACCAACTGAGCCACCCAGGCACCCACCCTAAACTATTATTAACGCACTACCAAGCTCTAAGAAGACAAGGAGAAAGCTGAATGCATATCACACAGTGAAAGAAGCCGGTCCTACTGGGTGTTTCCAACTCTATTACATTCTGCAAGTGGCAAAACCATGGAGACGATGAAAGTAAGTAACCGTGAAGGCGGGAGGGGCAAGTGGGCGACATAGGATTTCTAGAGCATTGACGATACAGCCCAAGCTATCATGACGGATACAAGTCATACGCATGTCCAAACCCCCAGAATATGCTACACCAAAGTGAATTTTGATGCAAAGGAAGACCTGGGGCGATCATGACTTGTCAATGGAGGTTTACCCTTGGTTAAAAAAAAAAACAGACCTACGTACCATCCTGTGCAGTGTGTTGGTAACGGGGACACTAGTTATGTGTGAAACGGTGGGTACCTGGAAAATCCGTCCCTTCCTCTCAGTTTTGCTAAAATGATTCTGAAAGTCTCTGTGGATCTACCGGGAAGAAAGAAATTGCCCCCCGATTGGGCAGGATAGGGCTGTACCCCAACACTAGCAACTTCCAGGTGCTGTTGGAACAGGCAAGCTGGAAGGGGCCAGGTGGGGACGCGGTCCCAGCACCCAGAGAAAGAGAAAGCCTGGTGGGAGACCGGCCTGGCGGGAGGGGTTACATCCCTCGAGGCGCGAATGGACTCAGTGTCCCTGCAGGGAGCAAGTGAGCACCCCGACCTTACTTCCCCCCCTGCCCTTATCCTTTGTTGAACTCCGTTGGCCCAGATCAACTTGAGTTCTAAGGGGGTCTGGGAAAGATAGAGACACTGAGGGAAGGACAAACAAAAGACGCCAAACTAGCTTCCTCATGTTGTCACTACCCCGGAGGTGAGACCACCGTCTTTGTGGCCAGCTACTTCTCCAACCCCACCAAACAGTGATTTTCTCCTATAAAAATGGGAATGAGGGCGCCTGGGTGGCTCAGTGGGTTAAAGCCTCTGCTTTCGGCTCAGGTCATGATCTCAGGGTCCTGGGATCGAGGCCCGCATCGGGCTCTCTGCTCCGCAGGGAGCCTGCTTCCTCCTCTCTCCTCTCTCTCTGCCTGCCTCTCTGCCTACTTGTAATCTCTCTCTCTGTGTCAAATGAATAAATAAAATCTTTAAAAAAAAATGGGAATGAAAAATGCACTTACCTCAAGGTTCACTCAGAGCCCATGCACAGTGCCTGGCATATACTTTGTTCTCACTAATTGTTGGTTATTATTTTTATTACCATGCTGATTTTTGCAACCCTATTCGCGTTTATGATTTCAATTATAAAGGGCGACCAAAACACCTGCTGGGAACAATTTGCATGTCCTGCAGTGTGGGTTTCCAGATTCCCGCCTTGGTACATAAGCATCAGAAAAAGGTATATTTTGAGTGCTGAATATTAAAATATAATACAAAGAAGCAACTCTGAATCTACACTTTTGTATTCTTTTAGATTTGGGCAGGATTTCTGTCTCCTTGTCTCATCTTCTTTGATAATTTTTTAATAGCTGCAAGTATTCGGGTTTCTTATAAATCACACTTTTCATTTCCTGCCTATACATGAAGATGGGAAGTTGTGTGGAACCTCACAAAAAATAAGATGGAACATCTGACATCTGTCTAGTTCTTGAACTATTGTTCTACCAATTCTCCCTTCGATGTAGCTTTGATGTTCGTGCAACTTCCAACTGGCTCCGGAATTTAATGCAAGGGGAGAAAGATACCCCAGAGATAAAGACCACTCCCGAAGCTGCCCAGTCGGCAGCCCTTAAGGCTTTACTGAGAGACTGGAGATTTCAGGATACTGGAAAAAGATCCGAGCTGCTGTGAAGGTAGCTATTGTATTGAATCGAGTGACAGACATTATCTTTCTAGATGTGTTGGCATCTTTTTGATGTCCCGCATGTGATAGCTGTTTGTTCTGTTGGCAAATGAAGCAGATCATAATGAAAATAGGATGAGTCTGACAAGGTACCTTGGGGAATTGAGAACGCAGCCAACAATGCCCCTGATTCTCATGAATCTGTGCTGTCCCTCCCACCAGAAGGCTCAGAGCAGACGATGAGCTGAGCGGGTTTGCACTTACTTGAAGGTCCCCAAGACGAATCTCTGCCCAGTATATTTTTATCCTAAAATGTAAGTTGTACATTTCACTGTGATTTAGACAGTGACATTCGTGACAGCCGGCTGCACGGACGGAAGAAATAATGCACAGTCTGTAGAGTACAACAGAGGTTCCTGCAACAGAAGATTGTGTGCCGTCAAACCCTGGCATCGCAAAGACCGTCAGCTTGCAAATCCCCAGGAAGTACATGGTTATGATCGACGAGAGAAGCCGTTTAAAAAAAAAAAATTAACCTCAACATAGGACTCTGCCATTTTGATCATAAATTGTGTATCCGGCCTTTGGCCTCCTGGGGGGATGTGGTGCTAGTGAGTGTGTGCGTGAGAAACAGACGTGAGGAAAGGCAGGCCCCCCAAAGGCACAGGCTCCAGGGGTCTGCGTGGCCAGCAGATGAAGCAATGAGAACAGGAATCACCAGGTCCAACTGATGATGGAGGCAGAACTCAGAGAAGAATCTGGAAGGCATCCCGTTCAGGGAGTGGATCTGTGTGGGCGGCCCCAGAACCGCCCCCCCACCCTACCCGGCCTCAAAAATGCAGAAGCCCCTGGGAGGAGCTGAGGCAAAGGGATTGAGTTCGATGGGGAGAGAGATACTTTCCTATGCTCGGAACACCAAGGTAAACTCGACTTCACAAACACGGCCTCTGAAGTGTTTTTAAGCAAGAGCTAAGAAGCCCAGGAAGGACGCGTGTGTATTCATCATCAGACACATGCTACATAGTACGTTTAAGACGGTCACACGAATTATCCGATTTCACCCTCAAACACGTATATTGCATGTTCAGTAAGTCTCGACCCTTATTCTTATTTTTACTCCCAATTTTTCTTTTACTGAAACCTGCATACGCGAGGGGTGAGAAGCAAGGGGGGATTTTAGAAGAGAATTTCAGACTAGAAAACAGGAAAGGGCCCGAGGCACTCGCTCTGGATTCTGGCACTGGGCTCAGCCAATTTCTGTTGCAGCCATGAGGGAAATCTTCTGTAAATGTCAGCTCAGCCAGGAAAATTTATTTTTGCTCTGCAGTGTGATCATGCTCAATCTCCTGTTGATTTCAAGAGCTTTGAATGTCTGTGGTTTTTCCAAAGTAAAGCAATCTTGACCCGAGGCTCTGACTCATTTAAATATATCTGTCATGTACAAAGTCTATGCATGTATTAGGGAAATATTTCTTGCTTACAACATTAAAAAAAAAAGGGCATTTACAACATCCAAAGAAAATGTGCATTTGCTCTTATATGAAAGAAAAATGAGTTTAAGTGTCTCTTCTTTTTCTCTGTCATCTGTTCCCTTTCTACTATCTTTCCCAGTGATGGACTATGTTTTTTTGTTTTGTTTTGTTTTTGTAATTTGTGCTCTAAGTATAGCTTGTGTTGTCCTGGCTAACAGAAAAAATAAAGAATAATATTATCTCTTCAAAGAATGAACATGTCTTCAAATGATCAGGTCTTCATCACTGTAGAAAATTTAACAAATGCAAAAACGGAACAAAATCATCGAAACAGTAAATCCCAGAAGCTACCTCACAAAACAGCGTCCTGCCAACGCAACTTTTCACATGAACCTTGAGCCAAACAATTTAAACAGAGAGCCAGTTCCCTTTTAAAAAGCCATCGTTTAAATGACCTGTGGCCGTGGGAACCCCAGGACTCATAAATAACAACGCAGCTTGAAGCCAAGGAAAGTTGCTCACCTTCACGGTGATCTTGTTGAATATTCAGGAAAATGTGGCCGAAACATTCGTCACCTGATGGCATTAAAAAATATATTTCTCACGACTGAGTTACTCTGGGGGGTGGGGGGCTGTTGACAAATACAATAACACTACTTCAGTCCACTTGCCTGCAACATTTTGCATGAAAGAAATCCTGAAGTCCAGTTAGACCTTGATAAACATAACTGCTCTTTCTATTTTGTTTTCAATATAGAAGTCGATCTCATAATTCTAACCATCTCTCAAGTGAACTCGCCTTGAATATCCTATGTATCACGACAGTGACCCACAACCAGAACATGGGGTGTTCGTCCCATCAAAGGGAACCTTTACAATGATATCTCAGACAAATGGCTTAAGAAGAATTTGAAGGTTTCAAGCCATGTCTCAGCTGACCGCCCAGAATGACCACATTCTTCACCTCTAATCTGGAGGAACCTCTAATCTGGGACTGATAGCTCAGACCCCCAGTGTCAAATTGTTCCTCTAGGCTGACATCATAAACACTAGTCCAGAGTCTCAAGTCGGGCGAACCTGGAGGCATCATTCCGAGTGAACAGCATTTTCGTAGACAAAGTATCATCAAGATGGCAGCAGTGGACCTCTGTGAGTCATGCCGTCATCACCAGGATTTCTTGGCCAATTTATGAGCAGCGTTGGTCTGTAGAAAATGTTTCATCAGAGCAACGAAGAACTGACAGCTCAGGGACCTTGGCTGTTTGGACTGGGAGATCCAGCCCCAAAGTTGCCGAATGTGCTGAAACTTTGAGCCACGGAGAATGCCTTTTTCCTACGGGTAATGCCGGGGTGTGCCAATGGTTGACTTTGTGAAACAATGTGGTAGAAAATAACTGGTTCTAGGAGGGCTTAAATGTCACGCTTTCCGGGAGTGGGCATCTCACATCTCCCTGTGCCGTCAACTGAGTGGTGCGAAGCCGAGAGAACTGGACTTGACAGACTATGAAGGTAATGTCTGCATCTGATCTTATTTTAGAGGGCATCACATCTCAGAAAACTCATCAACAAAGACATTGGAAGTTAAAATTTTTGTGTTTGGAATTCAGGAAATAAAATTCCTCATAGATGGGCTAAATTTAAGAAGAAAATCAGTTAAAATTTCCTTTGAGATCCAGAACTTGGGGGAAAAAAAAGCGTCCAGCTTTTGATTATTAAATTGCGTTATAGTGGAGATACTAGTCAGTTGAGTAAGACACAAAGAGATAAATAAAAGGTGCAAGGACGGGAGTGGAAGGAACAACCAATGCGTATTAGCAGATGACATCACTGTACACACAGTTACCTACCGTAATCTACAGATAAATCATGGGAATTAACCAAAAAAGCAGCTTCTTAATGTTACCAGATACAAACTCAGTGTACAAAACCCAATTGTATTTTTATATGCCAACAATAAGGAACTAAAATATAATGATATTAAAAAACGATGAATTTCGTAATAGTGTAACAAAGCCAAGTATCCAGGAATTTATCTAAGAAATCACAGATAAGACTCACATAGTGAGAATTCTAACCATACTGAGAAATAGTAAGAGACGACATACAGGAGGAGATACAAGTTCATGGACTAGAATACTCGCAATTTTAAATCTATCACTTTCCACCAAAGTGTACTGCCGACAAAATCCTTGATTTTTGTGTGCAATTTGGTGAGACAGTGTTAAATTTCATAAATGGAAATACAAATGGCCAAGAACAGTCGAGATATGCTTGATGAAGGCATGCGGGGAGGACTTGTTCTAACGGATACTGAGATTCATCATGAAACTGGAGTAATTACAGGTGTGCAGTCCTTGCACCGGGAGAATCAAACAGACCAACCAAAAGTAAGCTTCTTGGAAACAGAGGCTCCCCTACAATGGTATTTCCCACGATTCCTATTGATAAAGTGGGGACTGCCCAGCCTTTTCATTAAATGGTGCTGGGACAACTCTCTCCATTGGGAGAGAAATGCAGTGACTCAGACCTGAAAAGAGTTGAGTCCACAGAAAATCGATTGCAGGTGGATTAAGGGCATGAAAGAAATCACTACAAACTGTAGAGCTTTTAGAATAGAGCTTATCTTCATGACCTCAAGGCAGGCATGTCTTTCTTCAATAAGGCACAGAACCGCCGGCACTGAACTTCTGTGTGCGTGCTTGTGTGTGTGTGTGTGTGTGTGTGTGTGTGTGTGTGTGTGTGTGTGTGTGTGAAGCCACGTAATCACAGACCCTGTGGGTGGATATTTACAAAAGAGCCTTACGAAATGCCAATGACCCAATGAAACGAAGCATGACCGTTCAAGAATGCTGAGGGCAGCTAAAGCAATCTGCAGAAAGAAATGCAAGGCTTTCAGGTCAGAAGAAGACCTGAATTAAGCAAAAAATTAAAAAAAATAATTCTTAAGGACCAAGGATTCACCAAAAAAAGATGGGCAAATACACATGCTTTGGTAAATTTTTATAAATACCATAAAATAACAGAAAAAAAGAAGTGATTAATGGACTAAAGAATCACGTGATAGAAAATATTATCAAGATCTACAACTGATTCTTTGAAAATATCTACAAATCAGACAAAAACCCTGCAAGATAAAAACAGATAAGCCCTCTTCTGTACAACTCATTCTGGGAAAGAGAAAGGAGGGTCAGTTGCCCCAGGAATTTTAACACCAGTGTAACTAGATAACACCTTTGGGCAGATAGTGGACATCAGCCTTACTTCTCTGATTCTGCCTGGGGGACTTCGATGAAAGTTATAGTTGCCATCAAAAGCCATACATTTTCTCTAGGACTTTAACGGAAAACCTTTCAATAATGGGAAGGCTAATGATGTAGATGTTTTAAAAATATAATTCACCAAACATGACATTATACCATCTTATACAGATAAAGGAGAGCATTAAAGCATTCTTTTTTAAAAAATATTTTCTTTATTTGAGAAAGAGAGAGAGCATGCATAGACACTGCACACGAAGGGATGGAGGGGGAGGCAGGGGGAAGGGGAGATGGGTTGAGGGAGAGGGCGAAGCAGACTCCCCACTGAGTAGGGACCCCATCGCGGGGCTCGATCCCAAGACCCCGAGATCAAGACCCAAGCCAAAGGCAGACGCTTAACGCACTGAGCCACCCAGGTGCCCCATTAAAGCATTTTTTTGAGCCCTTTCCCTTGACTGCAGTAAGAATACAATAGTGGGTATATGGGGGGTGGAATTCCTTTCTTGTCATATTTATAATTATTCTGTAACAATGAGATTGAATCCTTGCAATTTTTTCTAATCATTCTGTGGCATCCAAGTTTTTTTAAAAATATAAAGATTTCATTGTTAACTCATACGGTTTAATTTGTGTATCTCTATCGAAATTCCATTTACTTATTGTATTTATTAAAAAATTAAACATTAGATATCAAATTGAATTGTTCATCTGTATCCCAGCACTACGATGACTTCCACTCTCAAGTCTCAATGCTTTTACCTTATACCGTCACTACTGTGTAAGCGGTTGGGTTTCACCATGTACTCAAGGCATTCATGGTATTGAGCAGGTAGAGACCGTGAGCTGGATCATTAGTTCTCATGTGTGGTCTGAGGACCCCAAAGGTTCCCCCCTCTTTCAGAGAATTCATGAGGCCAAAGCCATTGTCATAATAAAACAAAGGTGGCCATCGGGTCTTTTTCGCTGTGTTGGGAATTGTAATGATGGTATAAAGCCAAGTGGGGGTGAGGCAGCCACAAACAGTAAAAAGCATCCGTCTTATTAAATCTCAGTCTGTAGGTGTGCTTCTTGAACATCATGGGTGAGGAAATGGGAAGTACCCGCAGAACTCTCCGGGGCCCCCCGGGGTGGGATCACGTCTCGAGGAAATCGCTTGTGCGGTCACAGCACGTTTTTCATGGAACACCATCTCTGCTTGAGAGAGCCACTGAAAGACCAGCCACGGTTATTAGACCTGGATCCAGGCAGACATTTTCTGACAAGTGAACAAAATGAACCTGTCAATTCGGGGAACATAACCCACATGAGGTGTGTCCAATGGTAAGATTTGAACTTTCCAACGAAAATTAGAATTTCGGGATGTTGACAGCTTCCCAATACTTCACAGACTTCTCTGATGATGTGTGTGGTGAGACCCTAATGGGTGTAATTTGGCTGTTACAGAAGTAAATGGGTCAACACTTGGAAGATCTGCATTTGTCAGGGAATCAATAGTTTCGAAGTGACCGATAGGAGACGTTAGGCTGTCAGACATGGGCAAATGATCCATTCCCAGTGTCAGACAGACCAGTGGATTTTATGTAAATGAGCATGAAAAGTTACTTAGCCTGGCTTCGGATTCTACATTACAGGTCACCTTGAAGGAACTACTACTGGTCAAGTTTTGTTAGGGTTAACCAAGAATATCCACAATGAGTGGACAAGGCTATTCAAACATCCCTCCCCTTTCCTCCCTTTTCCAGCCACATCGGTAGTTGAGACCAGAATTTTTTCATATCCTTCAAAGAAAACAACATACTGCAACCAACTGAATGCACAAACATATGTGAGGATCCAACCATCTTTGAATAAGCTCAACATTTAAGATATTTGCAAGAATGAAAACCAAAACAAAAAAAGTGGAAAACAGTGCCACTCCATCTTGTCACCGATTTTTTTTTTAAAAAATGCAGTTATCTTTTGTAAAAATACATTATATATCACAAAATATATGTGTTAAAGTGTAATGAGTGTTTACTGTCATTTCAAATAAATTAATAGTTTTTAAGGCTCTCACTTTTAGTTTCTAATACGGACACCTGCTCTTCGGAATCTTCATTTTTCAGAGTGTAAAGACATCTGGAGAGCAAACCCTTCGAGACCCGTTGAACTAGAGAAATACTTAGGCTACATATTTAAAGCAGAATAATAAAAGGAAGAAGCCACCCACCAAATGGACAAAATTTAAAATGCATCTGTAATCAAAATGATGTATTTTCACCTATTCGAGGGGGGATGTCAGACCTAGGAAACCAGGTGCCTCTTAAAGTCACAGGTGCCAGGAGCAGGGGTGGGGGGAGATTAAAAAGGAATTAAGAACATGGAACACTTGTTGTCGTTTTGGGGTGGCGGCACACAGATGTACAGGTAGACCACCAGCCTAATGAAGAAACAGGAGGGAATAAAGAAATCCAGAGCTTTCATTTTCCTGTTTAAGAGTAGTCAACCTCTGAGGAATTCAACTTTTACAGGATTAGTGAGGGTTAGCGTCATGGGCTTAGACCCCCCCCACACTTGGCAGCTTTACAGATGTGTCTTCCTAAATTTCCCAGGTGTCCATGCTGACTGCTTTGTCCTCTTTGTTAGGGGCATATACTCTTACCTGTGTCTTTCAGTAGGCAATCTAGATGCTTTATCTTCTCTGAGTTTTATCACACCTTAATGATAAATTCACTGAGGTCATTAAAACATCATGCAATGACTAACTACATTGGTATGACTCAGAAAGTCCTTGACAATCACGAACTGTAATACAAGAGGATAAGTAAAATCCAACAGCTTAAGTTCTAAACGAGGTCCAGAAAATAAAACAAAACAGCATACCACCATCGCAAAAGTCTTTTGCATGATTCTGTGTAGAGATCTCTGAATCCCTATGGCTTGTTCTGATAAATGTATATATGGTGTCCGTAAGACAATTGATTACATATCAAGTTGTAACAACAAGGGTAGGTTTTTGAGAGGATCCAGTAAATGGTTTGCTTCCACCTGAGCTCTGCATCTCATGAGAGCTAAATGGCAGAACCAGCAGACGGAACACCAAATGATCTCCGCGTTAGCTCTGATTCATTTGGGGAGGAGGACCACTCAGCTGAAGACCAATGGACCTGTTGATTTACTCTCCAAGATAGACCTTGGGACGGTTCCCCAGAAAGAAAGTTCCAGTCACGAGGAGAGACACACCTACTCATGTTGCTCCTTCCCATCGTTAAAGGAGAAGCTCTTGACTCAGGACCTTGGACAGGTGAGAAACTAAATGAGAAACTTGGAGCAAGGTGTCCAGTGATCTCCGCCTGCATCTCACTCAGACTCCAAAGGGAGGATGGGACAGAAGACCAAGGTGTCCAAGGGAGGTGGTTCCCCAGGGAGACTAGAAAGACAGGACTGGGACAGCTAATGACAATGACAGCAAATGCTCATTTACTGATTACTATGCCAGGAACGGTTTGAAGTCCAGTAACACACCTTCACATTCAATCCTCATTTCAGCATTACTATTTTTTCCCCTTTACGTATGAGAGAATAAAACCATGGAGAAGTCAAGTCATCTTCTGAAGTTCTCCGAGCTCCTGGATGGGGGATTTGGGCACAGATTACTAACTTCAAACTGCCTGGACATCTCTGAATTGATAGGATTTTGAAAAACACTTAACTCACAGCTAGGGATTAAAAGTAGTTTTGAAATGTATTGATAGTATTTTTTATTCGATTCTACAATTGCCGCGGTGGCTGAAATGGGCACAGAACGCAAAGATTTAAACGCAGTTTAAATCGTATCACGGAGAACATGGTATTAATCATGCCTCAGTAGCCATACCACAGCGATCCTGTTGTTTTTATGATACAAAATCAGAGTTCCTTTGCTTTAGTGCAGATCATCATTTAGCAAAACAGATTACCCATCTGGAGATGGGAGAAGTCTTTTTTAACAAGGTGCGTCCACACTGTCCGACCTCCCCTACCCAGCTGGCAGTTCAGAAATATCAAAGGACCCTGAGTGGCAATCCTCAGCCCCATGCACATTCCTCCCCCTTGGAGGTGGGGAAGCCAAGAGAGAAAGCACAGTGAGTCACAGCCCTTCTTGCCCACGCTGTCATCGCCATGGCAACCACCGTTGCTAGGTGGAGAATTCTCTCACACATCATAATTGCTGTGTCCACTGTCAGCAGATTAGAAGGGAAAACGTCCACAATTTTGGCCTGAATTAAAATGCTCTCAATTAACTAACATCGAGTATTGACATCATAGCCAATAATAAGCTCTAATTACATGGAATTTATTGTTGTAAAAACCATGCGTATTTGGACAGAATAGTGCTGGATATTACCAATAAAACCCCTCACTAGGTATACTTACTATCTTGATGTATTACCTCCCTTCATGATGAACATTGCACACATGAAAAAAAAATGATGCTTTTGAAATTCTAATATCCTTCTAATGAGAAGGGAGGCTGCAGCAATTTTAAACTTTTGAAAGTGGGGAATGCTTACACACAGTTTCCTTGGAACAGTAATATGGAAAAGATATTATGGAAGCTACTGGAGAAGATGTTGGATAAAGAGCATGTCCATTTGTTAATATGTCTAACATTTGCAAAGAAGACACAAGAAACTCAAATAACTATCAGAAAAGTAAATCTAAATCCATTTTTTTCCCACCAATAGCATTGATAGGTGGGCACTAGAATTTATGTCATCTTCTATGGGAGGTCAGGGCTATTTTTAATGAGTTTTTTTCCAACCACAGAGTTTGTTTCTTCTGTCTACCTATATATCCATATGTTTGCAAAAGTGCATAATGAGAAGTATTTTGGTACAATTGTGGAAACAGCCTCAGATGGTCAGCTCCATGTTTCCAGGCATGTGATGGAGTTCAAAGATAGACAAGAACCCGTGGTGTGCGTTGGATGGGGACAGGGGCCAAGACCCCCCTCTCTCTCTTTCTCATATACATATACTATATATATACACACATATTTATATATACATATATATTTATACATATCTATCTCATATATTATATATACGTACAAATGTTTATTTCATAAGTGTATATATTTATTTCTGTTTTTATATATGCATATTTTCATATTTTAAATATATTTTCATATATATACATTATGTATATATATGTGTGTATATATACATATATACGTATATATGTACATATATACGTATATATGTACATATATACGTATATATGTATGTATGTACATATATACGTATATATATTTAGCCATGCCAGCAGTATATTTATTATTATTCAAGAATGGCCAAAGACTTGCGTGGCCCACTATTAGTATAATCACAGATATGCAATGTCACTCAGTGACTGGAGTGAAGAGGACAGCTTTGTATCTGTATATTTTTAAATGTACGCACACGTGCACATGGCCCCTCCCATGCTCACGGCACCGACCACGACAGCAGAAGGCACCAGGTTTCAGGAGTTCCCATATATGGAACATGATGGCATAGCCCAAGTTTAAAAACTGCACTAAAGTTTCAAAAAATCATTTTCTCTCTCCAAGCATTTGGATCAGAGTTCAAGCAACACAGATCATGATCATGAATGATTTTCATGCTGTTGGACAGGGTTTGAAAACATAAAAGGGTCAATAGTTGCAAAAGTCCTGAAAACGTAGAGGTTCCCGGAATGAACAATGTCTTTATTTCATCCAAGAAAACGTCTACAGTTGATCTGTGTCATCCTGCCTCTTGACCATGGAAGGAAGAAGAGTGGAAAGGGCCCTCCTATGGGCTCAAGAGAGCCAGGAAATTCCGGGTTCCTCTGTGGTCCCTTCCCTGCAGCCCCACGCCCCCGGGAACGGGTTTCCGTGGCTGGCAGAGGGGAGAGCACTGGAGGACAGGGCCACCCCCATGCTGCCTACCCCGTGTCCTCCTGTTATCTGGCCCAGGGTGCAAACGGCCACAGTGTTTGCATGGAGGTGGGGAGACTAGGGCCCTCGACCCGGGCCATGGAACCGAAGGCTAGCCCGGGACCAGGGAGGGGGATCAAGAGCGTGACCTCATAGCCCAGCCTGCAGTGAAATCCTGGGGTCTCCTCTGAGCTTGAGAAGGAGGCCCGGGGGCGGTGCAGACGGGGGCTTCTCCAAATAGCTCCAAACCGAAGACCTTGAACCAGAGGTGCTGACCACAGTCCCAGATGAAAGCGCGGACCGTTTTGAAGGGAGGGGAAAGCTAATAAACGGCAGGGGGTACAAAACAAATATAAAGAAGAAGCGATGGAAATTTTACAGCTGAAAAATACAAGAGCCAAATTAAAAATCCAAGGGATGGGCTGAAGGGCAGCGGACTGGAGAGGACAGAGGGAAGTCAGTAAGTGCGCAGACGTAGAAATTAGCCAGTTTGTGCAAAAGAGAAAACACGATTGAAAAAGAGTGCTGAACAGAGCCTCAGGGCCCCCCGTGCATCACCAAGAGGCCCGGAGCTCCAGACGGGGAGAAGGGAGAATGCGGTGCAGAAAAAAAAATTTTTTTTGAAGAAATAGTAACGGAAAACTCCCAAATTTATCAAAAGTGTCAAATTAAAATAAGTCTGGACTTACATAAGGAGAGGCTTTAATTAGAAAGCGAGATGATCGCACTGGGGAGAATGCTCTGGTCTCAGAAATCTGCGATGTCTCCAGATCCTACAGAAGAAGGCTTTTCTTTTCTAGGGTACGGAGGTGGCAGGGAGAAACAAGGAGACTGTTTGGAGGGACGGCTGGACTGGGGGGGGGGGCCGGGAGATGAGCAGCGGGCCTGGCGGGGCGAGGTCTACGGCCTGGGGGTCCCGGAGACGCCAGGAGGGGTGTGTCCACCTTAGCGGCGGGCTCAGGCCCAGGGGCCCGCGGAGGTCAGGGTCTGAAGGAAGCGGGTGTGTGCACTAAGGTCGGTGGGGAGGAAGCAGAGGGTGGGAAAGAGGCGATGTGGGCACTTGGGCCCAGCACGCTAGGGAGAGTAACCTGCTTTACCCGAAGTCCAGGGATTTAAAGGTGAGTCTCATCCGAAGCACCTACAGAAACATCCAGAGTCATGTTTGAGCTGAGACAAACACCTGGGCAGGGCCGCTGACCCAGCATGAGCCATCGCACCTGGGAGCGAAGATCAGACCGGGTGAGAACTGGAACTTTCGAATGCACGTGTGGCTGTACTTTGCAGTGAAAACAGCAACACAAGTAAACAACAACGGACCCCCCTCCATGCTGGCGTCAGGCTTCACCACAGGTGCCTGATGGTCTCCTTGCCCAAAGCCGAACTCAGCATGGTCTCCAATCCCAGACCTGCTTCCTCCCTCCTGCCCCACCAGTCCCCAAACCGTGGACTGCTCTTCTGTCGGCTTCTAGAAGCGACCGCCCCATCCACATCTGTGCTCGTCTGGCTCACACCCGGGCCTCTGGGTCCAGTCATGCCCAGGGGAAGAACCTCTCCTCTTGGCCTAAGGAGTAACCACTCCAAAATTCAGCTCTCACCTTGTGCAAAACCTGCCACCCTTGGTCCACATCCTCACCCCTCACACCGACGCGTGCTCAAAATAGACACGTCAGTAAGTTCTGAGAGGGTTTCACGGGGTTTCCCATCTCTGAGTGATGAACGACGTCGTCCCTTCTTCCTGAAGTCCGTGCCCGAATCCCCTCTGACAGCTGACTACTTTCCAGCTTGTCTTCACCAGAGCGCAGGTGCCACTTCCTTTCTTCATACTCTCAGAATCCGGTTCTTGGCTGACAAGCCACAGACCTGGCAGAGGGTCTGTTTCTCCGCTGGCCTCTTCAAGGGGTTTCTAACGGGGCGGAAAGAGCACAAATCTCAGGAGTCACGGCCCCGGGCCTCCCCATGGGAACTAGCACATTCGGGTAACTGATAAAGATTTATTGATTAAACTCCCCTCTCTGCTTCCCTTCTTGCAGCATTTTAAAACAGGTGTCAGCTCTTGCCAACGTGGGAATCACGCTACAATATAGACACATATCAGGTGGACATATTTAATACCTTAAATTTATACCATGTTCTATGCCAGCTATATTTCAATTAAAAATGAATATATTTTACCATGAAAATATATGACATTACTAATGTGAAACCCAAAGTGATTTGAGAAACTTCTTTTCATTTGTATGGGCTAGAAGGGGCTGCAAAAGTACATAGAGTCATAAAAAAAAAAGATTTTGTAGAAGAAAAACACTGTTAAATTGTTTAGGCTTTCTGGGTTTCTCTGCATTTCTTCCCTGAAGTCCTTTCCTTATGTCATCGTGGGCCGATTCATATACAACAGTGAGAATTGTGCCAGATCTAATCCATAAGGGCCCCTGTCTTCATGGACACTTCATCCATGGGAGGGGAAAGAAATGCACCAACAAGGCTAAAACAGAGCACAATGCAGTTGGGACAGGGTGAGCTTTCTGTCCTCTAACACATACAGACAGCAGGTAAAGGACATGTTTCTGGCAAGTCGTCCCTGCCACCGTGGCTCGCGGTTTGGCAAAGTGGACACATGACACGAAGACTGTTTGTCATCCTTGAGCCAGAGGCTTGCTCACCGTCTGTCCACGAGAGTGGAACCGCTCATCCTGTACCAGGGATGAGTCTACGTTCAGAGAAGTCAGCTCACTTTCCCCAGGTCACGAGACGATTCATTAGCAAAGACGAGACTCCTTGCTGGGCAGATGGCGGTCACGGACACCGGGCGCGGCACTGCCTGGTAGGGGGCTGCTTTCGGAATCCGGGCACACCTTCTCCACGGGTGGGTTACATGACAGACAGCATCCGTGCCTTCCAGAGGGACCATGACGCCCACCGGCAATCCCATCACAGTGACAGTCAAGATGGTTTCTCTTCTTTTTTTTTTTTTTTATTCATTTGACACAGAGAGAGAGATTACAAGTAGGCAGAGAGGCAGGCAGANAGCAATCCCATCACAGTGACAGTCAAGATGGTTTCTCTTCTGAGCCTTTGCGGTAATGAGGTCACATCTCTCCCCGGTTACCCCGGAGGGCCTCCCATTTTTACGGGAAAATCCGACATGTGGCAAGTCAANTTCTCTTCTGAGCCTTTGCGGTAATGAGGTCACATCTCTCCCCGGTTACCCCGGAGGGCCTCCCATTTTTACGGGAAAATCCGACATGTGGCAAGTCAACAGTCTGTTGATGCCGATGTGTCCTTTTGCTTTATTACATGACGACAACTTTGTGAATAGATATACGTGTATGTGGATAAGCTTTGCATCCATCTGGCAATAAAACTCGATGGAAAAGAAAGAAACGCTATACATGGTCACATCAATTCACTTTCCTGAGCAGAATGCAGTCCCTGGGTGGATTCTGGGCCGTTCTTTGGCTCCAGCAGAGGGTTGTCATATGCTGTAGATAATATTCTATTTTTTATGTAAGCGAGAGTCATTTTATTAGGTAACATAAATAATATTACCAGGAGAGTACTTGTTTTCATGTCGGGGAGTTTTCTCATGCGGTTTCAGCTTTATTTCACTTTACCCTAGTAATACTTGCCGTGTTTTGACAAAGAAGCGAGAAAACTGGCAAGAAGACAGAGTCATTTAGCTTCTTCCTTCCTGATGCGCTCAGTGCTCCAAACTTCTCACGTCAGATTTCAGCTAAGTTTGTTTTAGTGTCGTCAAAACTCCCCTTTCTTTCTGACTAATTTTGGATTGTTCCGGAACAGCCTAGATCGGCATCAGAAGAGACAGATCAGGGCAGCAAAGGTGACGCTGCCGACTCGTAACCACTTTGGTGGCATTCAGGGGACATTAGAAAGATGAATGCGACGCACCGAACATCTGCGTCCTCCCAAACTCATGGAAAGAGTGAAGATGTCAGGAGGCAGGACTATTGGGAGGTGATGGGTCGTGAGCTTGGAGCCCCTGTGTCGGGATCCCGGCTGTCATGAGACGTCAGAGCCCCTCTCCCCTTTGGCCACCTGAGGACACAGGGGTGTCCTTCTGTAACCAGGAAGCATGAGGACGTGGCTGTGGGGAACAGCTCAGAGCCAGGCACCTGCTCCGGCAAGACTGCCCGGGGCTGGAAATACTGGCTTATGGAGGAAAAACACGGATGGAAAGCCCCGGCCGGGGATGCACCATCCCTGGGCTTGGGTGAGCGCTGGTCTGCAGCAGCTCAGGACCGGATGCCAGCGGCGGTGATGGCAGGGGTCTCCACCCCCGTCCCCAGAGCCCTGTCCGCTTCTCCAGCTTCTCCGGGTCAGCGCTGGGCCTGGCGTACCCTGGGGCCGAGCACTGGGGAAGGAGGTCAGAGCCACGCCCAGAGAAAAGAGGGTCAGAATGGTCTGCAGGCGGTGCCCAGAGCTCCTTCCTGCATCTGGTTTCTGCAGCCCTGGAACAAACGACCGTGGACTTAGCGGTGAAATCCACACACACCTGTCACCTTCCAGTTTTTGAGGGACCATCTGGAGGCTGCGGGTAAGAACCCATTTCCCTGCCGGTTCCCGCGGCCGGAGGCTGGAGGCATGCCTCCATCCAGGTTGTCAACGGGGGCTCTGCCTGGGCAGGACAAACGTGTCCCTTCATACATTTTCTATCCGGTTTCACTCGAACATCCATGATCTCAGGTATTACTTCTTTCACTGAACATATACCCTATGCGCCACCCCTGCTTAATGAAAACCCGGGGAGAGCTTACGACTCTCTGACCATTCTAAAAATTAATGGAGATTATTTCCTCCCCAGGAGACACCTGGCTCCGATCAGTCACCTCTTGGACCCTCTGGAGAAAGGAGCTCCATTTCCGGTGCTTTTTCCTATTCTCCCCAGCCTCGCACACAGCCTCCCATCTGCATCTCCAACCATGACCTCCGCCACCCCTTCCCCGTGGTTACAATCATCTCCACATCTACTTCATGCATATCCATGACATTTTTAGCACACTCTGTAGTTCCTCCAAGATACTGTTAGAGATCTAGAAATGACACATCTGTTTTCTTGCCGATGCCATGTAAGTGGGAAACCAAGTTATGGTCCATCCCACAAGGATGCCTTATATTTACTTTTCAAGATCAACCACCCCCTTGATGGGGCTCTCAGAGGCTTCCCAGGCTCAGCCACTGTCCCCGTGCCCTGGTCGCCCCGGAGTCCATCGCCAGACCACTGGAGACGGCCCTGATGCACCAGACACCCCTGAAGGCAGTCGGACTAGCCAGTCCTGAGCTCGCTTACCCTGCCGGCCTCGCCTTTCCTGCAGAAACCACAAGAAGGCTGCTGCCCACGTCTCCGCCTCTGCTTCCTGACCAGCTTCCCCACGTGGCTCCGTGTGGGGCGCCTGGCTCCTCTTCTAGGGGACTGGGAAGACAGAGCTTCTTCCCGCCTGGTGGTGGTTCCACGGGGGCGAGTCGTACGTATCTGATGAAAACAACCCCCAGATGCACGGAGCCGGGCTGGTGGAATGCCGGGACCATGCTCCACAGGGATTGGGTCTCTTCCTTGGATCTTTCCTGAATAACGCCCCACCCCCAGATAGCTCCATGTCCTAATGTCTGACCCGCGTGGATATTACCTTATATGGCAGAAGGGGCTCGGCAGATGGGATTAGGCTAAAGATTTTAAAATGAGGAGATTATTCTGGATTATCCCGGTGGGCCCAGCATAATCACAAGATAAAAGGGAGGCAGATTAATTAATGGGCAGCATGGCTGCAGAAGCAGAAGGCGGTCATGAGGAGAGGGGGGTCTCAGGAGGCCTCTTCTAGCTTGAAGAGGCTCAGAAAGGGGTTCTCCGCTCAGCCTCCAGAAGAAACAGGAGCCCCGCTGGATCTGAGCCCGGGAAACTCATCTCAGGCTCCCGAGCTCGAGTAGTACAAGGATACGTTTGTGTTGCTTTGAGCGGGAAGCATGCGGTGATTGGTTACGGGGCAGCCGTAGGAAATTAATGCAGAATCGACGAGGGGGCTCAAGGTCACAGGCACGCGGTACAGGTGCAGTGACCTGCAGTAGCGCCTCAGGCCACCGGGACCTACCCTAACGGAGAGGTCGGAAGAGAGTTTCCGCGCCGAGAAAGCAGCCATCGCTGCGCCCCTGTGGGTCTCGCCCAGAAGCAGAGCGGCTTAGCACAAACTTTGGGGGCAAGATACTCTTCCCTTGGTGCCCCTTGAGCTCACGGAGGGTCTCACGGAAACCCCCGCCTTCCCAGGTGGGCCTGGGGGTAGAATTGGGCCTCACCGCGGAGAGGTCATGCTACGTGGAACTTTGCAAGTTTCCCCCACAAATGAAAGGGAAATAGGTTCCCTGGCTAAAATCTAGAAAGCTCTTTACACTTCACCCCGGCTTCTCCGAAACACAGAAACACAAACACGTGGAGTCACAAATACACACAAAAGGGGTTGGGAGGCCGCCTGTGGGGAGTCGTCTCTCTTCACCAAGCCCCCGCCGGCTCCCCCTGGGCTGAGCAAACCCTGCCTTTCCTGGTCCACGGCTGCCTGGGACAGCCACGCGTGGCCGTATGTCTTCAGCTTCTTCTCGTAACGTGGCCGGGTTCAGTCAAAAGCAGCAAACCAGGGATTTTAAAATTTCATTCAGCTCTACAAAGGCAATTTGAAAATGTTTCTGATTGTATGTATTTTTAATCGTTTGAAATTTTAGGCACTGGTGTCTCAATAGGTAGAGACTGGAAGAAGATACGTGCTCGCATGCAGTGGGAGAGAGAGAGGAGACAAGACCCGTCACTACCTCCGGAAAAGTCTTCCAAAGAAAGTCAGACCCGCTTCTTAGCTGTCCCCCGTACTCAGTCGCCCTTTACAGGAAGTACGCAGGACAGAGGAACACGGTAAGTGACGCCCAAACCAGTCACCAAAACAGAGACGGGGGGCATCCTGTTGGACAAACAACACACCATGTCTTCCACCAGAAGTTTCAAGAGATAAAAGAAGAGAAAGCAAGACAGGAAAAGTGAAATGGACAGAACTGGGGTCTCATTTCAATGATACAGACAGTAAAAGAATGACATTTCAGAGACAATCCACAGTTGAAAACTGGATGGATGGATGGATTGATGGATGGATGGATGGATGGATGGACGGATAGGTGGAAGGAAGGAAGGAAGGGTAGAAAGAAGGCTGGATAGACTGATGGATGGATAGAAGGATATACATAGATGATAGATGATAGAGATGATCGATCGATCGATAGATAGATAGATAATCAGAGACCCATCTCATCCCAGCCCTCACCCCTGTGGATCAATAAGTAAAGTATACAGAAGTTTTTCAAACTCAAACGAGTTTATGAATCAGCAGGGGACCCTGTTAGAAATCGTAATCTGAGTCAGCAGATCTAAGGCAGGGCCCACGGTGAAGCTTGAGGCCACAGGTCCATGGACCACACTGAGCATAATAAGCCACAGATGTGTAGAGGCTAAAGGCTGAGCCAGACTGAGTTACATGGGGAAATTCTTAAGTCCTGAGAAGACTTTCACAGTGCTGAGCCGCGCTGATGCTACGAGGCAGGAGTCCCACCCTGTGCTTACAGCGCGTGACCTTACTCTTGTTCCCATTCCCTCCTACTGCTTTTCTTCTCCACTGAGCTGAATTCACCGTCTGCTCTAATACGCGTAGGTGAGTTTATCGATGTGCCTTTCCGTTTCCACTTAAACGCTATGAGCATTGCCCCCACATAATTAAAAACTCCAGGTAAATGTAGCATTAAAGTGAAATCCGCATGAAAATTTTTCCTTTTCCCTTTTTATTTTTTAAATGATCATACTATAGAAAAGACCCAGCATGTGAGAATTAACAGCCTCTTTCCCCAGAGACAATGTTGTGTGTTTTCCATTTTTTGTATTTATATAAAATAAAGTAAATTAATATTTCCATTATTTTCATCAGGGATGACTAAAATATAATGCACACATTCCATTATTTCTTGATTAAACCACTTTGGAAAGTACCTAAAAACTCTTCATTATGAAGGACAAGACATTTGGCATAGGAAGAGGGCAAGTCATTATTTTGAGAACTCTGAAGAAGGTCTCAATACAAACACCAGGGCTCCTCGGAGCCATGGCTGATGATAGGGCTGGGACAGGATGTATATATAAGATGAATTTGGAGCATCTTGTTGAGCCAAAGAGGAAAGTGCTCAAAAACAAATCAAAATGATGGGAATATGTCAAAGAGTTGCCAGAGTCAATGGAAACAGCTCCCAACAGCCAAAGCTGGAACAGTTTGAGCAAAAATAAATAAAGTGATGTTGGATTATATCCCAAAGTATAAAATAAATACCCACAAGTCTATCCTAATATACACCAATGATGGGATGAGAAATAAGTGGAGGAGAGTAGACAAATCTCCTGATGCAGAAGAATTTCAGTTTGTACGGATAAGCCACACCCAAGCTGGTGAATCATCTCTGGACTTAAGTAGGGACCATGCATGGTGACTTCCCTCCAAATAAGACAGCATGGGAAGTGGGAAAAAAGGAGAAACTTCAAGTAGGAACCTCACAAACATGATCTCAGCTGGGGATCAAGGTTAATGACACCAGCAGTGACAGGGTCATGAGAATGCCATGTACCCTTGGAAAATGGCACTTGACCTCTGTGGTCTTCCTTTTCAAAACTCATGAGGAAGACATCAGATAAATTGCAGTAGAAGGACATTCTACAAAATAATTAACCACTACTCTTCAACACTGTCATGGTCATTAAAAGCAAGGAAAGTCTGAGAAACTGTCATAGCCAAGAAGATCCTAAATAGACATGACTTTAATTAATATCATTGTATCCACACTGGTCCACTCACTGTAATAAATGTACCATAGTGATGTATGATGTTAATAATAAGCAAAACTGGGCGTGGGGCGTATGGAGCCCCCTAAGCTATCCTTGCAACTTTTCTGTGGATTTAAAAGTGTTCTAAAATAAAAAGTTCACTTATCACTACTTATTTTAAAAATTAAGTATATGGGGGCACCTGAGTGGCTCAGTTGGTTAAGCATCTGCCTCTTGATCTCAGCTCAGGTCTCGATCTCAGGGTTGTGAGTCAAAGCTCCATGTTGAGCTCCACACTGAACATGAAGTCTACTTAAAAAAAATTAAATGTATGTATATGCATAATGCATGCACATGTATATCAGTGTAAGTGTGGTTGTTACCTTTGCAATGCACTGAAATTATTCCCTCTAGCTTAATTTATGTTTTCTTTTATTTCTTGCCATCCAAAATTTTGTTGGTTTTTTTGTTTAGTAAGTTTTAAGGTTTAGAAAACACATATTTTACTTTTAAACTACACTTCTCTCCTTAAATATGTGTCTATAAATTGGCTCTAAGAATGAAAAATTAAGACATAGCAATCACAATCTTATTATGGTCGAAATATTGAGGGAGAGCTAAGCCATCAATATTTGTTGACCAGCAAAGTACTGATTAGATTATTCAGTGATAAAGTTAATGGACTTTATATAACTTAGGTGTCGACTTGTACTCATTGTTTAAAAACCCTTTCTCTGTGTACTCTGTTCCAGTTTTCGGATACTGTACATATATAGACTAAAAATCTAAAACAAACCTGATTTCTATTTTTCATAGGGAATTTTTTCTTATTTATGCATTTTTCTCCATTCTTAAAAAAAATCCACCAGGAATTTTCTAAGCGTTCAGTTATTTTTTTATTCGTTTTACTGAGAATTTTTGCCTAGATATTTAGATGTATGGTTTGGGCTCTTCCTTTAAATTAGGTCTATGATTCATGGTAGTGTTATTTTTTTGCTGCAAATGTTCTGTTCCCGTTTTCTGAAAGTCCCATGGCCCATAGATCGGAACCACTGATATTCTTGTGTGCCCTCTGCCTCCCCTTCCTGGTGGGGTGTGCTGGGGTGTGGTGGGGGACAGACGATGCCGGCTTCCCCCCTTGCACACACTGTATCTGGTGGCATGTTCTTTAGTTGTCATCAAAATCGCGCAAGGCTTATTTTCTACTACCCAGAAAGTTCCTCGTCACAAGGGTCGCCTGCTGCCTGGGCTGTGGGCGGCCTCCTCGCTACCCCGTATAGTTTTAAGTGGAATACATATGTTATTAACCTTAAAATGTAGTGAACGAAAAACCAACACAAATTAGGACTAAAACTCTTGAACACGAAAGAGGAACAGAAATAAAAGACTTTGGGCTCAGACTCTGGCCACATAGGTGTTCCTGGGCATGATGACTGAGGCGGGAAATGAGTCAAATAGCAGACATCACGGTTAATTCTCCACTCTCACCAAGAGACGGGAGGGCACGAGGCAGCAGCCGTCTGTATTCCCAAGTTTCCCTAGGCAGACACAGGTCTGGTGGGAAACCTGCCCATTCTACAGGCATTTCTCTTTCACGTAATTATTAAGTAAGAATTCTACAGTAAGTGTAGATCCACCATATAGACTAACCAATGAAAATACAACGATGCCCAGAAGTTGGCTTTTCCTGGGACAGTGCCTTCTTGACTGTGATGACATCTCTCCACATTCTTGACTCCAAACCTTCGCTGTGTGTAGACCTCAATCCACATGTCCATTAGATACCAAACACCAACTGAAAACAGAACCGCAAACATGGAGTAAAGCACAGAGACAGCGTCCATAAGGTGAAAAAACCAAGAATACAGCAATGAGTATTAGGACCACTGAGGAAAGGGGAGGATGCTGCAAAGCACAGAGGAGGCAGAAGTTCAGATGGTGAGAGGAGCCAAGGGTAGTTTGGCCAGAGGTGACAGGTGGGTGGAAACAAAACCGGTGTGTTTTTAAGCTCTGGACGCTAGTGACTGAATCATGCTGAATGCACGATTGTACCTAACAATGAAACAGAATGTGTTAAACCCAAAAAACAGGCATTCCAATGAAAAATGTCAATGTTTCGAAGTCAACAAAAACTTCACCCAATTTTTTTAAGATTTTATTTATTTATTTCACAGAGGGAGAGAGATCAAAAGTAGGCAGAGAGGCAGGCAGAGAGAGAGGAGGAAGCAGGCTCCCTGCTGAGCAGAGAGCCTGATGCGGGCCTCGATCCCAGGACCCTGAGATCATGACCTGAGCCGAAGGCAGAGGTTTTAACCCACTGAGCCACCCAGGCACCCCAACATCACCCAACTTCAATCACTCTGCATCTTCTGGGATTTTATTTTCGTTAACCTGCTGTACGAGTGTTTGGCAAAAGCCTGCATGCCAGTGGAAAGCCGCGGTCCTGTCAGATTACCCGGTGTGGGTGTTGTGGAGTGAAGCCTCTCCGTGTCCATTGAGATGTGAGGAGAACATCCAGAAATAAAGGATTCCTGCCCTTCTGTCCTGGATGCATAATTATACTTTAATTAGAACCGGTTTTTTTTATTCCCTGAAGGAACACAAACTCTGTAGGAACCAAATTGAATGGTAAGTAATAAAGTTGTAATTAAATTGATAGTTGCTGGTTTCCCGCTGCGACCATTGGACACAATGCTTAGGATTTTTTTACAATATTTGCTCTAGAGCCCTCAAGGGGACCAGAGGATATTATGCGGTATACAAGGCAGTTATTATGAAGAGAAACTCACTTAAGCTTTTCAGAACATTCTCGAATGATGCAGCCTTTTGTCTGTAATTGGATTTTTGCCGGAGGTGGCGATTGGATGGTTCTGAGAGAGACTCTTCATCTGGCAGTGGCTGATCTGGTTGAAGAAGTCAGTTGTAGGTCTTTAAGTTCAAGACTCCGGGACGAAATGAAAAATCATCCTGTTTTCTAAATCAGTGGGTAGAGGGCCTTTCTGGCCACCCTTGTTAGCACATACCGTGTGGCATCTAACTACATCAGTCTGGGCAGGGCAACTCAGACTAGAGCTTTGAAGGATTATAGAAATAAATCCCAGACCTGTCATTTCAAGGCTAATCATTGTATACATCACAACTATGGCAATGAGGTGCAAAAAGATATTTTTTGAGTTACGCTATTTTCCAAGGATTAAATCTATTAGGTCATACCCAAATACATGATTTTCCTTTTAAGATAGGGGAAAAAATATTTTCTTTGGGAGACACACACACAATAGACCTATGCATCGTGAAATAGGCTATCCATGAACAATTAGCAAGTGTTAGCTGTCTATAGCTGTGTAACAAATCACTCCAAAATTCAGTGGCTTGAAATAGTGCTTCTCATCTCCAGTTTGTGCAGGTCAGGGGCCCACTAAGGCCCCGGTCTGGCTCAGGGTCCTGCCATCAAGGCGTTGGGGGAGGCTGCAGTCACCCAGCCCTGTCACGGCTGGAAGAAGTCCCGTTCCCAGCCCTGCTGGTGTGGTTGTCAGCAGGACTCACTGTTTGCAGGCTGTTGGCTGGAAGCCTCTCCCAGACCCTTGCCATGGGGGTCTGCTTCAGGTCTATCAGTGTGTCTTCACCAGTGAGAGTGAGTGAAAGGAGCCACAGAGGGCATGAGCAAGGGAGTGAGGGCCTCCTGTAACCCACCCTCGGGAGCGGCCTCCCCTCACGTTTGCCCCTTTCTGATGGTTAAAGCAGCTCACAGGGTCCACCCCAGCTCAGAAAGGGGCTCCATGGGAGCTGGTCACAGGAGACATTCTAGCAGCCTCCAACTATAACCCAGAGAGCAGGGAAACAGGCCTATAAAGATCCAGTAGAATTCCCAGATGGAGCAAACTCTCCTCCGCAGTCTCTTACACTGATGCCCTCCTGCGCACCATCAGATTCGATCAAATACACCCAAATTAACGCTCCCTTTCTTTGGATTCCTAATTAGAGTGCTGTTTAAAAGGAGTCACTTGATGACAAAGGACAACCACAAAGATGGAACGTCTTAATATTCTGACACACAAAAATAAAATACAATTGATTTGGATCATTAACTCTTCAGAAATATGGCTCTATCCTAACGTGGAATAGACCAGCTGACAGAAGAGACAGATCTCTAGTAAATTAAAGAAGGACAAATTAAGATATTAATGGACTACTGGTTTTTTCCTCCCATGACACTGGGGGAAAAAATAAAGATTGAGACCATCTGTGTAGATGTTTTAAATTGGAAAGAATGAACTTCAAATTGCAGGGAATTCAAGAGCAGGGTTGGAGGAGATGGAGGTGTGTTGTTCACACTGTTGTAACGTGTAACGGTGAGCACGGATCCCTTTTACAAATGTAACACAATTTTTAATGAGCATGCAATCAGGAAGAAGGCATTCCACAAATGCACCATGTGTTCTTTATTCCCATATCACGGCATGCTGTGAGTTCCACGAGCCCTGTGGGGCCCTCGCGGTGGGCCATGGCACTGGTCCAACGCCAGCTTACACACTCAGGGCAGGTGCGCCTTCTGCCCCACAGGACATCCCACAGATTCTTCCAGTCTAACATGATTGGCCCTGGTTTGGAATGGGCTGTATTTCCAAAGCTTGTACCTCATGGGCACCAGTAAAGTGATGACTTTGGGTGCTGGGAACCTGGCTCAGGAAGGTAGAAACTACTCATCCGCAAGTCCTCATCGGACGCCATGAAAATCTTTCCTCAGAACAATGTCTGTCCCTTTCAGTTCACTGTCTTTCTGGTTGTGCGTACTCTCCACCGTCAGGACGGTGCAGTGTTTAACTCAAAATGGGTTTCTGCAGGATGATAGTACCTGGCGAAGGTAAAACATTTCCATCGTCCACTACATCCGAGTGACTTACGTGGAATTCTCTAGGGGCTCTGCAAGAGGGGCTTTGCCAGCAGGGCCCCCAGAAGCACCCAGAACCTCTCCGGGAACAGATGCACCACGTCTCCGGAACTCCGGGCTGCAGCCAGCCCCTCTTGGAGAGAGCTGACCTAGTGCCCCGTGAAACTAAAAATGGGAAATGCAAATGGAGTCACCACTCACAGTGAGTTATGCAAAAGCTTGTGCCAGTTTATATTTTTCAGAGTCATGTTTCCTAGCCTAAGTCCCCACTGTGATGTGCAGTTGCCTTCAGGTTTCTGCAAGCCTTCAGGTTTCTGCAAACCTTCAGGTTTCTGCAAAGGCATAGAAACAGCAAACAGAGCCTGGGTACTTTGTGGGAAGGGGTAGGAGAGATCAGGGGAATGGACAGCTTGGGCGGGACGCAGAGCATCACTCCCAGGTCTTGGAAGCCTGCAGATGCTCAGGACAGCCCCACGCTGACCCAGATCCAAGGACTTGCTTGCAAGTAGTGAAACCAACAAGTTTCCTGTCCTTCGTCCAAAGATTTCTCAGATGGCGATCCCATTTCTGTGCTAAATAATACTGGGACCAAGGTTATTTGCTCCAGAAAATACTTGGCTGGAGAAAGAACACTGAGCCAACTATTAAAGTAGCTTATTATCAAAACTGGCATCTCCTACCATCAATATTTTCTGGTTGACCTTCCCACTCTGTGCACACCAACACACATCACACACTGTGCCCCATCCCAACCAGCTTTCTCTTTGAAAGTCTGCTTCAAATCACCCATCCACATCTCTAAAATCTTATGAACGCCTTCCCGTGATTCCCCCTCCGAGACACTGTGATTACTAAGGTAGTGATTTTTCATACGGCAATAAATCCAATAAAATTAGTTTTGCTTGAACAATAGGACTTTTGGGATTTTTTTTTTCTTTGAGGAATTGGCAGCCAACATTTCAGGACTGTGAACCTACAAGCAATCCCTGCCCTTCACATAACATCACATACATATGTGAAATACGATATCAAAGACCTACAACATGAACCACTGCACACCCCAGCCCTGTCTGCCTGCTGCAAGGTATTTTGCACTGTCTTTCTTCTTGTATCAGCTACCAGACGAGTGATGACAGGCATGAAACCCAGAAAACTCCACTCGGTTTTAGCAGAATGCTTTCCTTAGTAGAAAGCTCAGGGAGGGCGCCTGGGTGGCTCAGTTGGTTAAGGCACTGTCTTTGGCTCAGGTCATGATCCCAGGGTCCTGGGATTGAGTCCCACATCGGGCTCCCTGCTCAGTGGAGAGCCTGCTTCTCCCTCTCCATCTGCCTGCCGCTCTGCCCACTTGTGCTTCTTCTCTCTCTCTGTCAAATAAATTTTTAAAACTCTGAAAAACAAAAAAGAAAGCTCAGGGAATTAGCTTTTACAGCAGCATCAATAAGGGGGATAAAGGTGTTTCTAATAGCCTCAGTTAGGCTGTGAATGCTGGCATGTATGTGTGGGTGTCTGTGTCTGACCCCTGGAACGACACAGTCCTGTTGATTACAATAAGATAATGTCTTTCTTAGTCCGGGGTCTAATATCTTTTACTGAAACTGTAAACCAGTTGATCTTCCTCGTACGATGCAACAGAAAGGTATGCACTTTGTGAAACCTTTAAGGTATCCATGATTTATGGATGGTCTGCTGTGTGCTAAGAAAACTGTAAATATTATTTTAAGTTCTCTAAAGCAGTGCTTCTCAAATGGAATGTCCCTGAGGATTTTGCTAAGATGCAAATTCAGATTCAGGAGGACCGGGATGGAGTCCAGGAGTTTTTGTGGAGATGGAACTATTCTGTATCTTGCTCGTCATGGGGATTACATAAATCTACACATGTCTTCAGATTCATAGAACTGTGCACTAAAAAATGACTCATTTTTACAGTATGATATCTTTAAAAATAAGATTCAAAGTCACACACACAAAAAAAAGAAGAAAAGAAAAAGATGTATCAAAGATGATGAGAAGCTCTGAAAAACTCATAGCATCACCATAAAACACTCCTTCCAAAATGTTTGGCCTGAATCTGGCCATGAGATAAGACCCATTGTTCCGAACTGGGGCAGTCTAGAAAACAGCTCTCGCGGACTCTGTGAAATCATCAGTATGGCGAGAGGAAGACAAAAATGCTGTAAAACTGCGTGGATTTAAGCGTCTGAATACAGACATGACAATTCCGTTCATCACGAGATCCTGGACGGGCTTCGAGTTAGGAGTCACGAAGCACAGAAATAAGTGACATCGCTGGGGTCATGAAGAAGCTTACGTGTGTCAGCTCAATATTGGATGAAAGTTTCACGTCGGTGTTAAAACACCTGAATGTGACACTTTGTCGGTTACAGAGGAGAATGTCCTTGTTCAGTTCATGCCGAAATACTTAGGGGACCACAGGCCACGGTGTCCACCACCCTTGCTCCGATGGTTTGGCAAGACGCACGCACGCGTAGTAGGGAATCCAATATGGCAGGACGTTAATGCAGGAGAAGGGCGTGTGGGTGACCTCATACTATTCTTGCAACTAATTGGACATTTACCATTTTTTTTTCAAAATAAAAAGGCGGTGTACTAATCCTATGACTGCTGTAAAGAACGACTGCACATTTAGCAGTTTGAAACAACGCACTTCATAAGTGAGGCTGAGAAGTTCGTCAGATCTGGACAGCGTGCCATGAATTCCTTCTCTGACTGGATTTTCCTCCTTCAGGTGGTCTCTGGTAGATCCCGGCTCCAAGCACAGGACCAACCTAGGAAGAGTCTCTCTTGGAAAATGAAAGAGAATCGTCATTTGCTCCTACAAGGAAAAGCTCAGGTGCATCTGTCTTTCTAAGGTGGCTTCACCAGTGCCCTGTGTTTGCAGGCCCTGTTGTCCAGAACCTTCTGGGCCTTCTTGGTCTTCCATCTCTGGGCCTCTGGTTGTGCCTCAAGGTCACAGTCCCTCCCCACCACCCACGCCCCTGCCGTCCTATCACAGAAGCCTGGACTCAGACCTCTTCCCTTCCCTTGGAACACTTACATCATCCGCTCTGACCCTTGTGTTCCTCGACCCAAACCCAGTACAGACCAGGACAGACCCTGCCTTCCTGTTTCTTTGCTAGATCCATGGCATTTGGTGACGATTCAAAGCTTACAACAAACGTCTCCATTTTCTCGAGATTCCTGTTTTGCCTACATATTGCTGTTTTCTTTCTTCTTCTTTTTTTTAATTTACTACCAGCTTTTTAGAAGGAAAGCACAGATCTTCATGGTGAGTGACATAAGAGAAAAGTCCATATCCTAAAAACGGAAAGGTATTTCTCACTTACCACTGAGAGATGACCTTGCCCCTTCCTTACTGCTGTTCCTCGAGCTTGCTCTCCACCTCGGCAGCACACGCTACCGCGTCCAGTCCACGTTCACCACTAGCCGTCTTTCTCGACCACACCTATTTCTCAAGCAATTAGCCAATCCCTATCATGTACGGTGTCAACTGTGTTCCATAGAACTGTAACGAATACAGAATTTTCAGTCAGATGTTTAATGATGAGACCAGCCATCCCGTTACCTTCCAAGGCGACCTGATTATTTCGGTGTCTTGGTGCCACCTACTCCTTTGTCCCTTCCGTAGACGTGGAACTGAGTTGTATGAAGGGCAGGGACACCTTTCCGTGGTTCGTGGCACTCTGGGGCTTGCACAGAAAGACCCTATACAAACACTGTATATCTCCCCGGGCAATTTTCTTTTAACCAAAATTTGTGTTTCTCTGTAGTTTATAGTGACCAGTTCCCAGGTTCCCTTTTCTTCTCTCTTTTTGTTGTGGGGGGAGGAAGAGGCAGAAATGCAAGTATTGTCAGATGGCTGCCAATGACACGCCTGAGTTTTTTTCCTGATAGCGCGTAACAAAACAGATATTATGTAAATAATTTTAAATGCCATCCAAATTTATGTTTCCCTGCAGAATTAGACAGCTGAGAGGCTGAGTATGTCTTATTCCCTTCGGATGATCTGGAATCCCTCTTCTTAAAAATAACCCCAACATCCTCCAACTAATTGCCATGGTGACAACTTCCACTATCCAGGACTCCTTGGATGGTACTGCATCTTTGGCTGCTCCCTTGGGCCTCATTCAAACCGCTCACCTCACCTCTCCCACCTTCGCTGGTACTGTTATTAACAGGGAACTAAAATACCTTCCTCCGTCTACCTCATAGGGATAGTCCTGCGTCCAAAACCTTGCTCAACAGGACCACCTTCAGCAAACTTCTGTTGAGCCCGTGACCCCCTCTATGCCTTTGTCTAAATTCACACACAGGTGGATATTGCACAAAATTGTAAAGGGCAAAAGAAGCGAGCAACCTACGCGTCAAAAAGTGGCCCGTGTGCACCGAAACGGCAGGTGGGCTTGGCGAGGGGGACGCCATCTTCCCCGCGTGGCTCAGGCTGCCATCTCCCACCCCTGGGGGCGGCGTGTGCCTCCTCCTGTGGAGGTAAGATCCGTGAATGGGTTGGTCAAAGGAGCAACTGTAGTTTCCCAGCGTGGGCTCACTGCTTCTTGGTGAGACCCTCCCTCCACCCAGGGAGAACGCGGGATTGGCAGGGGGTCATCCGTGTTCTTTGTAAGCTGCTTCCTTTCTCCCCGGCTTCTCCTCTCTGGGCAAACAGAAGAAAGGCATGACCGGTTCCCGGAAGGCTGGCTGGAAGAATAGGGTTCATTCTGGCTGGTGAGCTGTGAGAAGAAATAATGTGCATCCCTTGTGTTCTGAAACACTCCGTGCCCTGTCTCAAACCCTCAGAGTTCCCTTCCCCTCGGTCCCAGAGTTCACTGCATGGGAGCGATGGCGGCATGCCCGTCCTGGACCTGCTGGATGCCCAGCGAGCGCAGGACAGGGGGCTTGCCGCACGTTCGAGGGGACCGCGCTCCGCAGCTCTGTGATTCTGAGGCTGCTTGTTACCATAGCTAACACAGCCTATCCTGACTAACGCGGCTGGAGTTCCCATTCTTCAGAATTACTTTCCTGCTACTTGCTGACACTAAAGCGTTGGTTTCATTCAAAGGGCAGGAGGAATCAGAGAGGAAATGCATTCAAATCACACTCAAAAGGGAGAGAAACATTAAGTCGTAGGTGACGGGGTGATTTCTTCAAGATCTAGAACAATGGTGCCTCCTGGCCTAGGGGCGCTCATGGCTCCAGGGACCTCAGCCAAGGGCCCATTTTTCCAGGGCAATGAAAGGAAGTGTCTTGATGGGATCGGAGAAGGGACGATGCCATTTGACCCCTCTTCCCACACCAAAAAATGAATACATAGCAGTGATCCTGAAATGCCACCTCCGATGTTTCCCATGCCCCTCCTCCCACTGCTTTTTAGTGGAGACCTTGACCCAGGTAGGATGCCAGGACGGCGTGTGGGCATTAGTTCCTCAAGGAGCTGAGTCGGGTACCTGTGATGTTACACAGGATGGCAAACACGTAAGAAGTAGAAATTATATAGCAAAAGCACTGTCCACCAAGGGCCTGGCAACCTCGTCTCTGGGCCACATGGGCCTGGGCTTTCCAACACTCCAAAGTCTCCAGCTCGCCTTAGGCTTGACTCCATGGCAGAGAGCGAGACCTCACCTGCTGCGATGCCTTGTACCTGCTTCATACTCAGTGATGAGGACAGGCTAAAGCCCAAGGTCAGGAGCACGGGGGCACCCCGGCAGAGACGGGTACTTTGTCAAAAACACAAAAGACCTTGATTTGCTACTGAAAGAGCATCTGTCACCCTCCCCTCACCACAGCCCAGGTCCTGGGAGGCGGTAGACCCTGCCTGAGCTTCCAATCAAACCCTTACAAGCAAAAGTATTGCTTCTCTCAATTTTCATGCTCTTGGAAAGTTTCTAATTTCAGGTAGTAGTGTGGGGCGAACGTCGGTGGGAAAGCAGAGAAGGAATTATGAGTGACCGTTGCCGTAGCCAGCAGCCACCGGAGGGTCACCTGCCGTGACATCCTGCCTTGACACCTGACCTGCACCTGTGATTCCCTCCGGACCAAGGAAACCTAACTTCCTGCATCATTCCCGAGAAAGGGTAGGAGGCCACTGGGCACGTGGTGCCCTGGGAGATCGTGAGTTTTGCGGTGGCTGGAGGAGAGAGCTGGAGGGCGGCCCGAGCCAGTGGCCCAGCCAGCGCCCCGGCGGCCGTGGAGCTGGGTTCTCCGGAGAACAGCCATCAAGGGAAAGTCTTATCACCCATGAATGACGCTAATTTAATTTAACTGATAGCCTAGTTTTTCTTGAAACTGCTGTGAAATTCTGTTTTTGATTTAAAGATGCTTACAAACCCCACGCTTCAGAAGTTCAACCAAGTTCTGTGGTTTCATGTATTAATATTAAAACACAAATCGTGTCGCTCACCGCCCAGAGGCTCACCCGTCTTTTTCTCTCCAAGTGGTCCGTTCGTTAGTCAAGTCAGGAGACAGCGGGGCTCCGGGTCACTGCTGAGGGCACGACGGTGTCGGGGAGGTTCTGGGGGCCGTGGATGGAGGCGTCCGGACAGAGGGAATCGGGGCCCGGCTGGGAGCCGATGACACGGTCTGCGGTGCGGTCCCCTTTCGTTACCACAGCGAGGAGTCTGGTAGACACACAGCCATGCCGGGCGACAGTGTCAACAGCACGGGGACAAGCCGGGCGTGCCCCCTCCTCCTGTCTACCGGAACTCTGCTTCCGCTGCGGGTCCGGAGCGGGGTGACTGGGCACATCCTCCCTCCCCCATGCCTTTCCTGGAACGACCCAAGAGAAGCCCTTGTTCAAGCCACGGTCACGGGGGGTCTGCGGGACAGGCCGCTGAGCCCCGGCCTCGGGTGGACACCGGCCCAGCCCCGTCCTCGGCCAGAGCTGCGTGCAGAGGGTGGGACCCTGTCCCCGAGACCCTCCCCTGGCCGCCGGAGGGGCCCTGGGACACCAGAAGAGGGCACCGAGGGCCACATCGGGAAAGGGGAGAAGGAGCCCCCCAAACCCTCTTCTCAACTCCAAGGGAAAGGAAGCTTTGAAGGGGGGGATGGCTTTTTCCGATGACCTGTATGTAGCGCTTCCTGAAAGTAGCTATTTTGAGCTGGGTGTGAAGGAAAGCAGCAGCAGAGCTTGCAAGAGGAGAGAGTGTGTAAGAAAGCACAGGACGTGTAAGCTAGACGTGGTTCAGAGCTTGTGTTTGGTTTCGCCTCTAGGGGACAAGTGGGAAGCGTGCCCCCACGGAGAGCAGGAGGAAGGAGAAGCATCTGGAGGAACCGCCCGGACAGGAGGCGGGTGAGCCGTGCGCGGCGCTGGCTGTCCGTCCTGGGACCGCTCTCGCTGATGCAGACTGTCCGTCCTGGGACCGCTCTCGCTGATGCAGACAGTCACCCTCACCGGACAGTTCCAGGCTTTTCCCTGGTGCCAGGGCTCCGAGCCCTTCAAGTCTATGGTTGTAGCAGATGTGCCTTCCAGGGACGGCCGCAGACGGCAGGCCGTCCGTTGGCTCCTGTCACGGTCACGATCACGGTCACGGTCAGCGTGGAGCCCAGCGCAGCCCCTGCCCACGTGGCGTGTTCCTAGCTACGGGAACCACGGCGCCAGCAGCCCCACTCCAGACAGTCCGCACGGCTCCTTGTTCTAAATGCGATTGTAAAAAATCTCAATTAAGAGGATCTTCAATTAATCGAGTGTTCCGGGTAATCTAATTTCCTGGCTTAATTGAGCACTAACCAGTAAAACTTTTCCATTAAAACACGTTGTTGTTGTTGTTTTTTCCCAAAGTGTGTGAGACACACTTTCTTAACTTAGTGAACCTGATTTAAATTTTCTTGGATAATGAAGCCACTGACAGCGCCTCGGGCCGACCGGGCGGAAACCGGCTTCTCACCATCCAGCCGCACACACTGCGGCTCCACCGTGGGTCAGACTGTTCGTGCTTTTCAGCCTGCTACTAACTAAGGCTGCAGAGGAGAGGACGTCCGTGGGCATAAGACGTTTTCTTTTAGACTTCAAATTTGTTTCAGGGGCGTCTAGGGGGGTCAGTCGGTGAAGTGTCTGCCTCCGGCTCAGGTCATGATCTCGGGGTCCTGGGATCCAGCCCCGCATCGGGCTCCCTGCTCGGCGGGGAGCCTGCTTCCTTCTCTCCTCCCCACCTGTGCGCTCTCTGTCACTGTCTCTCTCTCTCAAATAAATAAGGTCGTTAGGAAAAGAATGAGTTCCAGGTATGCCTAATGTGGAACGTCAGGATCAATCGGGTCATAAAGTATTTTATAGTTTTTTTCAGTGTTTCCAAAAAATGTCTCCAAAATGACGCACCAGTGTTCACTACACTGTTGCCAGAACTCAATATTTTATATATACATATACACACACGCGCACACATATTTAATCAAATGTATTTATATATGTATTATTTTTAAATTGCAGAGTGTAATCGCTAATGAATCTAAACTGGTAACTGAGGAGCAGGGAGACCGGCGAGGAGAAAGGTTCCGGGCGAACAGGAGACTGGAGGACGAGAACGATAAAGCAGGAGAGGAAGGAAGGATCAGAGAACAGTCTCAGGGGAAAAGCAGGCAGGCACTTCAGCCGGTGCGGGCCGCGCGGTGCTGGAGAAGCCTTGACCACCAGCTGTCCAGAAGAGAGAGCAGGAGCCCTGCTGTGAGGCGTTGGCTGAAGCGTGGCCGCTCTTGGACTGGTTGCTCGGCGGCCAGTCTCCACTCCCCTCCTTCGGAACCGGGCAACGTGCGAGCACAGGGCCCTGGCGACCCGGTGCAAGGCGGCCCAGAACCCCGGCTGCCCAAGAGACGGGGGGATGACTGGGAGGGATAGAAAGGGTGAGGGTCCGCAGGGGTGGCCGTGCCGCCCGTCTCTTCCATGCTGCACCAGGTGACTTGCCACCCAACGCTCCGGGGTACAAGGACCCTGATCAGAGGACTGGGGACTGGATGCCCTGTGCGGTCGAGAGAGACACATGCACCTTGACCATGGCCTGGCTGAACACAGCCCACAGGGAGAGTCCCTGCACATGGGGGAGGCAGTGTCCTGTAGGACCCGCCATGACCTCTGACCGTTTCACGGAGTCTTGTTCGATCTGAACACACAACAGACACCTTGAGCCCCATGGCGGATTTCACCGCCTACGTGGTACCTCTTCTTGGCCTTTTATTTCTACCGAAGTAGATAATCCTAACGCGAAATCATACTGGCTGAGTATGTCACTCACTGAGTGACAGTACGTGCTTGATGATTCCGGCAGAGAGTTCTAAGTACTAAGGATGAAGGTTGAAAACATAGAGACGAGGAGATATTTCACAGTGGACTCTTCAGGCAGGGGGACTGGCAGAGGGAGAAGCAGGCTCCCCGCCGAGCGGGGAGCCCGACGTGGGGCTTGATCCCAGGACCCCGGGATCATGACCCGAGCCGAAGGCAGAAGCTTAACCACTGAGCCACCCAGGCGCCCCTCCCAAATTGTATTTTTTTTTAAAGATTTTATTTATTTATTTATTTGACAGAGAGAGATCACAAGTAGGCAGAGAGGCAGGCAGAGAGAGAGAGGAGGAAGCAGGCTCCCTGCTGAGCAGAGAGCCTGACGCGGGGCTCGATCCCAGGACCCTGAGATCATGACCTGAGCCGAAAGCAGAGGCTTAACCCACTGAACCACCCAGGTGTCCCCCCGAATTGTATTTTTAATAGCAGAAAGAGACAGAAAGAAAGAGAGCACAGCAGAGAGGCCTGGAAGACCTCCCGCCCCCCCCGCCTCTGTTCTCTCACTCTCTCTCTCTCTGTCTAATAAATAAATAATCTTTAAAAAAATTAAAAAAAAAAACCAATGTGGGATTTGTTCCTTTTCTTTAAAACAATGCATTAACTTCACACTGAAAAGCATTATTTTGCATTTGTTTCTATAAAAAAAAAAGGAGACCCTAACGATGGAGAAAGTTTGATGAATTGATAAACTTTCTGCCCCAACAATTCCTCAGCATGGGGACTCCTGACCCATAACATGACATTGACAGACGCTTGTGTTTTCTTTCCTCTGCAACTTTTTTCCTTTTTTTTGAGGGGAGAGGAGATTTCAAAATACCCAAAGAGTTGTCACCCAACTGACCAGCACTGATGTATGATTTCTGTCGTCTAACTCAGAGTGAACACTAGCCAGCCTAACTTTAAGAATGCTTCTTTTTTTTTTAATAATTGGTCAAAGATAACGTAACAGCTTGTACGTTTGACTTGGGCAAGTTTTTCAGAATTCCTGACTTCCTAGCACTGTCTGTCTTTGTATTGTATGTATTGCATTTATTCATTTTTATTTTACGAGCAAACTGTTAGCCAGAGGAAAAGCTGATCTTTGAGGATACAAACCAGGGAGGGCGTGAGTCAGAGTCGGGTGGGCAGTGCTCCTGGGATGCCAGCCCCCAGATCTCAACAGCTGAGAGCAGCAGAGGCGTCTTTCTCCCTAAGGTCATCATCCACCGCAGGTCAGCAGGGAGCCCGCTCCCCCTTGTCCTGCTCCCTGGCATCACTGCTCCTGCAGGGGGAAGGGTGAGGGGAGACGGGATGGCAGCTCCTAGGAGGTGAGCTGCTCCGCCTGGGAGCAGCAGGTGTCTCTTGCACTCCAAACTCATCCGGGAGAAAGCGTCGGATCCCACCCGACACACCGGGAGCCGGGAAGCCCCGAGGTACAGAATGGCAATGTTTGGAGCACACGCAGAACCCCCCAGAAGTGTTACGTGGGGTTTGCTGCTCATCCTGACCAGTGTTTATGGGGCCCTCACTGGTCCAAAGTACAGTTCCAGTTGCCGAGAAGGTTCAGCAAGGACTTTAGTTTCAAGAGCAGGGACCGAATCAGGACATGGGCAAAAATCTTTTCAGCTCAAGGAAGACTGTTGTCAGAGCCATAAAGGACAGAAAACAGGAGTCAAGAAGGGTTCTGACGGTGGAGAGATTTCGTGGCGTTTTAATGACTGGGAGGGCTTCCTGGAGTTCCTGGGAATGGATTCGAATGTGCAGGGATGGGGCGGGGGACTGGCAGAGGGAACAGGGGGAGCCTGGCCACCGCGGTGGACTTTGACCCACCCGTTTACAACTGCAGGTCGCTGTGTCACCGGGACGGTGGGGTCTTCCCCAAGCCTCTGCCCTCGTCCTCCTCTGAGCTCCTGAACCCTACCCTGTGGCCGTCACACTGCGTCCTGGGGTACTTCGTAGTGTCCAGTTCTGAGGGCTGCTTTATCACTCTAAAGTGAGCATGTGTGTGCATGCGCGCGCGTGTGTGTGTGTGTGTGTGTGTGTGTGTGGTAGGTTTGGAATGTGGGTGAGGTCTGGAGCTGACAGCCCAGAACGAATTCTTGAGACATCTTTGGTGCAAAAAGCTGGGTTTTATTAAAGCCCCGGGACAGGAGCTGTGGGCAGGAAGAGCTGCACTGATTCTATACTGGGAGCTGGGGGAGGGGGACTGATTCTATACTGGAAGCTGGGGGAGGGGACTGATTCTATACTGGGAGCTGGGGGAGGGGACTGATTCTATACTGGGAGCTGGGGGAGGGGCCTGATTCTATACTGGGAGCTGGGGGAGGGGCACTGATTCTATACTGGGAGCTGGGGGAGGGGCCTGATTCTATACTGGGAGTTGGGGGAGGGGCCTGATTCTATACTGGGAGCTGGGGGAAGGTCCCACCGGGAGTGCAGGGGGTGTGGGATGTCAGCTGGTGCTCTGTCCTCAGCTTGCCTCCCGCTCTTGCATCAAACACAACAACAGTGATGTCACGATGACGTGGAAGTTCTGTTCCAACCCCGAGGCAGGTGGCGGCCTCTCTGGTCCACCGGTGACGGCATCTTCCAGGTTGGGCGAAGGCTGCTTTTAGCCCAGAGGACGTGATGGGAGGGTAGGGGGATTGAGAGCCATCCGGACGTGTGGAAATAGGAAGGCGCGGGAGCTCAGGCCCCGTCTGAAGGTTGCAGGCCCGCAGCACGGCAGAGCCGTGGCCCTGGGGCAAAAAACAGAGGAGGTCAGCGCCGAATGTCACCGCCGGCCCCTGACCCCCAGCCGAGCTTTCTGGGGGCAGCAGCAGGTCAGCAGAGCCAGGAGAGGAGAGATGGGGGGATCGGTTTTTGGGATTCGGAGAAACTTGGGTTATTAAGAATGGCGTGTGCACCTGGGATCGGGCCAGCCGAAGATAGAACACTCCAGACAGCTTGGGGCTGGGACCCAACACCGCCAGGTCCCCTCACACTGGAAGCTGCTGTGACTCCTCCGGGAGGTGCCGGTGAGCTAGAGCTTTCTCTCCATGGGTTTCTGTCCATCCCAGTCCTGCGGGCCACCGGACACGGAGGAGGCCAAGGGCCTCCCACAAATTCCACCAATCAGCTGCCCCAATAACTCGCACCAAAGGCAATCTTGATTAAATAAACAATGCCCCTCCTCTGGGAGGTTTAGGGGTGCTGGCAGATATTCCCAGCTAACCGTGACTCACAGCAGGGGCTCTCCAACCCTATTCCACGTTGGGATGCCCCCCGGAACAGCTTGAGCTAAGGCCCCATTCCAGCCCTGCTACATTACGATTTCTGCATCGGGGCCTGGGGATCAGGAGGGTTAGGAACTCCTCCAGGCGACTCCAGCGTGCAGTGGCTTGGGAGTGCAAAGAGAAGACAACCTCGCCACTCCGGGTGTGGTTTGTGACCAGCAGCAGCAGCCTGGTGGCCTGGCCCCGAGCCTCCTCGGAATGCAGATCCCCGGGCCTGGGCCAGCCTTGCAGACTCCAGCTCTGGGGAGTCACCAGGTCCTTCAAGGGCTTTATTTGCACATTAAAGCTTGATAAGTACCGGATGGGATGCCCTTTAATGGGGCCTAATGGGACCTGCTGATTGCAATTATCTGCCTAAGTTGGAGAAACCCCTGAATAATGTAGCAATAATGATTGGGGGTGGGGGGGACAGGCTAGAGCCAGAGCAGGAAAGCCATCAGAAAGGCTTCAAGAAAGGGAGGGTTGCTGGTTGCTGGCTGTGCCCGTGCAGATTCATCTTCACGCGGTCACAGCCCTTCCAGGCAGAGTCCGACACGGTCTCGGGCTTCCGTTTGTTTCTCAGGAAGCTCAGAGTGTGACAAGACAGCACTGAGTGCTTTGTGCTTATTAATTTAATCCCGAAGGCCGCCCCCGCAGCGGATGCTAATTCCCCTTTTACAGAAGATCAGAGCGGATAGAATCCAGCCCTGCCCGTGGTCGCCTGGCTTTTCACCAGCAGACAAGGGTTTTATCTTGTTTATAGTTGTTGGTTTGTTTACCCTGAGTTGCCAGAAGTCAGGCTGATATTACAATTCGCGTTGAGAAGGAGCAGTAAGGAGTAAGTTTCTGTCCAGCAGAAACTGAGCCCGGAAACAGCGCTGAGGTTCTCGGTGCAAACCCACTTAACCGCTTGCCCTTCAGAGGGGGCTGGAGCGGGAGACACAGGACCGAAAGGGAGCTTTTCTTGACTCCAGTTTGGAGCCAAGAAGCGCCCTGCCTGCGCTCTCTCCCTCCCAGCTCGGCTCCTGGAGCCTGAGGGCTGCAGCCTGGGACGAGGGCTGATAGGGACTGACGCACCCAAGAGGCTGGGGTTCGGAGCCGACAGCCAAGAAAGAATTCTTGAGATGTCGTTGATGCAAACAGGTGGTTTTATTAAAGCACGGGGACAGGGCGCCAGGAAGAGAGGAGCGGCAGACTGTACCCTTTCAGGTTGGCAGGGGGTCAGGGACAGTGTAAGTCTCTAGGGAATTTTGGAAGGCAGGACCTTGACCGGACCAGCCATTGTGGGGTCAAGGCATTCACCCCTGTCTAACGGAAGCCCAGCCACGAGACCCCCGGATGTACATCCGTGGGTCCTATGCTTGGGGGATGATCAACAACATGGGTCTCACGGGGGGTTAGGGACAGAGGAAGTCTCCGCAGGTACTTCACAGGCCAAAGCAGATGCGCAGGGTCCCAGGGCTCCCCGCCCCTAGCCGAGCACCCACATCCAGGCAGCCAAGCTCCCAGAGGAATGCCACTCCGCCTGTGTCAGCCACCTGCCAGTGCGCTGCAGGCAGCAAGGCCACTCAATCCTTCTTTGGCCTTTGTTTCCACATCAGAGACCACCTGGGAAAACCTTCTGGAGGGGCACCTGGGTGGCTCAGGCAGTGAAGCGTCTGCCTTCGGCTCAGATATGCTCTCAGGGTCCTGGGATCGAGCCCCACATCGGGCTCCCTGTTCGGTGGGGAGCCTGCTGTTCCCTCTCTGTCTCTGCTCCTCCCTCCTGCTCTCTCTTTCTCAAACAAATCAATAAAATCTTAGGAAGGAAGGAAGGAAGGAGGAAGGAAGAAAGGGAGAGAGGAAAGAAAAAAGAAAGAGAGGGAAAGAGAGGAGAGAGAGGAAGGAAGGAGGGAAGGAAAGAAAAAATAAGAAAAAGAGAAAGAGAGAAAGAGAGAGAGAAGGAGACAAAGTGGAAGGAAGGAAGGAAGGAAGGAAGGAAGGAAGGAAGGAAGGAAGGAAACCTCTGGAAACGCTGTCCCCATCCCAGCCCCGCGCAAAGCCTGACGGCCTCCTGTCCGGCAGTGAGCACACGGAGCAGGCACAGGAGAACGAGTTTAAGACCCTCACCGACACGCCACACCGCCAAGAATCAGAAACACCACCACCTTCCAGCCAGGGGGCAGAACGGAAGCTTTATTTCAGTAGGTTTCATTATTTTCAGAACATCACTGGCAACTAGAAACTGGTATGCAAGGGTGGTTTCTATAACTGAAGAGTAAATAAAATAGAATCGATAATGGAATTGTAACAATATACACCGTAAATATAAATATACACGCTGATAGCCCACATGTAGAAAAGTCATGCTCTGTAAATACTCTTGTCCACGTACTGTCTCCGTGGGGGTCCGAGTTCCAGGAGGGAGCTTTGAGGGTTTACATGTGTCCCGTTAGTGACGGATGCTTCCAGAGACCTTATGCAGGAGAGACACGTTACAAATCTTGAAAAGGAAACTAAGTATCACAGAGCAGTTTTTAAAACCTTTAATAGTTGTTTGTTCTACAAAGAATGAGCATTTCTTCAATATTAGAAATGGTGGAACAAGTACGCTAGCTTACCGATATATACAACGTACGGCTTTATACTTCAAAAATGCAGGAAGATAAATCTTATATGTATATATAAAATAGATATATAATTTTAGATCTAAGGAACAATTCAATATTGCTCTTGTATTGGTCTCGCTGTATTGCATGCATGCCCGGGGCACGCCCATGGCTTGTCACCGGATGGAGGAGGGACCAGAAGGGACACAAGGGCACCTGTGGAGCCCCAGGCTTATCCCCAGAACGCCATCTTCAAAGCAATATTTTGAGATTCGTGACGTCTTGTGGCTAGGTCAACCACTCTGTGCCCGTGTGCAAAGTAGGATGGGTCCTTCAGAACCGCAGGGACATACTCAGGACAGGGCCACATAAACACTAAACATACCCAATTCAGGGGAACCAACTCCTTGAACCCTGAGACAAGTGGGGATCCCCTCCAAGCCTGTTCTGAGATCATCATCAAACCCTCGGCATGGTTCGCAGACGATGAGCACCCAACGAAGACCCGTGATGGAGGCGTCAGTAGCCTTCTTAGAAACTCACGGGCAAAGTACAAAGGAACAAAACGGGTCCGGTTTTCAACCAGTCAAAGCTTCTAGTTTTTCCTCTCTTCCCCCATGATCCTCTGCCTTGAAACCAGAGAGGGAGACAGACCATAAGAGACTCTTAATCTCAGGAAACAGCTGAGGGGGGCTGGGGGCTGAGGGATGGACAGTGGGGAGGGATGTGCTGTGGTGAGCGCTGTGAATTGTGTGAGACCGATGATTCACAGACTGCACCCCCAAACAGATAATACATTATGTGTTAATTAAACGAAAACAAAAACAAAAACCTTCTCCTATTGATGAAGCTCTAAATGCTTCAGTGGCAGACAGGGATGTGAGAGGCGGAATGCGAATTGAGACTTGTGCCAGTGGGAACAGGGTGCCAGGCAGGGAGGCCTCACGCCAGGAGCCTCGGGGACTTGCACGTAGCCCGTGGTAGACCCCGGCCTCCGACTGTGGCCATGACGTGCTATTTCTTCTTCCATTTAACCCACATCCAAATGACAAACTGACCACATCTCTCTGAGAATAGAAATGGGGGGGGGGATAGATTGGAAAATAAACGTTCTAGAAAATTCACCAGCTAGGTGTCACTATGAAGGCTGTGGGGCAGCCACCATGGGGAGGGGGCCTCCCTTGGGACCTGCTGGGACCTCCGGTCTAGCTGAGGCATCCTCTGGGCTCCCCTGGGAAGGCTGGTTCTCAAAGGCGCCTCCCACCCACTGCATGCACCACGAGGGGACTTGCTGGCAGAGCACAGAGGAAGGGCCAAGGCAAGGGCGCTGGACCAGAAAGGGTGATGGAGAGTGTGCCCAGTGCACGGAGCTGCCCACAGAGGGGCAGAACCAAAGGGGCTGAAGGCAAACATCCCGAACTTGACCACTCTGCGGAGGCTGGCGCAGTCGCCGGACAGCCGGGGGCTCCCCATCCCAGCCTGGGCCCACGGCACTCCCTCCAGCTTCCTCCCCGCGCCGGGCAGGAAGCCCTGCTGAAAGGAAGATTCTGGAATTGGGGCCAGTGTGAGCTACGCCAACTGGAACAAGCAGGAGGGCTCACGGGCTCTGTCAGTGGGAACTTTCTTCAGGTAGAACCAAAGCAGACTGGACGGAGCTGAGCGGGCTGGGCTGTCTGCGGCCACCACCCCGTCTCCTTGCCGACAGGCAGGAACCAGCAGAGGCCCTGATTTGGTCTGGAGGACTGAGGATGCACACAAGGTCATTAAGAGGAAAAGATCATTGTTTCCGGAGCGAACAGCGCATCGAACAGCTCTTAGAAGACACCGGTATAATGGAGCATGCAAGATAATCCATTACTTGAACACATTTTCCAGGAATATGCTTCTGTTACAGACAGATCATCGAAAACACAGTGAACGACTTCTGATTCAGAGTACTTCGTCGAGGTGCAAAGTATGGCGAATAGTTATCCGTGTGATCTAGAAAACAGATGTGCTTCTGGTCTCGGCATGGCCTTTGTTGCTGTTTCCAGCTGGATGCAGATGGAGTTATTGAAAAGAAGGAAACCATCTCGGAGGGAAAATCACTGTCTAAAAATAATCGCTACTTTAATTGTACTTATTTAAAATCCGAGGGGCCGGAAGAAGCAGACCCCTCGCGGGTCAAGGGGAAGGAAAAGCCCATCTCTAAAGCCCCCCTGGCCGGGCCCTGCCGCGCGGGGCTAGTCCTGACTCCTGGCGGGTCAGGGTCTCCTCGCTCCCACCCCGGAGGGCCTCTGACCCAGCACGAGCCCCTCCCGGGCTCGCCGTCGCACGTGCGATAAAGACTCCAGAGGGTGACAGGGACCCCTGCTACCTGGGGCTGGTGGTGGGGGTGCCTCCCCTAGACCCGCGGGGCTCGCGACTCAGGGACCCGACAGCGAGCACCCTCCCGGGGCCACTGTCGCCTGTTATTTGTCATTGGGCTAAAGGACCTGAAATGGAGCCTGGGCGCCTCCCCTTGGGCCGGGGCGGCGGGGTCTCCATCTGAACCGCTGGCGGAACCCCTGATTCTGGAGAGGGGGCGCTTCCTGGTGGCGCCGCCGGGTCCAAAGGCGACATTGAACACGTGGGCATCGTACATGCTACCCTGACGACGGTGGGGTCACGTGGGGCGGGGGC
>LNAC01000335.1:311904-328837 GCA_002007465.1 Ailurus styani
CCCCCCCCCCCCGCCTCCCCACCCCTCCCCCTCCATCTGCTCTCCCCGAGCTGTCTCCTTACCTAGTAAACCACTGATCTAGTAAGTCACGTGCTTCCCTGAGCTCTGAGAGCCACTCTAGCAAATTAATCAAACCCAAGGAGGGGGGCATGGAAATCTCTGATTCATAGCCAGTCAGAAGCCCAGGCGACAATCTGGGCTTGCCCGTGGCATCTGAAACAGAGGGCGGTCTGCTTGCAGGCAGGCCCCCAGGCTATGAGATCTGAGGCCCTCTCGGTGTACTCAGTGTCGGAAGTGAGCTAAGGTGCAGGGCACCCAGCTGGTACCTGGAGAAGTGTGTTTGGGGGGGGGGAGCCTGCCCCACAGGTGCTGTCATTGGGTGCAGAATGATGAGAGACTATCCTAGCCTATGGAGCTAAGATTCTAGGGAAAATGGACTTCGATTTCCTGAGTCACAAAAGTTGCCCATCCAAATATCCTTGGAGAAACAGCAGATTCATCTGAATGAGAAAAAAAGAACATGTCGGCAAAACCACAATCTTTACCTGCATTTTAGCCTGAATTAAGCCTGCTATTAAATAAATAAATAAATAATAACAATAACAAATTGTTCAAACCAGACGAAAATCCTAAATTAGAAGAATTCAGTTCATGAGGTGCGAGCGTTTGGAGAAGCTATCCTGCCACAAATCCTCCGGACAGCCTGGGATCGAAGGCGGGCGCCTCCCCTGAAGATTGCACAGGTGGTCTCTGCTCCCTCTGGCCTTGGTTTTCTACAATGCCTTCTCCTCAAGTACATTTGTCTTGATTATATCATTTACACGTCGTTGTTACACAAATTCCAGACAGATCTTCCAGGGAGGAGAGTGTACTTTCATTCATTTTTAGAATCTTGATTTAATTAAACATTCATGTCATGTCCCTTCTTTCCTGACCCTCAAAAATGAGACATTTGTTCATGGGAAACACTTGGCAGACCGTAAAGAGTTAGACGTCGATGGCTTATCTTTCCCCAAAGAAGCAGAAAAGGTTCTTTCTCAGGAACCTTGCTTCGTGGTGTTCTGGAAACACCTGCACTGCAGTGGAAGGGCAGGTGTCGGGTCAGAGGACACATCTATGTGCCCCCAGATAACGGAGCCACCACCCCCAGGGGACGTCGGAGAAGGGGGGTCCTCAGGTATTCCTGCAAGACTGATGTCCACTCATGCTGTCCAGCAGAATGAAACAAATGGAGAGACACGGATGCATGGATTGGATTGGAAGGCTTAGAATACATTATTCTTTAAGACTTTCATTGTTGAGAGGCAAATAATACCCCACCGCTTAGGCACAGAAGAAAGGTCCACTGATGTTTGTCTGATGCTATCCCCTGACCATGATGCTCAGAAATGCCGTGGAGCGAAGTAGCATGCATGTCGTGACGCTTTTCACACGGCCAAGAGCCTGACTATATTTGGGGCGCTTTCGGCTTGCCTCCTTTTCTTTCCATGTAGGTACAGGAAATGAAAAGGCAAATCACGCGAATAAAAATACCATCATCACCGTGGTCAAAGGCCCAGTGACCAGGTTGGGCCCTCCAGGCCCGGTGGCGGGCTAGCCCCGCGGGGGGCGGACACGGGAGGAGGAAGGCAGCAGGAGCAAGGGAACTGTGCGGCCCAGCAGCAAGAAAGCATCCGCTGCCGGCAGTCAAGGCTCAGCGCGCGGCCCCGCGGCCCCGGGCCTTCCTTCGCCGTCAGCCGATTGAAACGGGCCTCTGCATGGGGGTGCACTGTCAGGTGGGCTTCTGGGTAGAGCCAAATAAAAGTTGACAGAATTGGCAGATGGCTACAAAAGTCTCCCTCAGTCATGAACTACTTTGTTACTCAGGCTTTGGGGGTCCTAGCTAAGAATCATTGCCAAATCCAAGGTCATGAAGCTTTCCCCCTATGTTTTCTTGTAAGAGTTTAATGATCTTCGTTCTTATATTTAGGCCACTGATCCATTTTGAGTTAATTCTTGTATACAGTGTGAGGAAGGGCTCAACTTCATTTCCCTGTGGATATCCGGTTGTCCCAGCACCATGTTTTAAAGAGAAAATTCTTTCTCCAAAGAATGATCTTGCTCCTCCTCATCCAAATTTAATTAGCTGTAAAGGCGAAGGTTTATTTTTGGACTCCCTATCCCATTCCACTGGGCTCTATGTCTTCTTTCACCAGTACCACACCGTTTTGTCTACTGCGGCTTTGCAGTAAGTTTTAAAATGTGAGGTGTGAGGCCTCCAGCTTTGCTGTTCTTTTTCAAGATTGTTTTGACTATTGGGGGCCCCTTGGAATGTCATACAAATAAGTAAATTGGACTTTGTAAAAATTAGAAACTTTTCTGCAACAAAGAGCACGTTACCAAGAAATTTAAAAAGAATACACACAATGGGGGAAATATATCATATATTCTGATAAGAATCTAACATAAAGAATATATAGAGGACTCTCACAACTGAGTAGCAAAAAGAAAAACAGACCGACTAAAATATGGACACAGGGCTCATCTAAACATTTCTCCAAAGAAGACAGACACATGGCCAAGAAGCCCATGAAAAGATGTTCAACATTAGTCCCCAGGGAAATGCAGCTCAAAGTCACACTGAGACACCCCTTCACACCCAGAAGGATGACTCTTCTCCAAAATCCAAAGAAAAGACCACAAAGTAATCAGAAAAGAACAAGTGTTGGAGACGTGGAAAAATTAAACATAGAATTGACACAGTAATCCACTTCTGGGGGCATACCCCCACATAACTGATATGTAATTGATACATAGATATGCAACTAAAATAACTGAAAAGATATTTGCACACCCATGCTCATAGCAGCACTCATCACTACAGCCAACGGGGGGAACCAACGCAGGGTCCGCAGACAGATGACTCTGTAAACAAAATAGGATACATAACATGCAATGGAGCATAACTCAGGGCACAGATGAGCCCTGAGGACAGTATGCCAAGGGGAATAAGCCAGTCACAAAAGGAAAATACCATATGACCCCACTTATGTGAGGTCCCTAGAGTAGTCAGATTCGTGGAGACAGAAAGTAGCTCGGTGTGTGCCAGGCCTGGGGGAGGAAGGCATGGAGGGTTCGTGCCTGACGGGAACGGAGTTTCGGTCTGGGGAGGTGAAGAGCTCCGTAGGCCGATGGGAGTATGACCGTGTGAATGTACTTCAGGCCACCGAATCATACACTTGAAAGTGATGCAGATGGCGGGTTTTACGTCACTTGTATTTTAGCACAGGAAAAACCTATGACTGCAAGTGGAAACCTTTTTAGCAACAGCGGAACCATGCCTTAAGGCCACACTTGGGACACGTGCACAGTGGAGAGCCCCGGTGAGGCAGACGGCCCCTCTCCTTTCTCAGCCACGTTGCACAGTAAAGGTGTTAAGGGTCAAATCTGATCTGGCAAAACCAAACAAAAATCTCATTTCCCGAGAAGACCAATTAACATTTGCACCTACTTTCTGGACATACTTTTCTATTGCATCGAAGGTAACGGTAGGCATTGCTGTTTGAACCTAAATCTGGTAGAGACTCTGGTGTCCCATATGGCAGCCGCTCTCCACATGAGCTGCAGCCAGACTCAAGGGAGAAGTCTGGCACTGGATTTTGGATGCTGAGTATAAAAAAGGATGTTGCATACCTCGTTCATAACTGTGATATCGCTGATGACATAAAATGATGCTATTTCATATACATCATGTACATTATTTAAATTAACTTCACCTGTGCCTTTACTTTTTAAAATGCAGTTTCTTTACAAAATGCAAAATTACAGGTATGGCTCACATGGTATATTTGCTGGTATGCAACACTCTGGAACAAATCCCTACACTTTTTTCTTTAGCAGCATTTAACAACACGTTATACTTAATCCAATCCGTTACAAAATTGAACTAAGTGTGATTTTTTAGAAAATTCTTAGAACCCTCTTCTAATTAGCAGTGAAAGCCAAAAAAGTCACAAGCCATCAGAAAAATCCTGATTTTTATGCTGTAACCAAGTATATAAAATAATATACCAACATGCATGGTGACAAACCCAAATGCATTCCCTCTCAGAATCCTGTAGAAAGATAAAAAAACATAATAATGCATGAGGTGGGAAGAAACCCCTGTGAGAAGTTTCAGAGGAGACAGATTTGCTACCGTTGAGCAAAAGTACAAAGGTCTTGAACACACATCCGTGCATCTCTTATTCGCTGTAACGAATCTCTTTCGATAGTAAGATACTTTCAGTAGTAAGCAGGCACTTTCTGCTCTCAGTGTTGGTTGGTTGGTTTGTGTGCTCTCTCCACTCCTTGTCTAGTGTCAGCACCACAAAGGCAGGGGCCCTGCTGAATTCATTCACTAGGCATCTGACTCATCACCAAACACATCGCAAACCCTTAGCACGTACTGAGTGATTATCTGTTGTTGGAATATGTTTCTGTGAGCCAACCAAGGAAAATCGTAGCAGAGAAGATAAATGAGTCCTTCAAAGAAACAAAATAAAGTTGTGAAACATCCACAGAAGACTCAGCACTCATAAATTTTCAAAAGGATACGTGCTAACACTATAAGAGACAGAACCGGCGTGCAGAATTCATTGTATCGTTCCCTACGTTCTTACAGCAAAGACGTGTAAGCCAAAAGCAGGCAGCAGCTACCGGTAAGCGTGCATTTTGGATATTCTGTTTTAATTTCCCCCTCACCTGTTCCATCTACTTGCCTACCCCTCCCTGGGGTATTTATTCTCTGCACTTATGAATCTTGCTGTTTGTTCCATTGTTTTGTTTTTCAGATTCCACATATGAGTGAAATCATATGGTATTTGTCTCTCTCCGTCTGACTTATATCCTTTCTCATAAATTCATCTGTGTTGTCATAAATGGCAAGATCTCACTCTTTTTTATGGTTAATGTTTCAGCGCATGCATATATATAAACACACACACACTTTCTGCATCCATTCATCTATCCATGGACACTTGGGTTGCTTTAATATCGTGGCTATTATAAATAATGTTGCAATAAACACAGTAGTGCATACATCTTTTTGAATTAGTGTTTTCATTTTCTTTGGGTAAATACCCCACGGTGGGATTACTAGATCACATGGTAACTTTTTAGGAACCTCCATACTGTTTCCCACCGTGGCTGGACCAGCTTGCGTTCCCACCAACAACACACGAGTTTCCTTTCTTTCTACATTCTCAGCCATGGTTGTTATTTCTTGTCTGTTTTGATTCCAGCCCTTGTGACAGGTGTGAGGTGGTACCTCACTGTGGTTTCGATTTGCATTTCCCTGATGATCAGAGAGTTGAGAATCTTTCCATGTGTCTGTTGGCCATCTGCTGTCTTCTTTGGTAAAATGTCTATTCAGGTCTTCTGCCCATTTTTAATCAGATTATTTGGGATTTTTTTGTGTTGACTTATATAAATTCTTCACATATTTTGGATACTAATCCCTTCTTGGATATATCATTGGCAAATATCTTGTCCCGTTCACAAGGCTGCCTTTTTGTTTTGTCAATGGCTTTCTTTGTTGGGCAAAAGCTTTATTATTTTATTTTATAGTTTGATTTTGCTTTTGTTTCCCTTGCCTGAGAAGACATGTCCATAAATAAGGTGCTAAGGCCAATGTCCAAGAGATTACCGCTTGTGTTTTCTTTTAGGAGTTTTAGGGTTTCAGGCCTCACATTTAGGTCTTTTATCTCTTTGCGTTAATTCCTGTACAAGGTATAAGAAAGCGGTCCAGTGTCATTCTTTTCTGTATAGCTATCTCCAATGGGTGTTTTTTAATATAAAGTAGGTATTTTAAATTTAGAAGATGTAAGTGTATTATACTATATATAAGGCAAGTATTTTAATATATAAAATGTATAAATAATATATAATAACATGAAATATATGAAAATAAAACCTTTAAGATACAGCAAATTCTTGAACACACTTTATGAGGAGTTAAGAAGCAACCACAAAAATGCTGTCTACGGCTGCAGGATGGATTACTAATTATCTTGTAGCAAGGACTATAGAAGTGTTGCCAAACTAAAAACAAGTCGTGTGTTTATCTTTTATACAATAAGCAATTGTTCTTCATTGCCCTTCTCTGTATGGCAGATGGCTTTGAGCAGTCAGCCATCTAGCAGGTATTACACAAAACTAAGCAGACTTCCTCTATCTCTGTAATATAAAGATGAAACTGTAAACATGAGAGAGACACAGTCCCTCCTTTGGGAACACAACTGTCCTATGGAGAGAGCAGTTTGGAGAGAGAGATGTAAAATCGCTCCTAGGACAGTCACGCAGACGTCACTGAGATGGTGACATAGGCTGTTCCTGACTTTGCTCCCCCTGACCAGAGCACCTAACATCTTGTCAAGGACAAGACAGGGGCAGCTGGGTGGCTCAGTCGGTTAAGTGTCTGCCTTTGGCTCGGGTCACGATCCCAGGGTAGTGGGTCGAGCCCCGTGTTGGACTCTGCTCAGCGGGGAGCCTGCTTCTCCCTCTCCTCTCTGCTTGTATTCTCTCTCACTGTCTCTGTCTCTGTCACTCAAGTAACTAAGTAAAATCTGAAAAGAAAAACAAGACACCACTGGGAGAATCCTAGAACACGAGGGAGAGGCGGAAACACCCCTGTCTGCACTCCAGAGCCCAAGACAGTCCGTGCTAGAGGAGCTGCCACACGCTGACCACATCGCCCCTTCCCCAAGCATAGCGCCACGAGGACAGGTCTCCCTGGAGCCTCTGGGGCCTTCGGGGGGACAGAGAACCAAGAAGGGAGAGCCAGCCTCTCCCAGCACTGTGGGTCACTCTGGGGGAGCCCCTGCTCTGATTCACACTGCGGGACCTGCAGCGGAACCTCCGGGGCTTACCACTGGGAATCTGACTGTGAACAGAAAATCTGAACAAATCAATTACTAGTAAGAGGATTGAATCCGCAATGGAAAATCTCCCAATGAAGAAAAGCCCAGACCAGATGGCTTCACTAGTGAATTTAAAGGAGAATCGACACCAGTTCTTCTCAAACTCTCCCCCCCCAAAAAAAAGAAAAAGAAAAGAAAAGAAAAGAAAAGGGGGGAACACCCAAACTCACTCTATGAGGCCAGCATTATCCTGATGCCAAAATCAGAAAAGGATGCTATAAGAAAAGTAAATGACAGGCCAATATCCCTGATGAGTTTAGATGCAAAAATTCTCCATAAAGTACTAGCAAACTGATTTTGGCAGCACATGTAAGAATCGTTTGCCTTAATCAAGTGGGATTTATCCCTGGGACACAAAGATGATTCAACATCTGCAAAGCAATCCATGCAACAGATCACATTAACAGAATGAAAGAAAATGATCATATGGTCATCTCAATCGATGCAGGAAAAGCATTTGACAAAATTCAGTATCCACTCATGATAAAAGCACTCAACAAATTAGGCATAGAAGAAACATATCTCAACATAATAAGACCATATATGACAAGCCCACACTAACATCAGACTCCATGGAGAAAGGCTGAAAGCTTTTCCTCTAAGATCAGGAACAAGACAAGAGTGCACTGACCCCACTCCTACTCAGTAACGTACTAGAAATTATAGCCAGAGTAACTGGGCAAGAAAAGAAACAAAGGCATTAGAATTGGGCAGGAAGAATTAAAGTTGTCTCTAAATTGAAGATAACATGATTTTATATAGAGAAAATCCCAATGACTCTACCAAAACACTGTTAGATCTAATCAATGAATTTCACAAAGTTGCAGGATATAAAACTAACATAAAAATCAGTCTCATTTCTATACACTAGCAACAAATTTTCTAAAAAAGAAATGGTCATTGCAGCATTATTTACAATAATCAAGACACACAGACAACCTTAGTGTCCACTGATGAACGAGGGCATGAAGGAATCATGTAAATTTATACAATGGAATACGATGCAGGCATTAAAAAAAAAAAACCCGGGAGCTCTTAGCATTTGCAACAAGCAGGGACAGTGAAGGCATGACTCTCAGCGAGATAAGTCAGAGAAAGACGGTCGCACTATGATTCCATTTACACGTGAAATCAAAAACACGCAAACAAAAACCGTTTCAAACTCACTGAAAAAGAGATTGGACCTGAGGTTACCAGAGGCCCAGGGTGGGAAGGGAAAATCGGGGAAAGGTGGTCAAAACAGAGAAACTTCTAAGTTATAAGCTACATGAGTCAAAGGGCTGCCGTGTGCGGCCACGCTGACCAGGGTCAACACGGTCCTGGGATCCGCAGGAAAGCTCGTGAGGGTGGAAATCCGGAGTTCCCATCCTAAGGGGAAGAATGTTTTTCTTTAAAACCTTTTTTTCCCTTTCTTTTCCTTTTAATGTATTTATATGAGGAAATGGATATTGGATGAACCGACTGGGGTGCTCATTTCACAACATATGCACATCAACCGGTGATGCTGTGTACCTTGAATCTATAAGGTGATGTATGTCTATTATTTTTTGATACAACTGGGGAAAATGTGCTTCTACTCTTACATGACTTGGTCAGAAGCAAAATGTGTTCCTGAACAGCTCTCCTATCTTCACAATTAAAAATCTGAAAATCAAACTTTTCTCCTATCATTTTAAAGGTCTTCCAGATGAAGGATTCTCATGGGAGTGGACGCATGTGATAAAAATGCACGGACACGGGCACCTGGGAGGCTCAGTGGGTTAAAGCCTCTGCCTTCGGCTCAGGTCATGATCTCAGGCTCCTGGGATCGAGGCCCGCATCGGGCTCCCTGCTCAGCGGGGAGCCTGCTTCCCCCTCTCTCTCTGCCTGCCACTCTGCCTCCTTGTGATCTCTCTCCCTCTGTGAAATAAATAAATAAAATCTTTTAAAAAAATGCACGGACACAATATCCATCAGTCCCATTTCGAGAATGTGCTGTGGGCGTCAGAGGAGAACAGAGGCCAGGGAAGGGCTCCCTGGAAAGTGGGCCATCTGAACAAAGATCCTTGAGAGGCAGTGGTGTGAAGTCCGGGTACCCAGGGAAGAGCGCTCCGGCAGAGAGAGCGTCAGGTGCAAGCCCAGGACCACGGAGGATTCCAGAATGCAAAGAGGGAGATGGGGGAAAGGTCGATGAGGTCAGCAAGTAACGGGCAGGGACATTGGTGTTGAGATGTCGTTGGTGATGGTGTGGAGACAGGTTTTACCGTGAGAAGGATGCTGGCCACTGAGGGTTTTTAGAGGAGGGACAGTGGGGACCTCCTTGGGGACTCAGCGGGGCCGGGTGGAAGCAGGAGACAGTCGGGAGGTCCCGGCTTGGACCCAGCTGGCGGCAGGGGAGGGAGTCAGTGTCGCCCCCACTCAGCTCCCCCTCTGGGTCTGTGACTACAGCCAGCCATACATTAGTCATGCCCGATCCTGCGCCCATGGCCAGGCCTCTGCCCTAAACTACAGCCTTATAGGCCCTCCCCCTGCTGGACCTCTCTGCTCGGATGCCTTGGGGACAACCCAAAATAACAGGTGCACAACTGAGCTGTTTATAACCCCTCGACAGCTTCCCTTGCAACTTTCTTCGTCTCGGTCGATGGCAACATTCCCTTCCAGCTGTCCAGACCTGAACCCTCAGAGCCCCTCCCAAACCCCTCCTGATCTCTCGCACCTCATGCCGGGTCCATCAGTTATCTCTCCCGAACACAGTCAGACCTCAGCACGGATCGCCCTTCCCCTTGTTCACACACGCTTCCCATGACCCTCAGCCGGGTCCCTGCAGCCACCTCGTAAGCAGAGAGTGGGCTTCAGCCTCAAACTACTCTCATCGACTCCCAGTAGGTATACTCAAAACTTTCCATTAGCCACCCTGTCTTGGAGAAGAGCAGCTAAAGGGCTCACCCCCTCAACCTTACCCTCACCTCCCCCTGTGTTTCCCCTAGCTCACTCGAGCCACATGTGTCCTCCTTGCTCCCTGAAAAACAGCCGGCACACCTCTGCCCCAGGGCCTTTGCACTGGCGGTTCCTGCTCCATGGCCCACTCTCCCCCCGCTCCCCTTCTGCAGACCTCTGTTCAAATACCACCTTCTCAACAAGACTCTCCGTGACCACCCCGTCTCACTGCATGACCTCAGCCCTAACCCCTGCTGCCTTATTTTTCCCCATAGCACGCATTCCTTTCTGACATACTAACTAACTTACATTTTTAAAATTTGTGTCTACTTCTGCTCTCCTCTCCACGAGGGCTTGTTATCTGTTCATTCACACTGTCTCCCCAATGCCTAAACACTGCCTGGCCACAGGAGGCCTTCAGCACAAATCTGAACGAATGAATGAACCCATATTTTACTTGTAAGGAACACACGGGGAAGGCCAGGCTCGGCAAGGTGGCTCAGTCAAGAGCTGCATGAGTGGGGATCTGGGGGGCCCGGTCTAGCCGGCCCTGCGCCCGTGGGTGTGATGGGCACCCCGGGGGGCCGAGCGGCATCTCTGACGCGGTTTCTGGGCTGCAGCAAGAGTCGCGTGAGGCCAGCCACGACGCCCATGACAAGGCTGGGCTCTGGGCACGACATGTGGTCCGTGGCCCTCCGCTGTGGGCGGGCATCCACGAGGCAGACCACGACCCTGTGTAGGAGAGCCCTCCGCGCGCTGGCAGCTCCCCATCCAGAGGCTCCCGAGCATCCGAAGCAAGGTGCCCCGAGTGCAGAGGCTGCAGGAGGGCAGTGATGGGGGGGGCCGGGCGGGCCGGGAGGCACGGTCATGGCCACATGGGGTCATGGCCACAGGCGTTTCAGACCCACCGCACAGCCACTGAAGGGGGCCGGCTGCAGTGGAGAAAGCCGACAAGAAGTCTGTTACAATAAATCAGCCCAAACGGGGGCAGCTTGGACCAGAAAGGCGGCAGGGAAGACAGGATACAGGTAGGATGCCATCGACAGGAATTGGTGGTGGCTGTTTGGGGAAGGACTTCAGATGGGGAACGAAGGGAAGGAAGGCGTCGAGGAAACTGGTAAGGTTTCCAAGTGGCAGAGCCGGAGGGACAGGACCAGACCCCCTCCTGAGAGCACGCTGGGCACAGGACGTGCTGTGGGGAGATGGTGAGCTGCGAGTATGTGCGGGCCCGTCGAGGCTCACGGCGCGTGGGCTGGTGGGTGGCCTGTCCGGCACCTGCTGTGGCCCCGGGACCACAGAGTGCAGCTGGGAGACATGCCGACGTGGGGACTGGAGCCCAGGTGGACGAGACGGCTCACGAGACTCATGAGAAAGCAGCAGATGACTGCAGCCCTGAAGGCGAGTCCGCAGAGCATCACAGGGAGCATCGGGGTGGGGACGGCTGCACAGAAGGGCCACGTTCTGGAAACCAAGGAGAGCAGGGAAAGGCCTCCAGGGGAGAGGAGCAAAAGACAGAGTCTCCCAGGTGACATGTGAACGCATCGAGGGGACGGATGCGGAATGTGGGGCCGACGCTCTTGGTGAAGGAAGAAGAGCGTCAGGGGTCGGAAGCTGATGGGATGAGCAAAGGCAATGGTGGGGAGTCGGGAGCCGTGAACCACTGAGCAGTACTGATTTGTGTCCGCTCTACAGTTACCAAGCAGGCCAGCCAACGTGCCGTGGAAGTCTGTGGCCGCCAATGTGTGTGGAATCCTGGGACCGTCCTCAGCATCACCTGTCCGCCACAGGCTTCCGTCAGCACCAGGACCCCCAGAAGCCTTACGGAGATGAAGAGACTGGAGTGACAAAAACATCAAGCAGGGGATATTCTAACAGACACGAAACAGCATGAATTCAGGGACAGAGGCGGGACTGCCATGGGGAGATGAGCTCAGTCAAGGAACAGAAGGAAGGAGTTGGCCAAAGGAGGAACACAGATTTAACCAGAATCAGAACAGGGAGTCCCTGCAGGTCCAGCTCAAAGAGCAAGATATAAAGAAAAAAAATCAATCTTTTAAGATTAGTTGGAGAGTGTGTCTCCCAGGTGAGCTAGAAAGTGCCGAGGCCGGAGACCAGGAGGCCCTCCGGAAGCAAGGCCAGTGTCAGCCCGCGGGCTCCACGCCGGCCTCTACAGGAGAGGAGCAAGTGTGACCTGGAGAGACAGCAGAGCCACTGTGATGCTGATCAGAGAGCGACCACAGCCAAAGCAGCCCAGGCATCCGGACCCTCCAGCAGGTGCGGAGAGCGCTAGACAGGCTGCATCTCGAAACCCCTCTGATTTAGGCGTCTGCAGCCTCAACGTTCAGATGCAGATCCGAGCCTCCTGGTGGTCGAAGGAGCAGCAGTCGGTGCACAGCTAGGAAGTGGCCGAACCTGCATTTCAGCTGAGGCTTAGCAAACCCAGGAAGGCCTCCGAGCCCCCAAAGAAGCAACAATGGAACCGGGAGCTCAGGACGCTAGAGCAGTGAGAAAGGAAGTTCTTTATAGGAACGTCCGCTACCGCCAAGCCCCTTCCAGAATGGTCTCACTTACTCTACAAATTCAACAGCCGTGTTGGGCTGCTGATCACGGACGGCCGTGTACGTTTTCCGACTCAATCGCCAGAAACAGTTCCTTGCCAAGAGCAGAGATCTGACGGAGACCTGCTGGAACAGGAGGGTAGGGAACGACCTATTTAGCATGGGCCGTAAGGAACGTTATCAGGTGTGAATACAATGGTATCGCGTCACAGCGGGCTAGTTACCCAGGGGTAGCTAATGAGTGAGAAAGACAGAACGACAGACTGGTGTGCCGTATCCCCAGCGTCAAGAGGCTAGTCCACAGACAGCCTCCTGTAAGTCTCAGGGGACAGCTCACAAGCGCGGGCTCGGGGCGCACTGGGACAGCCCGCTGGTCTTAGGTGCGCGTGCGTGCTGGCCGGTGGGGTTCATGGCCAAGGAGCACCGTCAGGAAGACACGCCCCCGTTCATGCGACAAGGAGAATGCCATCGAGCTGGGTTCTCACTGGGGTCGAATAGGGGAGCTGCGGGCTTTGTTCTCCACGCAGAGACCTGGACACAGATCACTTCCCCCCTGCCTAGTATCAGCTGGAGATCCATTCCACGTTGAAAGTCACAGGCGTGCTCCGATAAGACAACTGGAGGGTGGAGATGACCCAGGGAGGAAAGTGTCCCTCTTCAAGGGCTCCGCTGTCTGAGCTCTCGGGGGCACACGGACCCTTCTGGAGCCCACCTTCAGAAGTGAAGGGAGGAGGAGAGCTGGGGGAGCCCTGATGGTCAGACTCTATGCTCTCACTTCAGAAAAACAATCACTTCCCCGAAGCGAATCAGCGTTAGGACAGCAGGGCACAAACCCCTTTCATACAAGACGCCGCTCTCTTTAAATCTCCTCTCCCGGTTCTGAGACAGTCAGCCCGGTGACAGAAATGCCCCCGCCCCTCCGCTGCTCATTGATCCCCAATCGCCGAGGCCATCCAGGGGCAGGGTGAAGAGACCGACAGCTTTTCATTAAGGTCACTCACGTCTGGGCTTCAAGAAGTCAGTATTCATGGGTCAGTAGATGGATGATAAAGCGTTGCATTTCACCGAACTTTACTTAATGGTGTTAAAACGGAGAGAAACATCAAAGGCACATACGCATACCAGCAAAGGATAATTTGAAAAGACCCGTGAAGCATATTCAATCGTGCAGTAAACACATGCTCATTCGCTGTTTATTGATTTTACAATGCATTTGCTGTTACCTGCCCAGTAAAGGAATTTCAATATGAAAACTGAATGATCTCCAATGGGACATGGGGACTCGGTTGCTGACGTCTGCCATCAGGGATTGGACAGAAGCAAATAGTACTTGTGCAAAATGGCAACACCCACCACGATGCTGGCTTCCTTTGTTTCTGCTTCAGCAGAACCCTAGGCTGCAAGTGGGTTGAATCCATAAGCCTATCTACTGGTTAATTCTCAGAGGACCAAGTATGTGACTCAAGGTTTCCAACCCAAGCCATTATTTGACACAATTTCTCCTGTTTTGCTGATAAAGAAGCAAAAATGGGTTTCAAGATCTCACAATTAGCTAATGGTAGGGAAGGGTAGGACACTGGTCTTATAGCAATGTGAGATTATCTATATATTTATTTTTCATAGTGTTTAATTTGTTCAGTGTAATGGTTTAATGGCTCCTAACCTTTCAGCTTTTAAATTGCTTTGTCAAAAAGTTAACATTCCATAGCCCTGCTGGTCGATACAATAACCACCAGGTACATGGGCTACTGACCTCTTAAAACGTAGCTAATCCAAATTGAGATGTTCCCTAAGTGTAAGACTTAGCATAAAAAATAAAAAAAAAACCTTGTAAAATATCTTATCAGTATTTTGTATCAGTTACATCTTTAAAATGTCATTTTTTAGACATGTGGGTTAAAGAAAATATGTTATTAAAATTAATTACACCTGTTTATTTTTACTTTTCTAATGTGATTCCTTGGACATTTTAATTTACGCATGCGGCTCACACACTTTGTTTTGGACAGTGCTGATTTATAGGAAAACCCTTAACCCCAGTAAGGACAGAGCTGTAAGGAATCTTTCTTTTCTGAATTTGCAAACAGTGAGAACAAAGCAAGAGAGGCTGGGACAGCACCTGCTCGGGCACTCTGAAGAATCCTGGCGAAGGAAGAGAAACTTGCAAGACTCGTAATAAAATGAAAACTAAAGCCCAACTTAAAGTCAATGAAACAACTTCAGGTTAGTCCTTACTTGTATATACGTGTGTAAATTCAACTTGTAAAACAGCATTAGCAGTTGTGACACTATGACAACCATCACCTTCCCTTTTGATTAAGAGCAGGTATTTTCCTGGATAAATCAAAACCCAAAACAGTACCCTAGAAATCCGTTGTGTCTTTAAAGAGACACATGCTCATTGTAAGCAGCCATCCTAGATAGATCAATCGATAGACAGATATCTAACCCACCCTATAGGTGCGAATGGGACCCAGTGGTTATCTGAATTGAAACTTACAGGTCAGCACAGAGCCCTTTCTAACTTAAAACAGTGTGTAGGCAATCTCCTCACCCCAGAAAACTAAATGCTCCTCTTTATGACAAAGAAAAAATTTTAGTGCAAAAACTCACTGCATTTCTCTTTGGGTGGGGGGCGGAAATGATGACTGTCCAAATCAATAGGTTCATTACATGTCAACTATGGCAACAAAATTAGAAAAACGAACATGTGTTTGCTGTCACAGATGCGCTCTCTTTTTGACAAAGAACGCTGGTTCTTTCTGAACGGTTCCGATTTCTCAGTAAGATGTGCCGGTACGCGAGTGGAGACAGCGTTCCTGATCGCTGAGAATGCCAGCTTGCCAGCCACGGGCGCAAAGGCACTCCCACAGCTCCAAATTCAATTTGGGTGTTTTCTGAGTCTCTCCTTAGAGAGGAACAACTATTAAAGCTATACCAAGAAAAGATTCTGGAGGTTTCTGCAACAACCATGCATGTTTAATTGCCGTCTGCAGAAGTAGCTCAGGAAGAAGCAGGAATTCGAGGCGCCCCGAGACAATCACCTCCCCCCAGTGGGGACTATTGCCCCATTTACCAAACTAGCAGCCATTTGTTAAAGGGGATTTAAGGTGCCTTGTTCCTCCTGTTTCTCCAAGATGAACCACGGGTCTTCCAGTGCCTCAGCCCCCAGGAATGCCGGGCTCTTGCATTTCCAGAGACAGAACGGTTGACCCCCCAAAACAGCATTATCCCCCCACAAATTTGTTCAATTTATTCTAATTTTACCCTCCCCTTTTCTCTCCCTCCCACTCCACCCCTTCAAATCCAAATGCCACTGGAAAAGAAGTGCCTTTGGACGGATCTGGAATGTGAAATGCTCCAGCTTTTTATTGTCACCTAGAAAATCTTCCTTAAAAAGAATACTTTATAGGTTTTTAGTTCAAAGCAGGAAAGGTCTCCTATGCTAAGACTAGCTTCTGGCTTGGAAGGGGTCGTTTCGAAGTTAATAGGGGCAGAGATGTGGCATAAATCCCGGAGGCAGGCGAGCGGGGTCACTGCACAGTGGGGAGCACCGAATCCCACCAGGACGCTGTATTTCTGCGGCCAATGCAGGGGACCGGGCGTGCACCGAGCTTCCAGTTTAAAAGTCTCCCAAACCCCCAAGAACGGGAACGGGTTCTAACGGAGAAAACCGGCATTTTTCCGGACGCGCGGCTGACCGGACGGACGGATGGAGGACTCGGGGCGGGAAGCCAGGGCGAGAAGCCAGCGGTGCTTTGCAGGGAGCCCGGGAGCTCAGGGAGCTCACAGGAGTCATTGTCATCTTGGGGAAGCCACATTCTTACAACTACCGAAGGGGTTCGGTCGGCGCCTGCCCTGACCCCAGGGGACACGCGGGGAGGCACACGGGTAGAGAGCATGAGACTCGCTCTTCTCGTGGAGAGCGAACACAGGTAGCCGGGCGCGGGCGAGCCGGGGAAGGGCTGCGGGGCCCTGGGGGACACGCTGAGCCAACACTCCCGTTTCCTCCGCCCCGAGCGCATCTCCCAGGACTCCTGCGAGCCCGGTCCATCAACTCCCCAACGGGAACACCTGCACCGCAGGCTTTTCTAAAACACCAACTCCTGTTTGGGGAGGAAGCCCAAGTAACGTGGAAGGACGGGTTGTGTTTGCCAGAACGCGTTGCAGACGAGGGGACCGAGCCGCACGCGCTCGCGGACAAGGGTCCAGAAAGGCAGCTCCCCCGCGGGCCAGGTCCAGGGGCCCGACTGCTGACTCGCCTCCCAGACCACGGCCACCCCCTCTCGGGCCGCCGACCAGGACGCCCCCGATGCGGACGCGGCGGAGCCACAGCGGAGGACGGAGAGCCTTACCTGAGGAGCCGCACGACGCTGCCGGAGCCTCTCCCGAGCTCGCCTCGCACCGGACAGGGCAGCGCCGGCGGTGCCGCGGCGGGCCGGCTCCTCCCTGCGCCGCCGCCGTGACGCTGCTGTCAGCTGCTCGCCCGCCGTGCGCCCCGCCACCTGCGCCCCGCGGCCC
>LNAC01000335.1:328987-380449 GCA_002007465.1 Ailurus styani
CCGCGCCCCCGCGCACCTGCGCCCCGCACGGCACGCACACCCCGCACCTGCGCCGCCCAGCCCGGCTGTCCTCCGGCCTTCCTCCTCGCGCTCCCGCTTCGATCGCCGACTTCTGAGCCGTGCCAGCTGCTGCAGCCGCCGCTGCTGGTGCTCAAATGGCGCCTGCTCGCCTCCAAAGAGCTTTTAGGTGCCACCTACTGCATGCTCCTGGAATAGACGGCCGGGACTGGAATTTTCTGAGAATTCAATGAATTAAAATCATTCCATTGAAAGTGCACCGGATTCTTTTGTTTTAGATCCTTCGCATCACCAACTGTAATCACTACTAACCACCTAAGCTTTCCTTGCAGTGTCCGGATACTAAATTAGAAACCTACTCGTTGAGAAGGCTGGTGAAATCGGGCCATGCCCATAGCCACCCACACGGTGCAGGTTAATACGTTCTCATTTAATACTCCTGTGACAAAATCACCACTGGCAATCTGGGGCTGGAATTGCCTTTCCACTGAGTAGCTTTACGTTAGCATTTGGAGGAAATAACCAGGTTTATTTTCTGACATGGATAAACCATTTTCTCTAAGAAGCATTGATCGGAAACAGGTGAATCAGCAAGAAATAAGATTTATGGCTAACAATTCCGTGCCAACATGTTTTAAATGCTTGCCTATAACACTGATGGACTATTGAATGTAAACTACAGGCTTGGGGAATATTTCTTTGCTCTATTATAACTCATTCTTTTTTAATACAATTTTTCCAAGAGACTTGGGCAGTGTGTGGTTGTTTTTTAAATTTGATTTAGCTAATGGAATCCCATTTACCTGTTTAAACCTGTCTTGAATGTCTGTATTATTTCAAATTGCCCTATCCTTTGATGTATGTTCCTGCCGTTATTTGCAGGGAATACATGTTTGTAAAATCTTACTTAGCGTGCTAATTATAATCAAGAAAATTTATTTTTCCCATTAGTTCACCCTAATCTTGACCTAGAAGCTAAGGCCATTGGAATATGGGGGGGAAAGTCATTGAAGGTTGCTATGGGCAAATCTACCCCTATTTTAATGATGCAGGAAAGCGGGGTGGCCATCCCATCTGGTTCTCCTCTGCAGTGTAAAGCTGTTCCAGGGAAGGGCACACGGACGTTGACGGTGGGCTTCTGGAATCTGTAAGGACCTCGCAGGCTAACCAATTGAGATGTTGTTTTCCGCGACCACCTGAAACGTAGGTTACCAGGTTAAATGGTAAAATGGAAGTTGAGGACTAAGTAGGGGATGGCGAAGGAATTTAACAGTGTGGAAGTACTGAAGGCAGAAAGCCCATCCCAGCCCGGGGTTGGAAGGAGCGAGAATCTGGAGCCGGTCAACGGAGTCAGTGGATTCTGCAAATTGCACATTGCAGGAGAATCTGTACTTTGGCACCTACAATCATTATTTGTCCTTAGAATGTGCCACAGGGGCCCCGGGGCCCCGTTTAAACGGGAGCAGCACGCTTCAAATGATGTCCTTGCCTCCCTGTCACTCCACAGGTCCTGACTTTTCACTGGCTGGAAGGAGCAGATTGCTTCTAAAATCTGGCTTTCATGAGATCCTCCATGAGATTTCTAAGCCTGCTGGACGTGAGCATCTTCAGGCCAGTGTCTCTCAAACTCTTTGCATGTTCAACACGGCCAGCTGAGCCACACCCCAAATTTTTTGACTCAGCTCGGGAAGGTTCCAGAGCATGCAATTCTAAGTTTCCCTGGTCATGCTAAGAGTGCTTGGAGCAGGGACCCACCGAGCTCAGCCACCCAGGTAATGCAGAGACTGATAACAGATGGTGATCCATTCAGGTAACAGAAACAGGCATACTTCTATTTTCTAAAGCAAATTGAAACCAGGTTAGCCAGTCCAGTGTCCCTCAGTTAGAGGAAGCTTTGTCCTTCTCCCAGAATCACACATGAGCCCCAGGACATTTTGGGGGGCTGTAAAAAGAGCTTCCTCAGCTACGGTCCCGCTTTACAGTCTCCACCTAGGACTTGGCAAACTCAGCCTCTATGCGAATTAAAAAAAGGACCTCTCTCTGGGTGGACACACTCTCCCCTTGCTTCCAAGACAATGCAGGACTCGAGGGGCAGAAGACCCTTTGTGCAAAGAACCTTCCTGGAGCAGGTGCTAGCCACGCCAGGTTCCCACGGGGTGAGTGCAGGGCACCTGCTGAACCCCAACCTCACTCTCGCCCTCTGCTGGTCACCTTTGTACATTACACAAACTTCCCAAGCGCCCCCTGCCCCCAACTCCCCGCTCCGCCCCAGGCCAGCATGGCTCCCCGGAGAGCTGTCAGCTCCATTTAGGACCTGATGACACAGATGCACAGGGTAGCCAGAAGCCATCAAGGGAGAGGCAGAGCCAAAGTCTAACATCGCGGCACGAGCCAGGGGATAAGGCGGGAGACACTCTGGTTGGCTGCCGGGCAAACACACATATAGTGAAGAGACGCACTTTGGACTGTGCTCCTCCGGTGTCTCACTGTCTCACTTTCCCCATTTTCTCTGAGACACTGGTTTGCGCAGCCGCAGTGTGCGCAGCGGCTGGGAAGTTAACAGGCATGTGCATTTCAGCCCCGCCCAGACTTGGGGACTCAGAAACTCGAAGGTGGGGGCCCACAGCACGTGCTCAGCAAACAAGCCAGGGGATCCTGATGCCACGTGGGAGAGCTCGAAACCCACTGCACTAAACGTATGCTCTTCAATCATATTTTTAACGAATGCCACGTCAACCGATCTTAAAAATTGTAGAAAGGGCACCTTCTTGGTGGAATGTGCTGGACGGACAGCTCACTCCGCCCCTAGGTGTTTTTGGTCCTGCGGGGGCGGGGGGGCGGGGTTTCCCAGGATCGCAGCCCTTACACCCGGTGCATGCAGCCGTCCCTTCTAAGGGCTTACCACGCAGGGGTGAGGTGCAGGACACCACCGCCCGGACGACACCGTGTCTCGCAGGGGTCCTGCCAGTGGTCAGGATGTCCGCATGCGGACCTGGCCGACTTCGATCCAGACTCTCACCCCCATCTTCCTCCCATGGAGCCTAATCCCTGGATGGGCCAGACCTTCCACACTAAGTCCTTAGCCCTGCAGTGTAAAAAGCCTTGTCCATCTACTCAGAGAAAGCCTGGGCCCCAGAAAATAAAGTCTTCCCACAAAAGGCAAGAAGAAAATGAAGTTTTCTTTTGATTTTTGTCTGAGATTTCACTGGCCCCGACATTGGGGTGGCCCTTCGGAGATGTCCCACATCCAGAACTACCCTGGGATTAGTCGTCACAGGCCGTCCTCTCCCCAGGCCCTTTCTGAGGCAATACCCAGGAAGGGAGTCAGCAGAGAGCCTTTGGGAGCAAGACTCCAGGCTCGGGGGCGCCAGGCTTCAGTCCTGGACAGTGGCTATCGTTGCCTACTGCAACAGCACCTCAGCAGCCAGGGATGATGTCCAGAGATGGGCGTCCACTCGCCAGGAGTGAAGAATCTCAAAGGCAAGTCTGCTTACGGAGGGTGAGGCTACTTCGTTATTCCCTCGGTTTTCACCTCGGTTCTCTATTTTTCATCATCCCTTCAGGCTCTACCCAGCTGTCCTGGGTGCTTTTACGTCTAAGGAGGCTTCGCCTCTGTTCTTCCTCCCTCCCCCAGAGCTGCTACGACAAGGCCCAGGCTTCATGCTTGCTATCTGTTCTTAATCTTTTCAGCCTCCAGGGCCTGCACAGATGCCAAAGCTGACATCTGTTCACTGTAATCTCGAGAGTTTCTCATCGCTGCCTTATCTAAGGTTGACCTCGTTCTCTGGGTCTCCTGAAATATTAGTGTACGCACACAGATGAGGACAACCGTGAAATGCAGCTCTGTGCTCTTAACCTGCTCTGCCTGCCCCTGGACGCAGCCCGTCGAAACCCAACCCGAGCTCTCCCTCCCCCCAAACCTTCCGCAGCGTCCTTAGAGGCGCTTTACCCGCCAAGCTCCTCTGCTTTCCAGACTTGTTTGTAGAAGCCGGCTACCCTTTTGGCCTCACGACAAGCTGACTGTGGACCCGTCCCCACATCTCGGTAGATCTCAGGCAGAGACTGTCTCCTTCCATGCTCTGTTATCTCCTTAGATCTCAGAGTGGCCTCTCCCGAGCCACAGCTTCGGACCTGCAGGATCTGGCTCCTTTTGGCCTGCACCGGCCTCTTTGCTTCGTCTTGCTGTCCTTTCGGTCACCTGCCATCCTTTGGATCTAGGGGGCTTCCTCTCGGTGTGGACCCAGGGTCACCCGCTCACCCCACTCTCTGCTGTCCTACGTCCCTGGTCATCTTGTCCCCAGTGACTTTCTTCTCTCCCACACCCTGCCCCCGGGCGTCATGGTGCATTGCAGGACAACAGGAAACTGGCTTCCAGCATGCCCCCTTCCGCCACTCACAGCCATGCCCCCTCCTTGGGAGGCCACGTTCTGCCCGGAGCTCTGGATCCCCTTCCTTGTAAGTATCGGTCTTTCCCACATCGTCTCCGCTCCCTTTACTACCCACAGAACATGTAGACAAACAGGTTTACTGCCCCCCCTTCACTCGTCCTTTCTGAAGAACCGAAAAGATTGAAGGTGGCCCTGATAAGACTGAGCCATTGCCCTCATCTCTGGTCACGACTTCCAGTCTGTTCTGCCAGCAGCCGGGAGGGGCGCAGCGGGTAGACCCTGGACTGGCATCCCAGAGCTTTTAGACTCTAGCCCAGATCTGATGTTGGCTCGCAAGGCGCTCCAGCTTCCTCTCCTGTCCCTCTTCCTCTGCTCTCAGGGGCCAGCTTAACTGGCCTCCTTTCAATTCCCCAAGTGCCGCGAGGCCTTCCTCCCATCAAGACTGCTGCTCCTGCTTTCATCGGCTCCGTGAGCTCATCAGGCCCAGGCCATTCCACTCAAATTGGCGGCTAAATGCATTCTCCGTGGAGGCCTTCACGGCCACCCAATTTAAACTTACAGCACCTGGTAAGTGTTGACTTGTGCTTCCCCCCAATACATGTGATATACTAGCCACTAGTAACTGAAAATGTGACCTTACTTGGAAATGGGTTCATTGCAGAGATAATTAAGTTGAGGTCATACTGGGTAGGGTAGGACTTTACCTCCACTTGACTTATGTTCGTCTAGGGAAGGTACACAGGGAGAAGACAGATGGGGACAGTGGAGCCAGAGATGCGAGTGACACATCTACAAGTCAAAGGATGCCAAGAATTGCCAGCAGATGCAAGAAGCTGGACAAGGCAAGGAAGTGTTCTCCGCGAGGTTTCAAAGGGAGCCTGGTCCTGACAACAGCATGAAGCCTCCAGGCCTTTGCATTCCAGTTTCTAGAATGCTAGCCTCCGGAGCTGTGAGATGCCTTGTTTCTTGGTCCCCAGTCTGGAATACTTGGTTCCGGCAGCCCCAGGAAACTATGACACCTCCCTTTGCCCAGCCCCAGATCCTGCTTCCTCGTAGCCTAGATCAGAGTGTCTTCGTTTTGCATGTGTTTATTAGCTTTCTATATACTTGTTGATTTCATCTTCCCCCTTAGCCGGTAAGCTAAATGAAGGTAGGCAGCATGAATGCCTCATCCGTCACTGTCGCAGTGTGTTAGGTCAAGACAAATGTGAGTGGGCAAGTGCAGAAATGCCCCCTCCTCCCCACCCACGTTCTGAACCAATGCAGAGTATACATGAGTCAATAGACTCAAGCAAGATGGCAAACCGGGGAGCCCCAGACCTTCGTTCCCCTCGGAAACACCAAGTAAATTACAACAGACTGAGTGAAATATCTCTGTAAGAACTCTAAAAACCAGTCAAGGATCTGTGCCAACCAAGCGAATGCCAAATCAAGAAAAAGCCACACTTGAAACAGCAGGAAATAATGTTTTGCTCACCCTGACCCCAGGTCCTCTGAGCACAGTGTGGTCCAGAGGAAGCCACCCAATTCCTAGTACCTCTCCTGGACAGAGGATGAGTGTTACTTCGTTTGTTGTTCTCGACTGTTGGCAGGTTGCCTGAAGGACAAGGCTCCTGTCTTGCCTGACTCACGCAGGAATTATGGTGATGGGGTTCAGAGCACCCCAAAACAGGCCACTTTTCCTAGGGATTATTTTGAACTGAGGGCAATCAAGAACTTGAAAACCCATAAAAACATCTTTACCTGCCCCTTACCTGCCTAAAATAAGATCTAAACTCCCCCTTTTTAATGAAATCTATAAAGGAAATTCCCATGAAGAAAGGAGCCTGTACCAGGAAGAGAGCTCTTTTCAGAGATAATTCTTTCTCTTGACAGAACTAATCTGCATAAAAAGGCAACATTTAGTTACCATACGTTTTCTTCCTCACATTCTTATAACTTCTCTCTCCTCACTGCCACCTAGAAGATCCAAACCCCTGCTTTCCCTAATCTCAGACATAGAACTCTCAGTCATCTGGCTTCTACATCAAGTTTCATGTTTTTGTGAAACTTCTGTGCACACATGCATTATTAAAATCATTTTTTCCCTCCACTAATCTGCCTTTCTTTCCATGTAATATTCAGACCAGCCACAGAATACAGAAAGGTAGAAGGAAAATCTCATCCCCTACAGCAGCACAGTTCATACATCAGGTCTGAGGATGCTGAAAGTCATGGCAGGTGTCACAGCACCTGGAAACTGCAGGGACCCTACAGATGCATGAGTACCTGGGGGCTGAGATCAGAGGCAGAGACACACAGTGGAACATCTATGGTCCTGGAAAAAAGCTGGGGTAAAACTCTTAGGGAAATTGAGGCATTTAAAAGTAGTCAGGTATGGGGGGGTACTCAGGAAAAAGTACATGCACGGTCCCGGGAAAGACACGTGCCCAGAAAAGGCCTGAGAAGGTGTTAAGCCCACACCAGGCTAATTAGTAAATGCCTTACGCTGTATGTTGCTGGTCTGTAAAGAGTGGGAGCAATAGCTATTTTTTTCAAATGCTCGATTTTCAACATAAGTTCACAAAGCGTAAAAGAGATAGGGAAACATGGCCCATTTAGAGAACTAAAACAAATCTCCAGACATAGACTCGAAAGCAATAAGACTTCAGATTTACCAGACAAAGACTTTTAAACGACTGCCTTGTAATGCTCACAGAACTAAAGCGCAACATGGACAAAGAATTAAAGGAAATCACAAAAACAACATATGAACAAAATAAGATTATCAGCAAAGAGATCAAAATTATAAAAAGAACCAAACAAATTCTGGACAGGAAAAATACAATTACAAAATTGAAAGCTCATGACAGAGCTTCAACAACAAACTCAGACAAGGGAAAGAATCAGCAAACTTGAAGAGATGTCATTGTAAGTTAATAAGACTGAGGAGGGGCGCCTGGGTGGCTCAGTGGGTTAAAGCCGCTGCCTTCGGCTCAGGTCATGACCCCAGGGTCCTGGGATCGAGGCCCACATCGGGCTCTCTGCTCAGCGGGGAGCCTGCTTCCTCCCTCTCTCTGCCTGCCTCTCTGCCTACTTGTAATCTCTCTCTCTGTGTCAAATGAATAAATAAAATCTTTAAAAAAAAAAAATAAGACTGAGGAGTAAAAAGAAAAAAAAAAGGAAAGTGAACAGAGCCTATGGGAGTTGGGAAGCACCATTAAGCAGGTTAATATATGCACGAGAGAAGTCCCAGATGCGGCAAGGAAAGAAAGGGGCAGAGAGATTATTTGAAGAAATAATGACTAAGATTTCCCAAATTTGAGGAGATACATGAATATATAAATACAAGAAGCAAAACAAACCTAAATAAAATAAATCCAGAGACTCACACTGAGACAAATTATAATTCTGTGAGGCCAGCATTCCCCTGATAATTTAACATAGCAAAGACCATATATGGAAAACCCACAGGTAATATTATATTTAATGGGGGAAAGACTGGAAGATTTTCCTCTAAGATCAGAAAAAGGATACCAGCTTTGGTGACTCTATCAGTATAGTACTGGAAGTCCTACCCAGAGCAATCAGGCAAGAAAAGGAAATCAAATACAAATTTGAAAGGGAAAAGTAAAATTATTTATTTTTACAGAAAATAGGATCTTATATGTAAAAAAAAAAAACCTGAAGATTACACACACAAATACATACACACACAAGGGTCATTAGAATAAAAAAAGAAGAAGAAAGAATTAATGAATTCAGCCGAGGCACCCGACTGGCTTGATCAGTAGAGCATGCTACTCTTGGTCTCAGAGTCACGAGTTCAAGCCCCACGCTGGGAACGGAGCTTACTTTCAAGAATATAAACAAACAAACAAACCAATGAATGAATAAATAAAATGAATTCAGCAAAGTTCAGGATACAAAATCAATATGCAAAGTTGCATTTTCTATACTTCAGTTAAAAAAAATTTAGTCGTGTTTTTACACACTAATGATGAAAAGTCTACAAGGGAAAATTAAGGAAGATAATTCCATTTACAATGGCATATGAAAGAACAAAATATTTATGAATAAATTTAACCAAGGAGGGAAGGTTTATCCACTGAAAACTATGAAACACTGCTGACAGAAATTTTAAAAGATGCAAATAAACGAAATTGCCATGACTGGATGAATGAATATTGTAAGATGTTGATACTAAAGAATCCACTGCTTCAGTGCAGTTCTTTTCAAAATCCAAACAACGTTTTTGCACAAACAAAAATCAATCCTAAAATTTGTAAGGCTCTCAAGTTCCCCTGAATAGCTGGAACAATCTAGAAAAAAGAGAACAGAGTTGGAGGTCTCACATTTCTTAATTGCAAAATTTACTCCAAAAGCTACTATAATCAAAAGAGCGTAGGACTGTCATAAAGATAGACACATAAGCTAAGAGGATGGAATAGACCTCACAGATGAGGTCAAATGATTTTAAACAAGAGTGCCAAGACCATGCAATGGAGAAATGAGAGTCTTTGTAATAAGTGTTGTTGGAAAAATTAGACATCCAAATGCACAAGAATGAAGTTTGAACCTTAACTTACACCATATATGTAGAATTAATTCTATATGGACCAAAAATCTAAACAGAAGAGCTAAAAGTATAAAACCCTTAGAAGAAAATATAGGGAAAACTGTCATGACATTGGGTTTGCCAATGACACCAATACATAGAACATCAAAAGCACAGGAAAAGTGATTACCTCATAATTAAAAATTTCTGTGCATCAAAAGACACATTCAACATAGTAAGAAGGCAGCCTATAGAATGGGAGAAAATATTTGCAAACCATATATCTGATAAGGGGTTATTATCAAAAACATAAGGAACCCCTACAAATCAGCAATGACAACAACAGTAAAACAACCCAGTTAAGAGATGGGCAAAGGGTTTGCATAACCATCTGACCAAAGAAGATATACAAAGGGCCGGCATGCATATGAAAAGATGTTCAACATGCCTAATTACTAGGGGAATGCAGATTCAACCACTGTGAGCTATGACCTCACACCTGTTAGGATGGCTAGTAACAGAAGTAACAAGTGTTAGTGAAAATGTGGGCAAGTGTTTGTGGGAACGTAAAACCCATAGTAGCTGCCAGAGAAAACAGTATTAGAGATCCTCAAAAAATTAAAAACAGAATTATTACATGATCCCTCAATCCCACCTCCGGATATATGCCCAAAATATTTAAAGCAGGGACTCAAACAGATATTTGTACACCGGCGTTCACACCAGCATTATTCACAATAGCCAAAGGTGGAAGAATCCAAATGTCCGTGACAAATAAACGAATAAACAAAATACGGCATATACATGCAGTGGGGTGCTGTGCGTCCTTAAAAGGGAAGGGAGTTCCCCGCTACAGCACGGATGATGGATGAACGTCGGGGACATCGTGCTACGTGAAAGAAGCCAGACACAAAAGCATCCATGGTATGATCCCAGTTATACGAGGTCCGGAAGTGAGTCGAATTCATAGAGATGGGGGGGGGGACATCACCAACATGGTGACATAGGACCGTCCCAACTACAGCGCCCCTCCAGAGAAGACCAGCTAGCCACAAGACTGTGAAAGCTTCGGAAGCCGTGGCTAAGGCAGAAGCTCCCCTCTGCAAAGCAGAGACCAAGACAAACCTCTTAGAAGGGGAAAGAGTGGCCCCACTCTGACCTCATCGCTGCTCCCCGGGGCTGGCCCGCGACAGAGGGAGAGGGGTCCCCTGGCCTCCAGTTTCTGCAGCGAGAGAAAGAGAACCCACTGTCCATCCGGCTTCCCAAGAATTATGGGATTCTTCCTGGGAGGCTCCCTGAGGTCTCAACTCACCAGGATCTCTGGGGGAACGTGCCAAGTTCAAGCAGTAGGATTAGACAGAGATGGGGGAGTTTGAGTGATAGAAGTCTGTGCTCGGACTTTGGGGGACCACACGGTCCGGCTTTCAACAGTGACTGAGCAGGGACGCCAGCATCTGCACTGAGGGCTTGGCTGGCAGTTCTGCCTGACTTGAGTCCTCAGCCAATGGCCTGCACTGGTCTGATGCCCATCTCCCAGCCCTGCCCAGGCAGGGGGGCAAATGGGCACTCCCACTCAGCCTTGGAGGATAGCCTTCTGTCTCGCCCCTCTGGGAAACGCGGCCACAGAACTGAGAGGCAGCTACGCAGCACACCCTCCAGCCCCCCGGGCCACAAACACAGCCCAGCCGACCTCCCGGCGGAGCCTCCAGCTCCGTCCCTCCAGGAAGAGGAATCAGAGATATCCACCAGCCCCAGAGGCCATCCTAGGGCCCACCTAGCGGGGAACGGCCCAGCTTTGAACCATAGAGTCTGGCCCCACATCACCAGGGAGTCTGAAGAGGGACCCTCATCAGCTCCGATCCCAGCCAACCATACCACCAGCAGTGCCCAGCCAAATATCTGTGGATCTGGGCTCTCAGACTTGAAACCTTTGGTTTGTGTCCAAGACTTAGGAATAGCGAATGGAAGATGCTTCCAGATCTGGGAGAGAAACATGGATTCATATCTAGACACCCGTTCTTTCCCAGGTGGTTTCCTGGTAAGTTACAGGTGGGGCGAATGCTCGGGTCCCACTAGTCCTGGATCTGGAGAGACCGAGCCAGTCTGGTCTGGCCCAGGGACTAGACCCCACTGACCTGTGACTTCTTGTCCTGGCCTTGTCCCTGCTGGCTTCCACGGGCGCAGGCCTCACTCAGCAGCCGGGTTCCTGACCACCAACGGCGCCCCGCTCTCCTGGAAGTCCCCCTGGGAGTTAGGAGGCCGGGGGCCATTTGGGGATCCACCACTTGAAACCCTCAGGCCTCGGGTAACGTCCCTAGGCCGAGAATCCTTATTTAGAGCAAGGTGGCAGATCCTATAGACCGATCTCAGAAATGTTCTCATTGAAAACAATCCTTTGATTATATGTGAATCTTTATTTCTGGTCGCCCTGTGCCTTCACTGCAGTGAAAAGATAGCTAGAAGGTGTCAGTTGCTGCCATGAGTAAGGCGAACACATAATTTATCATCAAACTGGGACATTTTTGAGGCTGAAAAGGAATGATATTAATAACAGGACAGGAGGCGAAGCTCAGAAGTGTCCTGGGGAAACGCGGATCTACTTATGATGATTTTTCTATTTCCTATTTTAAGATCCATATTAATAGGTGTTTTAGATGTTTGGCCCCGGTCACTCACATCTGGTAGGATTCAGGCCCCGTTCATTCAGCGGGTGTGGTCATTAGCTGGGAAATGTTTTCATTCCTATCTTGTGAGTAGGATACACGACTCTGTAACCAAGGTACTCTGAACTATACATTGAAAATGGAACTCGTTTTGTTTTTAAGTACCTATTTAGACCTTAGTTCACATTTTTTTAGCTCACATTTTGTACGATGTTTGCAAATAATGGACTCATGTAAAGTCCCAGCTAGAAGAGGCCTCAGAAGGTCAACTAATTATTTGAGCCCCTTCTTCTGAGCACGAGGTTCCTCTTTGAAAACTTTGACAAGCAGCGGTAGCTCCTAGAGGGTGTCTGAGCAGAGCTTGGATGAGGGGGGCCAGCCTGTCTGGGGAGCCCAGACCCAGAACAGCACTCCTGGGGGAGGGGAGGGTGCAGAGAGGAACGTGGGTATGAGCAGGTGTGGGGGGGGACACTCCCTGAGCCAAAAAACCACCAAGGGAACCCAAAAGAATTTCTCACTCTAAATGTGAATCTAGAGGCATACAGGGATTTATTTTTCAAGGTAGGAGGCCAGAACATGTTTTATTTAATAGTTTGTCAGCTTGATTTATTTCTTTTAAATATTTAAATGCAAAAATACGCCTTGGGGCCTCTGTAATCTGGCCCCATTGTTTGCAAACGTTAGGACAGTCTGTCTTGAGTTGCAGAGTCCTTGACCTTACACGGGGACAGTTCATTCCATTTTTAGACACAGCTAAGTGTTAGAAGGATTTTTTTTTAAAGAAAGCCAAAACTTGTATCTTTCTTAACATCCACTCTCTGTATCTTCACTCTAGTTCTATAAAATTCTTCAATAATTCAAATTTCTCCTAACTTAGAACAGCGTCCCTCGCTTTTCTCAAATTAACATTGATTTACTGTCAGAAGTGTTCCTCTGATTCTAGTTAGAAGGAAATAGAAGGAAAAACTGCAAGGTCTGTGAGGAGTTATATGAAGTCTTGCACAGCTATAGGGCGTTACAAATTTACAAATTTAGTTTACTCATTATGTTCCATATGAATAGCAGTTATAGGATTTTACAAAGAGAGGGAAAGTTCAGAGAAATGGGGTGATTTTCATAAGGTCCCCAAACTCGCAGTGGAAGAAACGGGTCTTCAGCTTGGCTGTTTTTAGTACCTCGTTCTTTGGCCCCAGAAAATTCACGATTTGCTCACTTGCAGAAAGCTATGGCCTTTTTTACAAAGCTTCCTCTATGGTTCAAATGGCCAATTTCTATAACCGCTATCAATTGCTGCATAACAAACACACCCAAAGCCTCATGGCCTAAGACAATGACATGTGACTTTTCACGAGTCCGTGGTTTGCTGGCTTTTCTTCTAGGGGTCCTGACCCGTCCCTCACAGGGCTACGGTGGCTGGAGGAGTGGCTGGGGCTGCAGGGGCTCTGACAAGCCAGCAGGGGTCTGGGGGGCTGTCCGGGGGCCCTTCCTCCCCAGCCCTTCCCCCTTGGCTTTCTTGCATGCTGCTGGGAGCGCCCTCTGATGCCCACCCGGGCAGGTCAAAGCCACTTAGAGCCTACCTTGGGACCACATGCGGTCACTACCACCAGACCCTGTTGGTTAAAGCAAGGGGCCAGGCTGGCGCTGATTCAAGGATGGGAAATAGTCACCAGCTTTCAGAAGGAGTGGCAGCAAGGCCATCTAGCAATGAGGGGCGTCCACTGGGGACCTCAAGGCAGTGATCCACTGTGGTTCTCTTCTGGCCCCAGTGATTCACAGCCCACTGAGCCCCCTCCCCAAAGTCCCATGTTGTTCAGGAGGGGAGAAGCTTCCCCGGGGGGAAGTCCATGAGGTGGTGGTGTGCATCAGATCTGGGGGCTGACATGGCTCCTGAAGTACAGGTCCCCTGGGCTGTGTTCCCTTGAGCTAGAAAGCTGGGAAGGGCGGCCCAGCCTGGGGCGGCTCACTTAGGCACTCAGCAGCCACGTGTGTTCATTGTCACCCCAGATCCCTGCAGCTTTCCCCCGGCCCCACTGGCAGCATCCAAGTAGAACACAAGTGAATGAGGACCTCTGTCGGGACCTTTTCCAATCTAAGCCTTTCTAGTTTGGAAGGTGCAGCCACCGTGCAGCCAGTGAACTGGGAAGCTTGTATCTGACTCAGATCAGGGCAGCTCTGCCGAGTCCACGTGACTTTGAATGGCCCGTGGCACCAGGCACCTGCCCCATTTCAATATACCTGAGACCTTGCCAGCCATTCCCCCACTTCATTGTCTGAGTGCAACAATCAATCCCGGGCTCCTCAAGCCCACCAAAGAAGACTGCTGTCTAATTTGGAGAAGACTTCCAAATATAGAGGCTTTGGGGAGGCTTTCTCTGATTAATGATCAATGGTCACTATTAAAGTCTTATTTCCTTCTGAACTCAAAAATGGAGTGAATAAGCACTATGCATGTTGTGTGCAGACAGAGAACAACCCTCTACCCGAATGCTTTTATGGCCATTGGTCATATTTTCAAAGTGAATTTTATTCTATAAACAGGAACCTCATGAAACAGGAATAAGCACCAGCAGTTTCCTGTATTGGTAGACAAAAGACCCTGATCTGTCTCCAATTACTTTGCCAGGTATGAAGCTCTCAGGGCATCTGCATCAGAAAATCAATTCCTGAAATCATTCCGTATGTACACCCTACCCCCCCAGATACACATACATAACTACTCACGTGCGCAGGTGCACATGCATGATGGCGCACACGCACACATGTGTATATCACGTATGGACACGATGCGTATGTACTGATATGCATACATAATGACGCATGTGCGCAGGTGTGCATGCATGATGGCGCACACGCGCACATGTGTATATCATGTATGGACGTGATGCGTATGTACTGATAAGCATACAAAATGATGCATTTGCACAGACACATACCTAATGGTGCACATGCACACCGTCACGCACTCTTGTTTGGCTTCTAGTACCTTTCAGCTTCAGTCACCATTTTCACAGCAGTACAGACAATACCTAGAAACATAGCCTCATAACTGCACTAACTTCATCCTCGTTTCGTTGTCAGGACTTACGACAAAACACATTTCAGCCAGCCAGCTACCCTATCTCTCTCCAGGAGGTCAGTGTTTTCCACGTGGATGCTGAGGAAGATTGCAAGCATGAAAAACGGTACTGAAACCACACACACGGGCACACGCAGTCAAACGACGAGAAGTTCCCCCACCCCCTCCCCCACCGGGAGCAGCACAGGGGCTCTGACCACCTTGTTTCAAGGATGACGACCCCCTTGATGGGGTTAGCTCCTATTGCTCAGGCCAGGCTGATTCCTCCAGCACTGACTGCAGCTCCTTGGTGACAGCGTGCTCACTTGCTCAGGGCTCAGGGCAAGGCTGTGCCCTCCCCACCCGGCCCCTCCCCTTCATCAATATGAAGGATTTCTTTTCACCACACCTGCAGCTACATGTTGTTTGACAGCGTGTGAAACTCTGGAACTTGTGAGGTGTCGTGCTAGGTGAAACTTGATGGGGGAATGAAGCGTCTTTCAAATAAAACCCAGTCAAAAACTTTGCCTTCTGTTGGTCTCAATCCCTTAACCCTAAGGACGGCCACCTTCAAGGAATGGCTGGTGATCACCTGGAAAAGAAGAGGTCTTTGAGGAACTTCAAATTTGGAAGCTGCTTTTCTGGAGTTCCTAGATGGGCAATCATCTCAAAATTCAAGTTATGAGTCAGAGAAAAAGGGATTTCAAAAGGTGAAAGCTGTCTTTTCATCATGGAAGCCAAGCCTGTAGGCCTGAATTTGGAGTTTCTCATAAGCCCCGAGGAGGAAAGAAGTCGGGATGTGATATAAAGAAGCCTCCGCGCTACAAGTAGAAATCTCTGATCTGGGAGGTGGGAGGTAAGGAAGGGGAAGTGAGGACAGACAGAGAGGCACAGGTGGAGACAGCCAGATGGTTTATGGCTCCAAGCAGGGCCTCTGCACGGAGTGGGGGGGAGGTGGGGGCCTGCAGGGCTCACGGGTTCGGGGGTGCTGTGTCTGCACGCCCACTCTGCCCTTGGCAGTATTCAGCTGCCTTGACAGTGGTGTGCCAACGGGGGACGGGATGCGTGCTATGAAGAGGAGGCAGAGGGTTTGGGGGTGACTGCCAAGAGTAGGGAGGAACACAGCACTTGGAGAGGGCACTTTCGAGGTAACTCTAGCAGACTCGCTGATCCTTAGTGGGATGAATGCAAGTGCAAAAGATCTGTGAGTTGCGGGAAGACCCCTTAGGAATTCTGGAGAGTTCTGCAGTCTGAGCTCAGCTCCACTCCCTCCCCACCCCCAGTTTCAGGAAGCCATTCCACATCGGGGCAGGTGTGCTGGCAGCACAGGGCCCTGGAGCCCTGAGTTCTCCCCCATCTGCAGGAGAGAGCTGGGGAGGGCTTCATTCTCTCCGGTAGCAGGGGAGAGCTGGGGGTCTGCAGAGGAGGGCACGGGCCTGCCACGGGGCTCATGCTCCATCCTGCTGTCCCCGCCAGCCTGGGTCTCCATCCTCCCCCCACCGGTCTTCCTGGGAGGGATTCGAGCAATGGAAGTGTGTGATATGATCCACAGGAGGTCTCCCTGGCCGATGGGGAAAGAAGACACACCAGAGCCAAGGACCCCAGTTTTGCAGGTGTGGCCGTCACTGTTCGGAAAGCAAAGGTGGCTGGCTCGGACTGATGCAGTGAGTTTCAAGGGAAACATTAAACATCGCATCAACCTAGCCTTTGCCACTGGATCACTATTCCCATTTTGCCTGTAAGCTTTATTACAGATGATTGCTAAATGCTACCTTTTAGCATCGACACCGTCACCCGGTTTTTCCACCTTAATTGAATGTCAACATTTTACGGCTTTTGAACCGTCCTTCTGTAATTGATTGTTCCTGAACTTCTTTTGAAGTGCTTTTAAAGACACTGCTAAGTTCTATTTCTCAACATTTTATTCAAAACCAGGATGGACACATTTCTTTTTGAAATCGTATTATTGTAAGAGAACTGACAACGATACTTCTCAAATAAACGGAGTGACTTTGCAACTTGGTTTTCATCCTGTGCTCTGGGATACTTTGACTCTCACTGGAATGATCAAGTATTTAACGATCGGGTAGAATTAAGGTTGAGAATAAAGAGTCATGTGTGCATCTCGTCTTTTTAAAAACGTGATGAGCTTGCTTCCTTTTCCTGATCCTTCTACGAAAATTATTATATTTTCTTCTTCTGATTGACATTTTGATAGGACATTGTCCGTGCCTCACTGGGGAATCAGGTCATTCTCTGATAATTCTGCTGATCCTTGGTATGTGTGTCTTCCTCTTCCAGTCTCGCCCAACATTTGTTTCCCCTCTTTTGGCTTAACAGGCTCATGAGAATGTCACCATTTCATTGTTGTTTTAAAGAAACTACATTTATTAAAAACAACTAAAAAAATTTGAAGGAATATTACCAGCCTGTCATAGGACAGGAAAAGCAAACACCTCACTTTCAGCTCCACGGGTACCATTCTTAACTTCAGATTTATTAATTTCAGCTTCTGTCTTTATGAAATCTCTCTCCCTACTCCTATTTTTCCCTCTAAATTTTTTATTTCTGTATTTCAAGATTCTTTAGACAAGTACCAAGTGCCTTTATTTTTAACCTTTCTTTTTTAGTATGGAGGCATTTAAGATTATGCATTTTACCTGGAGTATAGTTGCCACAAATTTTGATGTAAAGTTATCTCCCTTTTGTTGCTTTCTGGTCTTTGTGGAGCCTCAGTTCCTTGCAGGACCGTGGGTCTGTTTGGCAATTCCTGTGCGTCACCGGGGACCCACAAGGGAGGGTCCTGCCTGCTGGAATCAGTCACACCTGCAGAAGCTGATGTGTTTTGGTCCCCGTGTTTGAGGGACACTCACCCATTTGCCTTGAATTGTGACTTTCTAAGCTCAGACAGTTTTACTTACAAATCTCACTCTTACAAACTTGTGCAGATGATATCAGAGGAGCCCAGGGCAGAGAACCACTCCAAAAGGTGGTCCACAGGCTTTGCCTTGAGGGCAGAGAAGTCAGAGAGCTTCCAGAAGATGCAGGAATACAGATATCTGCTGTTAAGTCTCCTGTAGGTTTATATTTGCAAACCTTGGCAGTTGCCACCTTTTTGACTCAAGTAAGACTCGGTCAAATTTAAAATTATTTTCTTCTGTTTTTTTTTTTCTCCAAAATAACCCTGTTGGCATAGTCCCTTCACTTCCTCCTTTCTCGGAAGCATTCTTACTTCTTAAGGCTAATTCCATATTTTTTTAACCCCATTGTCTGCAAGTCAAGGGAACCGGACACCAATCTCAACGTTCTAGGTGACTCGAGAAAACTGTGTCGATGGCAGCATCACGTGAGGTCTAGGGCCATACAATACACGGCTTGCCAAAAAACAGCTGTGTCACGAATCCTGAGCTTCAGGAATGTGTCAGGAGAGACAGGCGCACGGCGGACACTCTCTTCACGACTGTCTCTCCCACCAGAAAACAATCCTAAGTCGGCTCCATAGAGCAAAATGTTGGGAAAGGCATGTCCAGCTGGCCAGCCATTTTTTGCTGAGACAACGAAGTTCGGGCTGCCGTTACCCCGGGGACAAGGGGACAAAGGGATGATGAGTGACCTGCTGCCGAGCCGCGTCCTTTTGAAAAGGATGGCTTCCACCCGTCTCTCAATCCTGCATGCAGGAGAGCCTTCTGCAGAACACAGAAGCAGAGCCGGATGCCACAAGACATTTATTTAAATGTCACTTATGCACGGGGTAATGAGCATTGAAGGAGTTCCATTTGAGAGAATAAACCAACTTCAGGGAAGGAAGATGAAGTCATTAATTATTCAAGGGCAAGGATTTCTCCTTCGATTCATGTCCCCAGACCGCCCTCACCCTTGGCTGTTTGAACAAGGAACGGGCTGCATGCCGGGTGCGTAAGTACCTCCTCAGGTCAGAGACCCACCGCAGCTCGCCGGACACGGCCCTGCTTCCACGACCAGCCGAGGAGAAGATGCCTGGGGTCATCAGTTCCTGGACCTGGTACTTCTTCACAGTACCCCCTGCCCCTGCTACCAGCTTCTCCACGCGCAGGTGACTTCAGCCCCTCACCCCCCAGCAAACCCAGGGACAAAAGTGAATCAACACCAAGTTCACTTCCAAGAATCCTTCCTTCCAGTAACAGGTTCCTAAAGAGAATATCCGAAAAACAGTGAGGGCTGGGTGGGACGTGTCTCTCTTCGGGATGGAGGGCTGCCGCGGTCCCCGCTCTGCCCATCTGGCCACCACCACCACGACGGCAGACCATTTGCCTTCTCTGAAAGAGTCAGACCATGTCCTCTTCTCGTTCCAAATATAGGCTTTGGGGGTGACGTAAGATAAGGCTTCCTTTCAGTTCAACGGGACGGAATAGGTTGCTTTGAGCCAAACGTGCTTCTCCGAAAATCTTCCCGTGTTAGCCAGGGTTCTCCAGGGAGCGAGAACCCGCAGGGGGGTGCCCGTGGGCCTGCCCGCGTGTGCACGTGCGTGCATCGTGCGGAATCGGCTCGGCGGCGGCCAGCAGGCCCCGGACCCGAGGAGACTCCGTTTCTGTCGGAGCCAGACGACGGGAGAAAGTTGCTGTCCTCCTCGGAAGGGAGACAGAGGAGTCCCCTTTTCCCTGGGGAAGGGCCAATGCATCCTGTGACGCCCACCCACGCGGTCAGCCGATGTAAACGGTGACCGCATCCGGAAACACCCTGACAGAGACACCCAGAAACGATCCACGGTAGGAGGGGACAGAGGGAGAGCGGGGAGACCAGAGTCACAGGGAGACCGGCCTGGGTGACGCAGGCACACAGACCCCCAGGGAGGCGGCGGCAGCGGGAAGAGGAGAAGTTTCTCCCCGCGCTGACGCCCAGGCCCAGGGGCACCGAGGGAGAACGTGCGGGCCCAGAAGCGCCAGCCAACAGGACTAGTTACAGGAGCAGAAAATGCTCTCTGGGGAGGCGTGAAGGGATCGCGCACGGCGCCCTCAGGGGCAGCAGCGAGCTGAACCCCAGGATGAAAGCAGAGAAATAGTCGCTGGGAAAATGCAACGCTCTTCCTGGAAGGAGGCGGGAGTCACACAGCCGGTGCCCCCAGAGCGGCCTCCGCCTGGATTCGGCACCTGGGGGTGGGGGAGCCCAGACTGCTTCTGGGGGTCTTTAGGCGCCCCAAATCTAAGGCCTGGGGGCCCCCTGCCCGCCCACAGTCAGGGAGCTGCGGTGCCCCTGGGAGAAGAGCCGCGCAGTAGCCCATCCTGCAGGGCGCCGGGCTCCTGGGCCCACCTCTCGGCTCGGTGATCGCGAAGACGTCGTTTTGATCAACGGAAGCCTTCGCCCAGCAATGTGGTGCCTCCTGTGGCTCTCCCAGCAAGGAGACCATCACCTCTGTCCGTGGCACGGGCTGCCCTGGACACTTCTGCACCCCTAGGGCTGGGCTTTCCGAGAGCACGTTGGATTGGGGGGCTTCGGGCGTTCACACAACAGGGAGAGAGGCACCTGCTGCTGGCACATGAGGTTTACCGAAATTCTGCTTTTCCATCTGCTGCAGGGTGAGCGGGAGCACCGCCGTCTCCCGCTCGCACCTGCGTGCGCCCCTCTGCATCCTCACCTTGACCCCAGACACCCCTTCCACCCCTGCCCCTCCCTCCACTTTACCTGTCCCTCCATCCACCACTCCCCTTCCCGAGAGCGCTGATGCCGAGAGGCCGCCTCTGCCACCATCCGTGCCATGCACCTCTCTCAGCAGCCACTCCCCGTGCCTCCTGGGCTACCCGGCTCTCGGGCAAGGGACACGTCCCCGATGACTTTGTGTCCTTCACCGCCACCGACCTCAGAGCCGAGACGGCGCCGTAGCCCGGAGCTCAGAAGGCGCTTGGTGTCAGCCAGGCTGGGCTGCTCGCGGTCCCACCAGCTCCGGAGGCAGACCGAGCAGATGCCCAGGGCTCCTCCCTGTCCTCACACTCCGGCCCGCTCACAGGTGCCCATGCTCCTGAGCTGCGTGTTTGCACTCTGCCACGTTCCTGTTCCCCCGAGCGCCCTGAACTCCTGAATGCTGGGATCCTTCCCCGCTTACAACACCCATAAATGATACCACCCTGTGCACATTCCTTTGTGACTTTCTTTGCTCACTTGCCTTTGCATCTGTGAGATCCCCTTGCAAAGAGGAATGGACAGTTCACTTGTACTTCTGAATACTATTCCTCCTTATGCATTTAGATCGTGTGTATTTATTCCTACTTTTTGCTATTCAAACAATGACTGCATGAACGTGTTTTATAGATGGCGTCTTGTCAATGAGCATGTGCATCTAGGTCCACGGCAGGGGTGACTTTGCTGGGCTCCGCATCCTCAGCTTTGCCCAATGGGGCCGGGTGGTCTGCCTCCGTGGTGGCACCAGGTCACAGGCCTGCGTGGGGTGTGTAGGAGTTCGGGCCATTCCACACCCTCTCTGACACCTGAGACTCTCTGATGTTTCACTGGTTTCAGTAACATGAGGGAGGAAGGGTGTCTGGTTATTTAAATGCTCATTTCATCCATTACCAGTGAGGCTGAACATTTCAAAAATATGTTGACTAGTCATTTGCTTTTCTTGTGAATTGACTCAAGTTATTTGCACATGTTGCTTCTTTTTAAAAAGATCTTGTTTATTTTTTGAAAGTATGTATTCACTGTTAAACTTTGGCTTAGTGCAGGGAAAATATTTTCTTCCGGGCTGTCTTTATTTTTATGTTGTTTTAACAAACAGCAAATTTAAAATTTAATGTACTTGAACCTTTATTTTTCTTCCCTTTCTGTGTCTTTTTAATGAAATTCCACAGTACTCTGACATTCTTCTAATGTTCTTACGAGTAATTGAAAGTTGTCTATTCCACATTTCAGTTGGAAATCCCTGTAGGGTTTATTTTTATGTATTTTTATGGAGAGACAAGTTTGAATCCAAATGCATACTTTTCTGTAAGGCTAGACAACAGCTCTAGTACTGTTTGGTTGCTGCTCAGTTTGGGGTGGAAACATACATGATGAAACACAGCAAAAGTTGTAGCAGAAAGGGACAGATTTTGTCAATTTCAACATTCTGCTTCTTGGAAACACTTGACACGCCCTCCCTGCTTAAGGCAATGTGTTGGAAATGTGAAATGTGCTTTTGCTGCCAGACTGTTGGAGTTTGCATTGTGACCTGACCACTTGTTATCCTGGGACCTTGAGCATGTTTCTTTGTGCCTGTGACCTTTAGTTCTCTCATCTGTGTTAAAGAGAAAGGACCTGTGATTTGTTACAAGAAACCAAATGCTGTGTAAATGCGCCATGGATTACCTTTCCTTTGGCTGCCAGCAACATTTACACTTATTCCAGATTTTGGCTTTCACAAAGAGTGCCTTTCACAATGAGTGGAAACGTCACCACGGTACGTATCGTCCTGTGCACGTGTGGCATTCAGTTGGGGATATACTTAGAGGGCGGATTGCAGGGCATGGGGTGGGTTTATCCCCGACGTTAGCTGATCCTGCCAGTTTAGAAGGGTTTGCAGCCACGTGCATTCCCCACAAGTGTGCCCAGAGCTCCCAGTACTCCACACTTGGCCAACGAATGGCATTGTTCGACTTCTAGAGCCACTGGGGCGCACAGACCGTGGAAACATGTTGAACGTGTAATTCTGACTTGCAGTTTATGAAGGCGATACATTTACAGGACATTTGGATACTCTCTCTCGTGAAGGGCTTATTCAAGCTTTTACCTGTTTTTCTCTTTGGTTGGATATATTTTACTTGGTTGGTAGGAATCCATTTATTCCACAAAGTAAAGTATAATACAATTTTTAAGAGTATGACTAAGATACAATCACCTGAGTATCTTTAAAGTATACAGTTGGCAAAGTTTGTCCTAGGAATGAACTCTAAGACCATCAGCATGATCAAGAAAATGAACATATTCATCACCCCCTAAAATTTTCCTCCGGTCCTTTGCAAAGCTCCCCTTGCACTGTGCCCAGCCCAGGGCACTCTCTGGCTTCCACGGTCTGTTCCGAGTTGCCGTCAGCTAGTTTGGGAAACCCAGTCTCTTGGTCGATCACAGAGCAGTTTGGCACCACATGCCGTGGCGGATGCAGCAGAGGTTATAGCTGGCCAGTGTTGCGGGCACTGGCCGGGAAGTCGGGAAGGTGGGAAGTCCCCATCAGGGTTCTGTCAGGACGTTAGCAGGGCATCCGTGAGCCTCCTGAAGACGGGGTCGCCGTGCTGCGTTCTCGCCTTGTCGTTTCCACAGGCCAATTCTCAAGGCCACCATTCTTAGCATGAGAACAACGAGCTAACACGGAGCATGGGGCTACTGCTTAATCATTGCTGCTCGGGCTTCTGCTCTGTATTCTCACAACCACACCAGCTCCCTATGACCCTAAATGACACTCGCCCGTATCCGCTGCTGTTGCACCCCCAGACTCTGTCCCTGCCACCTGTGACCCAAGTTCCCTGCAGAACACCCCACCTTTCCTCTCTGATTACTCTCTCCACTTCTGCCTACGACTCTAGCCTGCAATTCTTCCCTGGGAACATTCAGACCCGGGGGCTCACACATTTTAGTGCATTTCAGAATCACCCGGAGGGCAGACTATAGTTCAGAGAACAGAGTCTACCCCATAGTCCCTGAGAATCTGCATTTCTCACAAGTTATCGCTGCTCTGTGGCCTTGGCTGGAAGGATGAAGATAATGGGCATTTTAAGGGCTAGAAACAGATGACTGTCCCCTCAGGACCAGACCTCACTATCACCTCCTCCAGGCTCCTTGCTTATAAACTGCCTTCTTGTAAGAAGCTGTGAGGCTTGTTCAGGTGTGGATGTGGGTGTGCAGACGCAGATAAACACACGTAAATACACACAAGTGCACGTTCTTTTCATGCTTTCCATACACATGTGCACTCACTCACAGAATTAGATTAGATAATAAACTTTAATTCTGGGGCGCCTGGGTGGCTCAGTGGGTTAAGCCTCTGCTTTCGGCTCGGGTTATGATCTCAGGGTCCTGGGATCGAGGCCCACTCTGCTCAGCAGGGAGCCTGCTTCCTCCTCTCTCTCCGCCTGCCTCTCTGCCTACTTGTGATCTCTCCCTCTCTCTCTCTTTGTCAAATAAATAAATAAAAATCTTTTTAAAAATGCTTTTATGATATCTTTTAAAAAACAAACCATTGCATTTTCCTGGTTGGTAGGAGACTCGGGGGACAGAGGGTGTTCTGTGTTCCTTACGGGTCTGCAGTTGCGGTGAGTAGAAAGGGTCGAATCTGCACCTGTCCCGAGTCCCAGCTCACTCCACAGAGCTGTCCACACAGCCCAGGAAGACGGGCCGCTGCCCACACCTTGGGTTGGAGGCACATGGGGGCTTTAAACATCAAGTCCCCTCTTCGTTTTTAACAATACCCATTGTCCTGTCTTCTAGCTGATCGATGTGCTCTGCAAAACGAGGGAACTAGAAATAGGGGATTTTAAGGGCACCTGGGGGCTCAGTCCGGTGAGGGTCTGACGCTTGACTTCAGCTCAGGTCATGATCTCAGGGTTGTAAGATCGAGCCCCGCGTCAGGCTCCCTGCTCAGCACGGAGTCTGCTGGAGAGTTGTTCTCTCCCTCTGTCCCTCTCACCCCTGCTCTCTCTTTCTCTCTCTCTAAATGAATAAATAAATAAAGAAGATCTTTAAAAAGAAAGAAATAGGGAATTGTGACCTGAGCTTTTCAGTGTTAGGGACACTTTACGTTCCTTTACGGTGTGTCTAGCAGACTCCTTCTCCTAAAGCGACGAGAGCGAGACTAGTTAATAAACAGAACTATCTCCTGCTTCCCACACATGACTGTCCTGGAATGCTAGGCGTTTCTTCCCTCTAAATCCCTGCCCAGGGGAAGTGGACCTAACGAGAAAGACATGAAAACTGAGAGATAAATCCCTGTATTTCCGGAGTCTTCTAGATACTTCTAGACCCTCTTGTTGACCTTATCAGGCCTCCCTCAGATTCTCCGCTCTGCTTCTGGACCCTGAGAGCTGCCTGCATTTTCCAGGTCTCATCACTCGCCTTGCAGCTCACAGGTGACAGAGGAGACGAGAGAAATCGATGTTTTTGAATGCCAGTTGTACTGAAGTGAGATCAACCGTGCTTCGAGGTCATTTCCACACCGCCGTTAGGCTCTGTCTCGTGAGAGCTGGGCGACTCTGGGTAACTGGCCTCACCTCTCTGTGCCTGGTGCCCTCATCAGTCAGAGGGGATGGTAATAGCAGCTTCCCCATGCGAACCGCGCGGAATTTAACGGAGGGAGCGCGGATGCTTAGAACGAGGCACACGTACGGAAAGAGCTGGAACGATCGGTCTTCTCATTCCATTCCGCTCCACGCTGCCAGGAAGGAGCTCCTGAAGCAGAGCACCTGGCACGAGCGCCCTCCGGGTTCCTTGTTTCCTGGCCGGGTGCGGCGCACCTACGCGGGTGGCAAACGAGGCAGCCAGATGCCGCTGGGGTGCAGGGAGGGGGGCCGTGGGGGTGCCGGGCTCTCTTCTCTCCGTGACCACTGCTGAGGCCATCAGGAGCACCTCACGACCTGGGCCCCCACTGACGTCGGCGACGGCCCTCCGAGCCACCTGTGCAAAGGAGACGGATCGGGACAGAAGCTTCAGGACATAACGTGCTAACTGCCGGGGAAACGCCAAAGGCGCGTGTTCGCGAGTGAACCACAAACACAGGACGCGGTGAAAGGAGCCCAGGGTCTGGCCATCTTTCCAGGTCCGGGGACTGCTCCCTGGTGCCGTGAACCAGCCGCGTTCTCTCTGCTACGGAGACCAAGCAACATGCTCGAGGGACCGAGCAGTTCCCAGATGGCTGTCGGGTTCCGGGTCCTTCATGCAAGTTCTTTCCATTAAGGTGGAGCCTCAGTGCTCATCAGCTTTAAAAAAAAGTCTTGTTTTTCAAAGCAGAGTTGAAAAAAAGTGTGAAATCGGGGCTATTATTAGGATGGCGGTGAAGCATTCCTCACTTATGCAAAACCATTGACAAAATTTTAACGGGGGGCGGGTAATAAGACAGCAGGTGGGGCTGGCGGCAGAGGGCACAGGGCGGCGGTGCAGACAGCGAGCCCGGCAGGCTGTGGCTGGGACCCGGGCAGGCGAAGGGGAGCCTGGCGGAGTGTGTCGCACACTTGGAGCCAGCAAACATGTCGCAGCCCCCGCCACTGCCCTTCCTCTGGGCTCTGTTTTCCATTTGCACAGTTAGAACCAGGCGGCTTCTAAGGCCCATGGGGCCCGTGAGCCCGGCCTTGCAGAGTGTCCTGCCTGCACGCGCGTCCCACGGAAGCCGAGACTCGATCCCACTGTTCCTGGGGGCGGCCCATCCTAAGCCTGCCTGCAGTGCAAAGGGTTTTCCTATCGAAATAGTAGCACACTGGCGTTCCTATAATTTAACAAAGGATCCCATCACAGAGGTCTCAATAAGGAGAGGCCATGACAAGCAAAAGTGGCAAAAGCTAGCGTCCGGATTCACACACGGCAGCTTTAAGGGAAGGCCCGGCGGCCTGCACTTGGCCTCCGTTCCCTCCCCCGGGAAAGGTAGAGGTGCGGTCCCCTGACGTGGGCCTGTCCCCTGGTCGTCTCAGCCCTGGGACCGGTCGTGGCCTGGGGAGCGTGCGTGCATCCTTCATGTCTGGTGGGTCGTCCATCATAATCAATCAGACCTGCACCCAGCAGGACAGGCTAGTGGGACACGGGCAGGGCCCCGTCACCAGGAGAGCAAGCCCAGAACAGGGAAGGAAGACTCCCCCCGGGTCCTCCACACCAAACCGAAGTCCCTCCCTCAAGCCAGCTCCTTGCTTGCTTTCCTCCTGAGCCGGCAGCTCCAGCCCAGCCCCCGAGGCCCAGAGAGGCCACTCGGGTCTCCCTGTCGGCCTTGGTCTTGCCCTTGGTGTGTCCCGACTCAGATCCCATGCTCCGTAGCTCACGTGCAAAGATCCTCCGAGCAATGCGCCCTCCTGCTTCCTCTTCCTCGCGGTCCTGCTCCAACGGCCACCTTGGTGGCATCCTCGGTGGCCGCCTGAGTCCACGAACACGGCGAGCTTGCCCCTCTCGGCTCAGCCTCGCACCCTCAGCCTCCCAGGCTGTGGACAGCATACGGTTGGTGTGCCTTCCTTATTCCATGGGTACCATGTGTGAAAGGGAACGGGTTCATCTCTTATCTTTATATTTTATTACATCATTTATAGTTATCGACATGACAAGTAGGCTTGGCCTAAGTCCCACCGTTTCGGGCTATGATTTCTGTCTAAAGGCTTCCATTTTCCTGTGCTGGGTGTTTGATCTGTGTTTGGTGTCTTTATATAGATTCTTGCCGGGGCCTGATTTTCTGCGAACCGGGAAGTCATCTGTCCGCTGTGAGTCTTTCTCGTGGTTACCTCTCTTCCTAAAATCGGCGTCTCGGTCTCTTGAGTGTTCACACAGGATACGTCTGACCGTCTGCCTGACCGTCTCCCGGCTCTGTGCAACACGAACGTTTCCGAGAACCCTGCCATTCCCCCACCCCCTCGCTTCTGCTTTTTCGCTAATTATGTGATGATTTGTACACTCTGCTCTTCTGTAGCATTGACTTTCATTCCGTAACCATAGGTCCCACACAGGGTAGCTTGAGTGCGCTGCTCGGGGCTTCATACTGAGCTTCCTGGCTATCCCCTGGTTTTCTGGAACTCCCCGTTTCTCCCCTACTCTGCCCCCTAGCTCAAGGTTTCAGCCTAGCTAGGATTCGAATTGCACTCTGTGTAAAAAGTTTGGTTTGAGCGTGTGTGTGTGTGTGTGAGACAGAGAGAGAGAGAGAGTGTGTGTGCACGTGTGCATGCGTGTGCGTGCATGTGTGCATGTACATGTGTGTATGCGCGTGTGTGTGCATGTGTGTGCAAGCTAACAATGGACAATCTGAAGTAATACTCCGGGTCAAATTTTTCTTTTCCTAAAATATTCCAATAGGGCTTCCGTCCCCTTATTGAACCTCCCTGCATGGCCGGCTGAGCCTCGTTCCTCCGGGTAAGTCTGTTCTCCCAGGAGGGAGGAGGGCTGGGTGCCAATCAGGTCATCACACTCTTTGCTTGTATTTAGAAGGCTGTTAATGTTAACAGTTATGTTCTGGGTTAGCCCTTCCGTGTCTAGCTTCCCTCGCACACGTTCTGTTGCCTAGACTCCTTATTTCAGAGAAGACTATTTTCATGACATCTTTAATAGTTGTTCCTTCCCGTTAGTTAGTGCAATGGGGTCTGCTGGGTTTGTGCACGGAATTGCCAGGACCCCGACTCTGGGGAGCATTCCTCTTAGGGTATTAATCTGGTACCAAGAAGCCCAAAGGCTTAGCCCTAAGAAAAACGATAAATGATTGAATAAATAGAGGGAGGGAGGGAGGGAGGGAGGAAGGAAGAAAGGAAGGAAGGTCCTTAAAACACAGAGTGAGGCAGTCCACCTTCTGCCGCCACACCTGCTTATTTTAGATATGACTTTGTAAATATGTGCCCAGACAGCAAAATCCCACTAAATTTGTGTTTTGCCCTAAATAACTCGGCTTGGGGCCCCGAACGCTGAGGCCAGACCGAAGTCTGAGCTGCACCCCCATTTGCCTCTACGTGGGTCTGGGCGGATATGTGGACTTGCTCCATCTGTGGCCGGGGTCCCCCACCCCCCGCCCCTGCCGCGGCTGCCGGTCCTCAGGGGAGCAACACCCCAGAATCACCACGGCCCTTAGGAGGAGCGTTCGGGACGGGCTCAGAGCATTTAAGAAGAGTACTGAAAAGCAAAATCTTCAAAATTCCAAAAACAGCTTCATGGAAAGTTTCTCTTCCAACAGCTGCTTAAAAAAAAAAAAAAAAGTAAGGAGACACAACAGGTGCCTGATGCAGAAGATACAGGACTGGTGGTTCTGGCTGCGTCCCCTGCCCTCTCCGTCTGAGGACTCAGTGTATGCACGCACTGTCTCAACGGTCTTTACACAACCATACACGTCCGTCCGCCAAGTTAATGACCTTGTACACACCCCCGCGTCTACCTCCAAAGGAGGCCCCCGTGAGCCCCGCCCAGAGTGGACAGGACTCGGGGGACTCTCTAGGAAAGTGCTATTTATTCCCTTTGACAGCCAGGGAAAAGCTAAGATGTATATGTTCCCGCAGACGTGTGCAGGGGCGCGGGGTCTCCAAGTCCCTTAACGTTTAGACCGGAACCTACTTCTTTGAGGAAACGAAAGCGCAGGATTTCACAAATCTTTACTGAGCTAGAAATGCAGCTGGAGAGGTCACGCCGAGTTCACCTACCCCTTTGACCCCTTCCCAAACCTCTCCTATTTACCTCAAAAAGCTTGTAAATTCTCGGCCTCAGGAAACCAAAGTCCTTCTCGGAGAAACTTACCTTCTTTCCCTATGACTTTGAGATAAAAATATTAAAAGTACAAACCCCAGGGAGGTGATTCTTATTAGAAGTAGAACAAAAGGGGAAAAGATTATTTGAAATTTGGACAAATGAAAAACCCCGTGGCTTTTCCACAAATACTAGTAGAAAAATTCAGCCACCTCGGCAGGTAACCTTAACTTATTACATCTGCCAGAAAAATACTTTGGATTCAATGGATCTTTGTAAGCTACTGAGTTTTGTATTATCACACCCATCTCAATGTTCAAATTTTTTGAACAATAAGCCTGATTGTATGTTTTTTGTGTGTTTATTGTAATGTGTGACATTTTCTACCTCCAGATGGTATTACCAAAATTAATGTGTAGAAGAGTTCTTTTTCACTGGCTTAAAGAAAATCAAGTGTTTATCCAAATTTGGTATTCATAAAAATTCTCAAAAATCAGATAGGAATTTAATCCAAATGAATTTCAAGTTCCCACAATCTGCAAAATTAAAGCTAATTTACGGTTGCTAGTTTGATTAAAATAGGCACGTAGAGTCATCAACTTTGGGTAGAAAGCAGGCACACACCCTTTTTGTTCTACATGGCTTATTACCAAATGAGTTCATGTTATCTATGCTGCAAAATCTGTCAGCCAAAAAGTACCTTAGAATGATCGCTGATTTGGTCTGATGTCTTCTGAAATGTTCGTAATTCAAGCATAATCGTTGGAAGCAAATGATCGGCAAGGATGTACTGAGTTTTTAGGTGAACTTTGCGCCTGTAACTATGTTTTGAGGCATGTCAGCTTGAAGCTAGTCTTCAGGATCTTTGTGGTGATCTGAAATTTTAGAGCTTTGCTAAGTTAAATGATGGAAATTAACTGAGTGTCTAGATCATTTCCGAGTAGGATAAAATAATGAAATGTCAGTTCCGTAAGCTAGGTTTATCTACTTTGGGGTCCTTATGGTGCAGAAGCTAAAGATAAATTTGGGTTGACTAGGAAACGTTTCCCCTGCTTTATTGGAAGATTGTGCTATGAGGAAGTATATGTTTCTGGAAATTATGAAATGTATTTACAAAGCTGCCAATTGGTGGGCAAACAGTTCACCATGGTTTACTACTCCGTTTTCACTAGGAATTCATTTCTGAGCATTAAGAATTCTAATTTCTGTATGTGGCTACAGCTCCTATAAATAACAAGGGAAACAACTCTGTATATAAGGAAAGGTATGAGGGATGGAGAATTTTTATTAAAAAAAAAGAAAAGAATTTTGTCCTAGAGCAATGTTGTTTATTTAAAAAGAGAAAATATGGGGAAAAAATCTGAATGCGAAAAGAGAAAAGGTTGTAGAAGGTTTGTGCAAAAGAAATCTTTGAAAAGAAATCTTAATGTGTGGTCAAGCTAAGATTAAAATGAATTTTTTGACGGATTTATTTAAAAATGAGCTTTAATATCAAAAGAATATTGGTACAAAATTAGAATTTGTTTTTTCCCTCTGTTAATAGGATAAAGTTTTCTTAGATTATTGGTCAGGTCTTAATAAGAAATTGTAAAAAATAATTTTCTTTACCTTTAATTTAATCTGCCTAGAAAAACAAAGATTCTTTTTTATGGCTATTTAATTTTCTGTATTTGCCTGCAAAGTCTTTAACTGTCACTTGGGTTGGATGGGTAACAAAGTAGTGTGTCACAGTGACGTACGATCCTATTTGACTGTTTTTAAAACCTTATTGATATTTTTGACAACCTAGCCAAAACTCAAATTCTAAATAAAGTCTTTTTGACCTTTAACTTTGAGTTTTTCCAGGGATTTCCTGCAACGGCTCAAAGATTTGTTTTGGCTCCTTGTAAAAAGGGAGCTATTCAACGAGGTAGGCTTATTTGATACGTTCAATTACATGGAAAGCACGGTCAAGTAAGAAATAATACTAACCCTTCTTTATATTGTGTCTGGATAGATGTTCCAGAAACCACGCAGAATTTCTGGAAATCCGGTATGTCTGCATATAATGTTAACCCTTATAATTCTAGCTAGTATCTCCAAATGTGTGTCCCCCATATAACCGAATGTCCTTGTCCATGAACTCTCATCAGATCTCTAACCCTGGCCATCTCTAGGTCTTTCGTCATTTGCAGACACTTGTTGCTTTTGCTCTGATGTCTTCACAGAAGCTCCCTGCAAGTGCGGCTCATCTTCAGAGAAACCCGCGGGAGGGAATGCGGCAGGTAGTCTAGAATACACACGTCTGATACTGTCAGAGGGCACAGCTGAGCTGGGGAGAGCATGACTGTCCAGCGTGTCCTCAAAGGGACTCCACCGGGTCACAGCAGCCGGACTTCAGGGACGCAGCCTTGAACCTGACAGCCAAAGAAGCCTCCACCAGCCATCTACAGAGGCCGGAGGCCTTTCGGTCAAATGGGCGAGGATGGGAAGGAGCCGACATTGAGGGAGATGGCGGCCTCCCAAGACACTGGGTCGGGCATGACATGCTTTCCTCTTCTCTTTCTTTCCTTTATGGGGGTGCCGACCTGGAAAGATGATCCCACTGACTCTATCCCCCAGACCCCTGCGAAGGCGGTAACTTCACCTTTCAGCCTCCTGGATGTGGCCTCAGGAAAGCCCACCTGTCCGTGCAGAGCGCCACCTAGTGGACGCGGCTTGTGCCCAACGGGGTCTGTCTGCAGGTGGCCACCCTCTCTTCCTTGCACACTGCAAGGTCCGGAGGCCGGCCCAGGGCCGGGTGATGGCCCTTCCGTGGTCTAGCCGTGCCGCTAACCGGACGAGGGCAGTGAGACATCTCACTCGTGGGTTCCCCTGATACACGACACCGAGTTAGGAAAAACCTACCGGAAGGCATTCGTGACGCAGGATTCACTTCTTTTGGCCCTACTTCCCTGGGTAGAAAGAGATAGAAATAAGAATGTGAGCGGAGACCTGGCTTTAAAAAGTGGCTCCTTCAGCGAGGTCTTTCCCTGGCGTGATTGTGATTGGTCTGGGTCTCGGGGACCATGGCTCCCAAGTGCACCCCGGACGTTGGGAATTATCCTACTTGGAATAATCACAATAATCTCCCCGGGGCAGTGCCTTCTCTCAAAAGCTTAAACCGTGTTCGTGACCACTCACCACCAACTGATCCCCCTGAGACTGAAACCTCCGGAAAAGAACAAAGGAGACGCCCGACCTAACGGTCATGGGCCTGAGTCCTGAGCTGTGACCCTCACGGAGAGAGAACAAAGGGTCACGTCCTGGGGACGCCACGCACGCAGGGAGTGACAGACGGGGCCAGGACCCCAGAGCAAAGCGGGCAGGCGTGCCTTAATTGTGATCACATCTCTCAGGTAAGCAGACACTCTGATCAAAGGGGGGATTAGTAAAAAGCGAACCCTGGGACCAGACTAGAGTCACTCACTCCTGGGGCAGTAGAAACCCCGCTCCCCACCCCCTGAAACGTGATCTGGAATTACCTGGACAGCACTGGGCGGCGATCCACCCTGAAAGATCCCTACTAGTCCCCTTGGTGGGGCGACCTCGCCCAGAACAGGGTGCTGTGCTCATAGTTTCCTTTTCTCTGCTCCCTCTGCCTTTACAAACTTCCGTTTCCCCGCAGCTAGCTAGAACTGCCCTCTGCTTGCCGAGCCGGGATGCTGCCCGGCTCACGAATCATCCCATAAAGCCACTTATATCTTCAGGTCTACTTGGTTGAAAGCTGTTCGTTAGCGTTAGAGCTCTCCTGGGTCACGTCTGTGTGGTGGGCGTCCCACTAACGCATGCCAGGGCGCGAGCGGCCAGTGTAGACGTCCACACAGCCCTGGCAGGGGCAGACGCCTAAGGCCCCGACGGTCCTGCAGATTTCTCTCCCCGGAGGTCCACACAGGGGCATGCCCCCCACGCGCTGCCCTGAGGGCGTCACTGAGCCCAAGAAGCCAGGTGAGGAGGGTTCGACCAGCCGCGGCGGGGCGGGGGGGGGGGGGCCGGGGCAAGGGCANGAGGCTCCCGCAGACACTGCGGAAAGCAAGGCCGTCTCGCCCACACTTTGCTCTTCGCTTTCATGAGACCCACATCGGGTGTGTGAAGCCTCCTGTGCAGAAGCCGCCTTACGGAATGGGGATGGGAGCGGGCCCCTGCTGTCAGTTTGGCGCCCGGTTTCCAGCACAGGCACGCGCTCATGTTGGGGTGGCTGCAATGGCTTTTTCTTTTTAAACTATGCTTGAATAAAATAGAATGAGTTTAGAGGTGAAGTCTCAAGGTCACAAGCTCCCTCTTCCTGCCCAAAGCCCACCCCGGAGTTTGCTTCAAGGCATCCCATGCTTCTGCGGGACCTGCCCGCCCCCAGCCCCTGAATCCCCAGGGACACGGGATACCATTGTATGCGGGAAACCCCTCGGTGAGAAGTCTCCAGGCGATCCGGGAAACCCCTCGGTGAGAAGTCTCCAGGCGATCCCGGGAAACCCCTCGGTGAGAAGTCTCCAGGCGATCCCGGGAAACCCCTCGGTGAGAAGTCTCCAGGCGATCCGGGAAACACCTGCCCCCCGCCGTCTGTGTTATTCACAGTCCAGTGGACAGAGAGGTGCTGAGCCCCTGAAATGGGAAAATGTTGCATCGTAGAGGGGAGGGTGGCAGCCTTGCTATGACCAAGACAGTGCAGACGGTTCTAGAAATACCCAGCAGCCTGGAAGGGCCACTTTCCACACTCACTTAACACGGGGACTCGGCAGGCTTCAGGGGGGAAGAGCCAAGAAACAGCTTCTTACGGGAAACGTGGTGACTCGAGGAATGAAAGGACCTTTCCCCAAACGTTTTGAACACAAAAGCATGACGGGCAGTGCTGAGCCCCTACCTGAGTGTAGAGTGAAATGTCGGGAACGTGAGCGGAAAACCGCCGGTGTGGGGCCGCCGGATGTTCCCAGGGGGTCGTTGTCTCACTGGGGTCCTGAGAGCCCTGGGCGCACAGTGCTCCCTGCGAGGCACGGGGGCTCCGTGTCTCTCGCTCAGGGCAGGTGGTGCCCAGTCATTTCAGGGGGTGACCCAGAGGGAGGAAAGGTCGGGGAGGATGGGGATTGCGGAGAGAACTGTCCCGAGGGCTGGGGGTCCGGAGGCAGAGAGTAAGGAGACGAAAGGCAAATATGGAATCAGAACAAAGCAGGAAGAACGAGTCAGAGAAAAGATGAGAAGATGAGATGCGGGGGGAGGAAGAAAGCAAGACACCGGCCCCCACGCCCGGCGGGCGCCCCTCTTCCAGCAAGGCTGCCAGGACGGCCCATCTAGGGCACGGCCACCGTGCTGTCGCCACACTCGGGACGGGAGGGCGGTCTGATGATGCCGGGAGGGGCCTGACTCGGGGGTCGGGGCAGAGCGCCCGCCTTACGGAGGGTCCGGGTGCCCCACCACCCAGAACCGGTGAAGCAGCAGAGCCAGGAGACACAACCTCCTCCTCGGAGAGCAGGTCCCTCAGGCCCCGAGCCCGGCTCGCCCGTGAGCGGAGAGGCCAGGGAGTCCCCGCTGCCCCCCGTCTGCCCCGCACGTGTGCGCTTCCAAAGGACAAAGGACAGCGGGGTCCCTGATCCGGGCCATCCAAAGGGACGGGTGCTCCCAGCCAAACAGCATCCCTCCCTCGGTGACTTTGGACATTTTTTTCCTTCTTCTCCCCAAATTTCCCTTCTTGCCGACTGGAAACCCCCCAGCTTTAGCATCTCCCGTCAGAGCCGGGGGCCGAACCCCGTCAGGACTGGGCCGCCCGTGGCTCGTGCATGAGCCCCAGACCCTCTCTCTTCCTTCCTGCCACATTCGGAGGAAGGAAAGACTTGCATTTAAGCTTTGCCCAAATGAAGCCAGAGAGCAAGATTCTTGTCTCCAGGGGTCGAAGAATCTCGCAGACAAAGGAGAGGGAGTAAAGCGAGGACACAGAAAAAGCTCGCAGGACAGGGGTCCCGACAGCCTTGCCAGTGAGGGCTTTTAGGGTTGGTCTTTTCTAGGAAGTTAACCAGGGAACTGAAATCTTTTTAACACCTCTTCCTGCTAGCATCGCCGAGTAAGGACTAGTGATGACACCTTCCATGGCTTCTCAGGGTATTCGCAGGACTGTGTCCCGCTGAGGCCTGGAGCGAGAACCTGATCCTGGCCTTCCTGGCTCCCAAAGCCGCGTGCAGCCCTGGCGCCAGGCCCCCCACCACCGCCCTCTGCTTCCGGCCGCTCCCTCCCTGCTTCCCATGTGCCCGCCGCCTCCCTCCCTTGTAAGGACTCCCCGCTGGCTCTGGGCTCCTCTTAATCCCGCGCAGCTTCCGCGATTCACGTGGATACTGTTGGGCTTTTCCGTCTTCGTCGGGCATGCAAACACAACGCGAGCACCCTGAGGCTTGCTACGGGAGGACCAAGGCCTGCTGGACAGAAGTGACATGGGATTGAAGGGCCGGGCCTCTGCTCGGGCGTGGGGGGCGGCGGGGGCCTGAGCGGCGTCTGCGGCCCCATCCAAGTGGGACACACAAGAGGTAGGGTCTGGAACGGTGACGAGGAGACCAGTAGAGACACTGAAGAATTTCTGCCGGAAGTGGAAGGACACGAGGACAAACAAGTAGCAGGTTTCAAAAGAGAATCGCGAGCTGAAACAGCTGGGAACTAACACGGAGTCGGTGCATGAGTCCGCAGGAACAGGACGGAGAGCTCAAGAAATGGGCGGACCCTGTTCCGAGCTGTGGAGATAACCCCCGCAGAATTAGAACTGCTCTCTGGGGTCTCAGATTTCCCTCCCTGCCTCCCTCCCACTCATGCTGATTGCTTGTTGGCACTTCTGTTTTGCTGGAGTAAAACATCCAGAGACAGAGAGCATCTCCAGGGGTCCCTGCTTCTTGCAAATCCCCTTTGTCTGGCTCTCCCAGAGCGAGGTGGCGCCTTCTGGAAATCTGCAGACAGATGCTCTTCCACGCTCCCTGCGTGATGTTCGGTCCGCTCTTCAAGCCCCGATCAGTGGGGTCTCTGTGGGGAGGCGGGGAAGGGGCAGGAGCTCAGACAACCGCATTGCCCCAGAAGCTCGGGGTGCATCTGAGCAGCCTGCTCTGCTTTCCCGAAACCAAAGGCGTGAGCCTTGTGACAGCAGCTGTGCCCGACACCTTCATGCCTTGTACCCCCGGGGAGCACAGGAGTCCCAGCTCAGGGAAAGAGCCCCGAGGCTGTACCCCCAAAAATAGTTTACCATCGTATGTACTGATTTCCTTTTTTAACGCTGCAAGGCACGGATGTCTCACTGGAGAAAGACGTACGTAAAAGCGACCGCTGGGGGTGTTCCTGGGAGGGGGTCAAGCGTGAACAACAGGACCTCGGGAACCTCTTCTGCCTTTTGTTGTGTCCAGGGGCTGGAAGCGGCGGCGAGGCAGGGGTGTGGGAGCCCTTGCACACGCCGTGTCCCCCACGGCCGCCTGTGCGTGCGGCCCCAGCAGGCCTTCTCTCCACCTTCAGTCATGGGAGCCCGGCGCTTGTGACGACGCCGAGCACCCGGGAGACGGCCCACCCCTGTCACCGCAGCGACTGCGGCTCAGATCCCACGAGTCACCTCCCACCAGGAATAGGGCGCCCGGCCCGGGGCAGGCAAGCAGTCCTTGGACAGAGCACACTTTCCGGTTCCGCATCCAAGCAGGAGACTTCCCTCCAGAAAGTGCCAAGCACCTGCAAAGAGGAATCATGCAGGCAGAATCAGGGCAGAGCCCACAGGCCAGAAGGCTGTGCTGGGGACTCATCAACAGCTCCTGCGACACTTATGTTTAGGGAGAAGCTTCTGGAACCCACCCAAGGCAGATTCAGGTAAAGACTGTTCCTTCCAGTAGGTGTCCTGGACACAGCAAGCCCCTGAGGACCAGCTGCTGCTGACGCCGAGGGCGGCGGGAGCAAGGGGATGACTGTCTGGGACGAGCCCCTTCTCTGCACCCCCGCCCCCAGGAGCTCTGCGGTCTCCAGCAAGTGGCTGGGCCTCCCCGCGCCTCACTTCCCCCGCTGTAACAAGGGCCTGATGCTCCCACTTCCCTGGGAAAGTCCGTGGCGGCATCTCACTCGTTCACATACACAAAGCCCTTCAAGAATGCCCAGCACAGTTGTCACTCTCTCTCTTTCCTGAGCTACTCTCGTTACAAACGCTCTGATAGCAAGGGTGCTCCAATGAAAACGAGGCATCCGTTCCACCAGGACCTCGTCTGGAGAGAACCAGGGGTGTGTGCATGCGTGGCTGTGCGCACGCGCGTGTGTGGACGCATACACGTGCATGAGGCCGGTGAGCTGGCCACGCAGCCAGAGCGTCACCCAAAGAGCCCCCTCCTACTGTATTAGGAGCATCTGACCTTCAGTTCTCAATCCTAGTGGCTCGTAGATAGACATGAAAATAACCTACAAAAAAGTAAGGTTGTGCAAAACAGCCTGTGACCCATGTGCATTCTTCACGCTGGATTTTGGGACACGGACCACATCTCATGCTCGGGGACGGGGCTGCCTCTGCGCTCTGTCGTCATGCGCTGTCCGCGCCAGCAAAGGCCATTCGGCTTCGGTTGCAGGCACGTTAATAACTCCTGCGAATAGATGAGGGGGAAAGCACACAACCTCCATCACCTTTCATGCACGGACTAAAACAAGAAATCTCCGGGTTTGGGTTTTTTTGTTTGTTTGGTTTTTTTTTTAATGTCTTTCTCATGCCTTCCAAGGAACGATGTTCAAATGGTGCCTCCTAACAAGATAGGACTTCATCTGAATCTCCTGCGGGGCACTCTTCCGAACCCTCTCCAGATCCAGCCCCGCCCTTTGCAGCGGAGACTGGTTTTTGCTGGAAGCCATTAAGAGGTTAGCAGGTCTAACCTCGGGAGGCAGGTGTGAGCCTGCACTGCCCTCTGCTGGACGGCAGAGGCAAGTCAGGCAGGGAAATCCATTTTCACGAAGCTTATGAAAATCACACAGGAGATTTGCGTGGAGAGCAAAGGGAGGCCGTTACAGTTGCAGGGTCTCCCGCTCTTGAGAGGCAACATAGGAGGTCAATGTGCATTTGGAGCCAGAGGGGGTGGAGGGGCTGCCAGGACAACTAGGCTCCTGGTGGGCCTTACGGCTGTCAGTCTCCGCTTCTAATCCTGGAAGTGGGGTAATCCATAAGGATACCCCAGGATACAGAAGAAAACGTACGCAGAGTCTTTCGTTGGCAGAGTGTTTTTCAGTGATTGGTTATCATTCTCCAACCTCCTCCTTAAAAAGGCAGAAGCTCAGGGGACTTGGCCAAAGGTCCCAAGGTCATCTGTCTGCTTAGGGACAGAGGAGGGGGAGTCCAGGCCGGAAACTCCCGCCTTCCCCTGGTCTCCAGGCCTCGGCTCTCCCCAGTTGCTGCCTCAGTGGGCACCTGGCCTTGACCTCTGTGTGAGCAGCCCCATCGCCCGGACAAGGAAATGCCGCCTGTCTGGGGCAGGCCAGGGCCCTGAGGGGCAGGCTCTGAGGTTCTGCCCTGCACAGACCAGGGTGAAGCTAGCACAGTTCTCAAGGGGGAGACGTTCCCATGCCATGCCCACTAGCGTTGGGGCGGCCAGGTCCGAGAGCGAGGACCGTCAGCCGACGGAACCTACTGGCCGTACGGAAGTCCACTCATTCGCTTTATATTCGTTTATCCACAATATTGATTAGCACCACCTGCCAAACAAGTCTTCCCGGCACTTGCGGGGATGGGGCTCCAGATGGCCTCAGCCACGCCCTCGCACACCTGGTCGGGGGACTGGTTCCCCTTTCATGTGGTTTGTCACACCCCAGGACGGCCTGAAACCCCGACCCGGGCGTGCTCAGAAGACCCTGCCGAGGAAACAGTCCCTCTGTAAACAAGGGAAGGGGCCGAGGGCTCATGTTGACTTAAGCCGTGTGTCACCAAAGCCACCTGTGTGCCAGCTGGGGCCATCCGGGCATCGTCCCAACACTAGGACTGTGCTTTCAAGTAGACCCCATGGACTCAGTGACCCCTGCGCATCGGGTCCCCATGACACCAGGCAAGGCACAAGGATGGATCTAAATCACCGCCACTCACATTTGGGTGGGAATTCCAGAACTAATCCGAGCGAGGCCACCTTCTGCCAAGTTTAATCTTGCTTGTCTCACACTTCTCATCGGATCATGAAAACTATCATTTTTTTTATCTTGCAAGATGATTGTAAGAAATAGAGACAGCAAGTGTCAAGTCCCCGGTTGCACACTTAGAAGAGGCAGTAAGTAAATGGTAGCCGTCTGCTGTCATTTCTCTCCCAGACAGAATACACATGTAGACTGTAGTGCAAGGTCACATTCACACGTCAGTGCAGATAAAAACATGCATGCTGACTTCTGTTTTGTTTTTTTATAAAATACTCACTGATGCTAGAAAGAGGAAAGAATATACACTTGAAATTATAAGAGGTAAATGTATTTACTTAGCCAAGTGAAAAATTGAAAAGACACGGCTTTGGGGCAGAAAGACAGCTGCTTTCTTCGTGTCTTGAGGCAAAGGAAGTAAATTTTATGGAAAGCTGTGGAGATCGCCACTAAGTAAAAATGAGACTGACTCTTGTTTTAAGGAGTGAAATCAGTGTTCCCCCCTCACTTGTCTTCTTAAGAACCCCGAGGAAATAAAACAGCGATCTCATCTACAAGGACATAGTTTAGGCCGACCGACTTACATCTCGGCTGTGCAGGAAGTTAGAGTGGAAATGCTCTGCTCCCTGACACACCCTGCGGTCATTGTGTCCCCACCCCCATGGGAAGCTTGTCCTGCCGGACGGAGCACCTGCTGCTCTCAGACGGACAAGGGACGGCCGGACGGGGTTACGATGACAGTGACCTCAGGCGTGCAGACACACAGACAGTCAGCCTCTGGCGTCGGGAGCCAGACTTTATGGTTCTAGGGCTTCCTAGCTTTCACCCTGGGCAAGTTCCTTACCAACCCGTGCCTCGGTTTCCCCTACTGTGAAATGGAGATGATGGCCCCCCAACCTGATTTTAAGAGTAAATCAGTTAATACTGAGAGAATAGCACATCTGTTTGTGAGATAGTGCTTTGGGCTTCACTGATATTTTAAAACCCTTTCAACTCAAGGCCTCCATAGATGGTTTCAACTCAACATCAATAGATGCCAAGGCCTCTTGCAGAAGTTATTCTTGACAGTAATAAGGAAGCTCGCTCAACCAAGAACATTGACTTTGAAACTCTGTTGGAAGCTTCCCTTCAAGTGCAACAGATTCCGTGATTCAGCAATTTCACTCTAGAGCCTAGAAATTTACCCAAGATAAAGAAAAAGGTAAGCCCACAAAAAAAGACTCATCCAAGAATATTTGTAGCAGCTTCATTCAGAACAGCCCCAAACCGGACACAACGCAAATATCCATCAATGAAAAAATGGACAAATAAATATATATTTGACAAAAATAAACGGAATACCAACATGGGTGAATTTTAAGAACCTGACGTGGGTGAAGTGAAGCCAGACACGCAAGAGCATATAAATGTATGATTTCTATTTAAGTAAAGTTCAAGAATAAGGAGGGAGGAAGCGGGAGAGGGAGGGGCTGGGAAGGGAGGGAGGGAAGGAGAGGGTGGGGGAGGGCCTGTGGGCTTCCACGCTGGGAGCAGAGAGTGGAGGCGAACTCGGGCCCCGCGGGAAGACCCCCCTTCTTGCTCCGTCCCCCCAGCTGCATTCTTCTGTTTGGCGGCCCCTCTCCTCCTCCTCCTCCTGCAGGCAGGCTTCCTCTGTGAGCCGGGAGGTGGGGGGCCGTGTCCTCAGGTCACTCAGACCACAGCAGAGACCCTGCCGTCCCCGGAGTTCCGATGGCAAGGGCGGAGGGAGCCCCCGGGTGGGTCTGAGTCACACGCCCGCCGTGTGCCCATCACCGCACGGGCTGCCCCGAATGAGCCCAGAGTCAGCGGGACGGAGGGAATAATAAACGTAGCCGCAGACACAGACAAAATAGAGAATGGACGAAAAGTGAACAGCATCGACAAACCTTTAGCTAGACTGAGAGAGAAGGAGAGAAAACAAGTCAACGAAATCGGAAATGAAAGAGCAGACATGACCACTGATGAGAAAGAGACGAGATGGTGGGCGAGCCCAGCGAACAGCATGGGGGACAGCGGTCTCTCTCCAGGCTCCCCTGTCCTCACGAGAGAGGGTCAGGTCTGAGCCCCAGAAGGCAGCTCGAACAGCAGAGGAGAGAAGTCAGGAAATGAAAGTTGATCAGTGGAGGAAAGAGCTCGACAAAAGCTGGAGTTCCCCCAGAATGGAACAGAGATTCTAGGGCTTCTCAGATTCTCGACCAGCCCCCTCGGAAGGAAAGTGCTGGCAAGTGCACCTGTGTCTCCATGCGGGGAATGAGCCGCCCAGAGCAGACTCGGGGAAGGGGGTCCCCGACTAAGCCCAGATGGGAGCAGACTCAGGGAAGGGGGTCCCCAGCTAAGCTCAGATTGGGGCAGACTCGGGGAAGGGGGTCCCTGACTAAGTCCAAGCTGGAGCAGACTCAGGGAAGGGGGTCCCAGTGAAGCCCAGATTGGGGCAGACTCGGGGAAGGGGGTCCCTAAGTCCAAACTGGAGCAGACGCAGGGAAGGGGGTCCCAGCGAAGCCCAGATTGGGGCAGACTCGGGGAAGGGGTCCCCGACTAAGCCCAAACTGGAGCAGACTCAGGGAAGGGGGTCCCCAGCAAAGCCCAGATTGGGGCAGACTCGGGGAAGGGGGTCCCTAAGTCCAAACTGGAGCAGACTCAGGGAAGGGGGTCCCAGTGAAGCCCTGATTGGGGCAGACTCGGGCAAGGGGTCCCCGACTAAGCCCAAACTGGAGCAGACTCAGGGAAGGGGGTCCCAGCGAAGCCCAGATTGGGGCAGACTCGGGGAAGGGGGTCCCTAAGTCCAAACTGGAGCAGACTCAGGGAAGGGGGTCCCAGCAAAGCCCAGATTGGGGCAGACTTGGGGAAGGGGTCCCCGACTAAGCCCAAACTGGAGCAGACTCAGGGAAGGGGGTCCCCAGCGAAGCCCAGATTGGGGCAGACTCGGGGAAGGGGGTCCCCAGCGAAGCCCAGATTGGGGCAGACTCGGGGAAGGGGTCCCCGGCTAAGCCCTGGTCAGGGCAGGAGGGGAGCACGGTGTCGAGGCAGCGACGGGGCTGAAGCGGCTCCTCATCCTGGCCCGCTGGGCGTTTCCCTAGACCCTGCTGGGCTGTGGGTACTTCCAACGTGCTGTCCCCAAGGTCACGGACTGAGTGATGCTGTCCGGAACCCGAGCGCTTTCTCCAAACCCAGTTTCCTGCACAGATATAAAAAGGGAAACGATTTCACAAATAAAAGCACATGTTCACTGTGAAGGCTCAGCCGGCACAAGGAAGCTCAAGTGTTCCCTGTGGTGTAACGGCCACGTTTTCTGAGAAGTCTTTTTGGGGGATTTTCAGCAAGTTTTAAGGTTGCAGGCTCCTGACTTCAATTTCCAGGCATCTGCAACTAAACAAGGTTTACTCACGGCCTGAGGGTGATCGGTAGCCGAGACGCGGCCAGCCGCAGGGCCTCACCCCTGCTTGCAAGGTGAGAAGGAGAGGTGCCCCGGGAGCCAGCGCCTGGCTCTCTCCTGCCGCAGCCCGGACTTGCCTGCCTGCAGTCCTCGCTCTGGCCTCCGACGGCCACCAAGCTCGTCACCGGGTCTCCGATCGTCAGGATGGGTCGAACCAGACCTGGGGTTACGTTTTTAATCATTAATCATTACAATGATCAAATCTTTGCCGTTTCTGCTCAAATTAGACAGCCGCAGAAGGGATTTAATTTGGAATTCAGGAAGAACTTTGCAGTGATGGGAGTTTCACGTCCCCAAGAAAGATAACTGAGGGTTTCCCTCTGTCAGTATGGACAGACGTCTGTCCATCAATCCTTGGTGGCTTAAACCTAAGCAGGGGAATTTTTCGCATGTTTTTTTTTTTTCTGTATTAGAATCAAAGAAAATCATCTCTAAAGGAGGGCTTCAGATGCAGAAGGTCAATCTGACTGCTTCAAAATCCAAGGACGAAGGTCACGCTGTCTGTCGTGCAGTTTAAACACGGAGGGACGCTGAGTGGGTGTGGGGTTCGGGTCAGGCGGCAGAGACAGGAAGGAGAACATTCTGGAAAAGCCAGTGACGGGTGAACAAAGTTCGCAGGGCGGGTCACAGCGGCGTGCTGACCAGTGCAGTGTGGTCATCAGACGCCAGAGAACATAGGGGAAGCCGGGAGAGGGAGGCACCGCCACGGTCCGAACCATCTCTGCAACTTTTCTAAAAATTATTCCAAAACCAGAAGTTTATTAAAAACAAAGGACAGGGAGGTGCCTGACTGTCTCAGTCGGTAGAACCTACGATGGACTCATGATCTTGGGGTTGTGAGTTTGAGCCCCATGTTGGGCGTCGAGATAACTTAAAAATAAAACCTTTTAAAAAAACAAAGGACAGATTTCCATTTATTTGTAGATTTCCAAATCAAATGTATTTTCTGTACTGAGTAATAATACTTGTTCAATCCCCTAATGTATATGTAAATCAGGCCCCCAACCAAGATCTCCAGAGGTTAGACAAATGAGCAAACTTCTTTCCTTATTGGCAAGTGTGAGATAAAATGAAAAAGTTCAAAACACTTAAAATCTTAATATAAGGTAGGAAGAACAGAGTGCGCATCACACATTGAAACAAAAAATAATGTTTGAACCTGATTCTGCCATGTAAGTACCTATTTTGAATAGAACCATCCTTTTTAAAAATATTTTATTTAGTTATTTGAGAGAGAGCACAAGCAGGGGGGAGGAACAGAGGGAGAAGCAGGCTCCCCCCTGAGCAGGGAGCCCGATGTGGGACTCGATCCCAGGATGCCGGGGTCATTACCCGAGCTGAAGGCAGTCGCTCAAGGACTGAGCCCCCCAGGCGCCCCAGAACCATCTTTATAAGAAGTCCCTGTAGCAGCCCCTCCAGAACAGAGCAGAACTTTCTGTTGGCCTCTTCCGTTTCTATTTCCTTCCTTTCGTTATTCTACAGGAACGCGGGAGAGCGGACAGGCCTGTGGCAGGGTCTCGTATTTAACCGAAGCTCTAACGTAGGCCCAGGCAGAATCTGTCTCCTGAAGCTGGGGGCCGGCCGGGGCTGGCCGGGGGGCAGGTGTCTGCACACAGGCAGCCCAGCGGGCTCTGAGGACCATGAGACCGTGTTTCTTGTCCCTGACTGGGACCCGCCCCCCAAGCCAGCTCAGAACAGCTGCTCAGTCCAAGCGACTTGACTGCACTTGTCAAACCAGAGCCTCCCTTCCGGTGACAAGGACGCGCACCGCCCCCCTGCCCTGGGCTCCGTGTAAGGCATCGGCTCCTCGAAGGCTGTCCATGTTCTCAGGGGTCAGCACGCTGGCTGGGTACGGAGCCGGAGAGTGAAAACAGGAGGTTCCGAGGGCCGCGTAGACCCTCCGGAGCCTGGTCTCCCTCGTTCAGTGTTCCCATGTTTTTAACAAGTCTACCAACGCAATCACCATTCCTGTCGCGGAGGGCGGACACAGGGGGCCGCGGGCCAGAGCTGGCCTGCAGCTCACATCGCCAGGCCCCGATGCCTGCGGACACCATCTGTAATTTCTATGTTTTATAAAACCTTCTCAAAAGAAAAGAAAAAGCACGAGTCCCTGCTCAAACCCTTTCTGTGAGATGACCGGCGTGCCTAGATCCGCAGGCCCGTCTCATGGGGCTGGCCTACTTCTGCCCCAGCCTCTGGGTTCCGGGCAGGAAGGCTGTGCGTTTGTGGGGTTTGTGCAGAGAGCCAGAGGCTCACACAGACGCTGGTTAAGGAGCTTTGCTGGGGCCCGGAGGGACGCGAGGACTCCCCGGGCTCTGAGGCTGGAGGAGCCGCAGCCTCTTATCCAGGACTCTGAAGGTGTGCACCTGATGGCCCTCCACGGAGCCCCGTGGCCAGCGGCCTCCCCCCTGCCCCTGCCTCTCCTGCCAGCCCCCCTCAGCAGCAGCGCACCCAGGAAGGACCTTCCGAGCTCTCCCGCGGCTTCTCTGCCGGGACCCCTCCCCGGGCAGCGAGGATGCCGAGACCCGCTGGACAGCAAGCACCGTCCCGTCCCGAGAGAACCATCATCCCTTGTCCCTGATCCCGATGGTGAGTGGTTCGAATGCTCAGGAGGCTTGCAGCCTTCCGTGCAGCCTCTGACGTGTAGGGAGAATGCAGAGCACGGGACGGGTTTGGCATGTCCCAAACCACAGGTTACGGGGGCCCAAGGCGGAGGCGGGGGCAGCTCCCGGGCGCGGGCAGGGGCAAGGATGCCGGGCACCGAGGCACCGCCTGACCCCCGCTGCTCCGAGCTGTCCGTCCCCTACTGTGACCACATTAACCCTTCTAAATCCTCAAGGGTCTAGCCGCGCTCCGGAACGTGCCCTCTCTACCGCAGACACTTCGAGCGGAGAATGTGTGCATGTGCTACCTTGCTGTCTGTAGTCCCCCAACTGCAGGCGAGACAGACAGCAACCTTTAAGTACTGGGGTCCGTGTGGCCGGTGCGTCTGTGTGATTCAACAGAAAGCTTGTTCTGGTCTCTACTTCCTATCACGGAGTCCATCATGGCAAACGAACACCGAACGGGGGGAAGGTAGTTAAGTCAGTGACTCGGAAAGACAACAACCATCGGCCTCCGGATCACACAGTAAGCTAACAGAGATCCATTCTGTATCACCGATTAGAGTTCCACAAACTTGTAATAAATATACGTGTGCCCAGCTGCATCTGTGCAAAGACAACGGAGTACGGAGTGGTCTGTACTTGTTTTTTAGACGCTCAGCCTTTTGTAAGTCACTGGAAACGTCGGAAAGATTTAACACTCGAAGCAGATCACCGGTAGAGAATGGCCGTGTGTCTCCAGACTCGCTTTTCTACTCGACAGCTGTGAACAGGAGGAAAACGTCCCTCCGTCTCCCTCCTCTATGTCCTCCAAACTGAATCCGAGAACCTGTGCTTGGAGAACCCACACACATTTGTCCTTGCTCAGAATTGACTGATAATAGAGGTGAAAATCCCATCATGCCGAGCGAGGGCTGCCGCTACCAAAGAAGAGATTCTCAAATCCTGGAAGAGCATTATGTGTAATGAAGCAAAGCTACAGAGGAACCTCAATTAATGCAGTGATGTCCTAGCAAACTATACAGATAAGGGCAACAGAACAGAAAGCCCAGAAATAGACTCAAGTCTTGGTGCAATTTGGTATCTGATAAATATGGTATTTGTCTTTCTCTCTCTGACTCATTTCACTTAATGTAATGTCCTTGAGGTCCAACCACCTTGTCGCAAATGGCAAGATTTTAATACTTTTTATGGCCGAATAATACTCCACTGTATATAGAGCTCATGTATTCTTTATCCAATCACTCACTAAAGGACACTTAGATTGTATCTATTTTTCTCTGCTATATCTCCGCCGTATCTTACTGTATCTTATTGTATCTCTACAGTCAATAATGCTGCAATAAACATAGGGGTGCATATGTCTTTTTGAGTTCATGTCTTCATGTTCTCTGGCTAAGTACCCAGAAGTGCAATTCAAGATCATAGGGTAGCTCTAATTTTAATGTTTTGAGGAACCTCCATACAGTTTCCCTCAGTGGCTGCCCCAGCTCGCACTCCCACCAACAGTGCACAGGCTTCCCTTTTCTCCACATCCTCACCAATACTTGTCATTTCTTGTCCTTTTGATACTAGCCATTCTGACAGGTGAGACGTAACATCTCATTGCGGTTTCGATTTGCATTTCCCTGATGATGAGAGATGTAGAGCATCTTTTCCTGTACCTGTTGACCCTCCGTATAAATTAAAAGAACGAAAATTTTTCACTCTTAACTGAGTTTCAAGGTAGTGACCTTCACCCTGGATCAAATCAGTCAAGTTTTCCAACCTTATTAATGGAATAGATGCATAAACAAGCAAGAAATGCCCATTCATGGACATGACACATATTTTGCATCAGAAAACATCATTTCCATCCTTCGTTCCTAGGAATGCTTTTTTCTGGGTATACTTAAAATCGATTAGGATTCCCAGGGTAGCAATACTTAATAGGACTACACACCAACACACTTCATGCTTTACATCAGAAGATGATCCTAAAACAATGTTATGTTGCTCATCAAGTTCGTTCCTTGATACTTAGCTATAAATTGCCACTGAATTCCAATTAAATCATCATATTTTTGAAGAGTAACGTTTTAGGCAGATACACAGTCACCTGTTGAGATATTTGATCTTTTTTCATCTCCAGCGTTTGGATCGTGCCTGGTAATATTAGACACACGGCAATGGCTTGTTGATTTGAATTTCACTAAACGTAAGAAGTCAGAGATGCACAGAGGAGCCACACACGCCTGGGAAAGGGTGGGGACGGTAGCCCGAGCTTCCTGGTCCCTGCCGGTGTCATCAGCGCTGGGTGCAAACCCACTGCCACCCAAGTTCAAGCACTACCCTTAGTCCTCCAGTTACCTTTTCTCTTTTTTTTTTTTTTCTCAAAACCTCCCTGACCACAGAAAGGGAAGGAAGCCCACCATTTGCAGCTACAAGGTCACATCTGAATCCCAGCTGAATTAGGGAAGGAGGTCCAGCCGAAGGAGGTCTTCCCTCCTGCCGCCTTCTGTGGCATTTTTGATGACAGACAGATGAGACCAGAGGTGGGAACTACTGAGATTCGGCAGTGCTGCTCGATCAAAATTAACTTGCTTCGTGAGCTAAGATAGGTTCAAGTCATTACGTTTGACAAAGGTATCCCTACTCCTTCCAACAGTTAAAATGGTGACGTTTGCATGGCGTGACTTTTCTTTCAACTTTAATCAATTTGTAGTAAAGCACACCCAGTGCCATCCTATCTCTGGAGTCGGCCCTTTTGTGCGCCAATAAAATTTTGCTGTTTCGAGAGCTGGAGCTGAAGAGTCTTGTAATCGCAGCCTGAAGCATCTTAACAGATCACGTGTAGCTTGTGTTTTTGAATCTGGAAGAGATGAAAAATGCAGAGCTTGCATTCTGAATATTAATCACATTCCGTACATCTCTCCTTTAAAGATTCTTAAAGACGTGTGTCGCTAAATGCTGGATAAGGCGGTGAGATCTTCAGGGCCCAGCTACCTAGAGAAAAGAAAAAAGAGGCCTCCCTCTCCCTCCCATGTCTCCCCAGGAAAAAAGGGAGGGGCAGAACGCAAACATGGAACAGGCACCAAGAGTCACCAAACAGGAAAAGGAGAAGCACTCAGTGAGATGAACTTGGGAAGGCGCTGGCTCATACGAAAACCGGAAGTTGGGGAGAGTCATGGTGAGGCCACATCCCGCCTCCCTGAAACCGTGTCTTGTGAGCCCACAGACTGACAGTTCTCACTCAGATCTTGAGGGGTTAAGAGGCGTCATTGCATATTCTTAGTTTTTCCTGTTTTTGACTGTGGGGTCGTGAGAACGGTCGCAGTGGGCATGAGCAGAAAAAGAGAAATGTCAGCCCTGGGGCATGGTTTAGTCACAAGGGCGAAGACGTTGGGCCCCACCGGAATTGGGGAACTGAGCTGATGCCCAGCAGTGCCTCCAAGGGAGGGGGTGAGCGCCTCCCTTTCCCTTGCCGGCGAGGAGCGGACCCTCCTTCACCCAACACAGGGTCCTGTGGGCGGGGGACCCCCGTTGGCGCACCTCACCTTCAGCTAAACCCATCACTCCCCCCCCAATGCTCAAAGGCTCTAGAAAATAAGGCATGAACAGAATGTGAAGTCCTTCAACTGTGGCCCCAAAAGAGAACGAATCAGGCGTAAGGGATCAAAGACCTGTCACCCCTGGAGGAGCAGAGCAAAAAGAATTCTGGCAAAACCCTGCCACGTCAGGGCAAGGCTGAAACAGTGAAGCAGTCCCTATGCCAACGAGGATAAAGAATCAGCATGAAGAGACAAAGCATAAAGGACAAGGAATCAGAGTGGTTGGGACCTCTGGACATCAACACTGGAAGCAAGAAACCGACAGAATGATGACTTAGAAAATGTAGAGAAAAGTACTTTCTGAACTAGAATTCTTTACAATCCAAACCATTGATCTCAAGGGTGGAATCCTTCTGGAAGATACAGAAGCTCTTTAAAATACCTACTTCCGTATCTCGGGAAACAAACGGGGAGCGTGTCCCTCCAAAGGGATGCAATGAATTCCTGAGGAAGGGAGAGGCACGGAATACGATGAGCACGGACTCCAACGTGCAAGGAAAAGGAAAGGAAGCCAAGAGCAGAAACAGAAGAAATGAGTCCTTGAAACACTGCAACCATAGGTTGTCCCAAATTGTGCCCAAATTTCCAGCCCAGATTCCTATCCTCTAGGTGCTCTAAAGAAACCAGAAGCTGCAAACTTACCTTCCACTGTCCAGACTAGTTTTACCCTGGGTTTCCGACGGATGCAACGGCAAACCGTCTCTGAAAGAAAGCGTCTTCTTCCTAGGCCTCACTGAATCTCTGCAGATAATTTCCCTGTGATGGTGAGTGGCTCGCAGGGCGTGCAGCCAAGTCCACAAGGAAGCCGGGCACCTTGAGTGAAAACCGGCGGAAAACACACAAGGTGAACAGCCACGGAGACTCCAGACGCCAACGAACACAGCAACACCAGGAAGCAGATGTATTTACTCTCCTTAAAGAAGAGAAATAAAAGATCTGCAGGAGGAGGAGACTGTAAAACGTGCCAGTGTGGGGAGCCCCCAAACCATCAGGCTACAGCGTTTCCCTGGGTGGGGGGGGGCCTCCAGGACTCAGAAGAGAGTCACAGCTAAGAGTTTCTAGGTGAAGGTTAACAGCAAAGTGGGCAGAGGGAGAGGACCCGTGGGGGGAAGGAAGAAACATGTTGACTTTTGTTTATTTATTTTTTAAGATTTTATTTTTGGGGCGCCTGGGTGGCTCAGTCGGTGAAGAGTCTGCCCTTGGCTCAGCTCATGATCCCAGGGTCCTGAATCAAGTCCCACGTCGGGCTCCTCGTTCAGTGGGAGTCTGCTTCTCCCTCTCCGTCTGCCGCTCCCCCTGCTTGTGCGCTCTGTCTCTGTCTCTCTCTCCCTGGCATATAAATAAATAAAATCTTTTAAAAATGTATTTTACTTTTAAGTTATCTTTTAGAAAGGTTTTTACCCAGGTATTTGTGTGATGATTTTAACACTTTTTTTTTTTTCAGAATCATCGCAAGCATGCAAAGTAACTTTAAAGTGCCTCAGAGGTGAGAGCGCTCGCAGGGGTGCAGACCAGCGGTGCGTGAGAATGATCTAGAATTTCATCGCCGTGAGCTGCCCCTGGGGGAACACGTCATCTTCTTCCACGCCCAGCTCGCTCTTCTCATGAAGACTCAAAACGGGTCCTGTAGGTCCATTTCCCACAACATCCCCCACTCTGGAAGCCTCCTGTATCCATGGTCTGCAGCTTCTGCTTAGAGAAGCCTGGCTATTTCATTGGCTGTTTGAAGCACAATTAAGTCCAATGTTTAACAAACAGAGCCATAAGAAAAATCCCTCACTTGAGTTAAAATGAATGGACGAGAAGTCCAGGTGGGAGAGACAGAGGGGATGGAGGAGTGTCTATACTCCCCAACACCTTGTGTTTCTCTGTGGCAATTATTATCTAACGCATAGCTTTTATTTTGATTTATTATTATTATTATCATTGGATCAGGGTATAGCCTTTTAAAACACCTGCTGCTAACCACTGTCACCAAGAATCTGAGGGGACGGGCACTGTTTCATGGGGAAATTTTAAAGAGGGCTGCTCAACAGGACAATGAGGCGAGGGGATGGGGAAGGAGCCTAGATAGGTGTTTTTGAAAATATTTTTTAAAACTACAGTCAATATTAAAAGTCCTTTATTTACCTCCAGGCACGAGGACCAGTTGTGGGTAGAAGGAAGCAAGTGAGACTCACCGTCATGAACCTCGAAATAAATAGCGCCTTCAGACAACACAGCGCTGCAGAGGCCGGGCCCATCCGAAGGTCAAGTCCGGGGCTCGCCTCGAGCCTCGGGCAGGATTGCGCGGGGCCCCGCGGTCACAGGTCCGCAGGCGAGTCCTGGGCTGGTGACCGGGTACGCAGCGTCCACAGCGCACAGCGAGCCGGATTTTCTTCCCAAGCCCTGGCTCCGCGGAATGGGCGCGCCCCTTAGTGTGGGTGCTTCAGAGGACCAGCGCGCAGCCTGGCGGGGGGCCTGAGGCTCCTGCTGTGGGCAGTGCCCCTTGTCTGTAGAGGGGGGCCCCTTGCTCGGGCCTGCAGCGCCTGGGAGGCCGGGCGCGGGGGCGCTGGGGGCGCTCGGAGCCTGTCCTGGGCGCTGGGGCACTCGCGCAAGGGAGGCAGGGCGGCCGGGGGCGCGGGGGGCACTGGGCGCACGGGCGGGGCGCACTCGGGGCGGGATCCGGGCGCGGGGGACACTGGGGGCGGGGGGCACTGGCACTGGG
>LNAC01000335.1:381096-421408 GCA_002007465.1 Ailurus styani
GGCCTCCGGCCGTTGACAGAGGACGGACGACCTGTTGACTCTTTGGACTCCGAACGGGCAGGTGCGGCCAGCTCAGCTCTTGTCCAAGCCGAGCGCGGGTCGGGGCCTGTCGGGGGCAGCGGGGCCGGCGCGGGGCTGCGGAAGCCCCGAGCCCAGAAGCGCGCGCCGGCTCCCCGGGCGCCGGGAAGCCCGCCTGTCTTTGGCCGGGTTCTAGACCCCTGGAACAGTGCGCCTTGATCCCAGTGACCCGGGGGCAGACGCTCCTGGGCCTGCAGGGGTTACTATATCCACGCCTTTTCCTCCAGAAGGAAAGAGCAGTTGCATAAAAACACACTTTCTGAGCCATCCCTAAAATTCAGCAAGACTGCGTGTTTTGTGGCCGGTTTTCATGGTAAAGTAACTTAATTCGGCGGTAAGGGACTTGGAGAGCCAAGTGCAGCAGCCTGTAAGTTGGAGTGAAATACTGTTTTGGCAATGTGGCCCCAAAACGTTAAGCCCACCTTGTAACTGTGCAAAGGCAGATCGGTTTCTGGTTCCCTGGAATGTTCGAGAACTAGAGAGAGGTCATTAGAGAACTTACAGTTTGAATCTTTCTTGCATCGGAAACAGTGTTGCAGGTTATTTTTATCAGTTTGCCGGAAACGCCCAAGATTCCATGGATCCCTAGCAAACCTTGACTAGCAGGCGGTCCTTTCCTTAAATCCTGGAAGCCTGTCAGCGTGCAGGTAGAACGGGAGATGCCCCACATCTGAATTTTCTCGGTAAAAAGGAGTCCATCTTGCGATGACTTGGAATTCCTAGTAGAAATGCACAGGATTCTAGCGTCTGAAGTCTTTGTTTTAGGAAGAACAAATTCATGGCTTTTAGGAAGGCAGCATTTTAGTTAAAAGCAACTAAATTCATTGATCTGCTGTGTCCCCCCCCCCAAAAAAAGCCCATATAGTACACGAATATATTTATCCTTGAGCTAAAACGTTGAAAAACCTCGCAGAGTATTAGGTGTTTTATATGAGAAATCTTGTCTGTTAAAATTATTTTATCAAACCATTTTGGCCCATCTCCGTTATACTTTTGTTTCAATGTGTTTAGAGAAATTTTGCAATAAAATAGAAATGGATTTGGATTCTCTGTATGTGGAGTGCTTCATATGGAGGATCTTATAAATAGGCTTAATAACTAGAATGTTTTTAATGTTTTAAGCTAGGATAAAAATTGAGGTATATACTTTAGGTCTTAACCTGTCCCAAGGGATGAAATTGGCAGATAATTTTATAGCTAGATCTGTATTTAAGAAATAACTCACTTTAGCCTTCTGTAGGCTCATATTTAATATTCTAAGCACAGGTCTGATTTCTCTGTTTTTATTTTATTTTATTTTCATTTTTTCTCTGTTTTTACACCACAGACTTCTTAGTATATTATCACTTATGCAGCATTACCATGTCCATAATTATTTTCCAATACCCTTGTGCTGATATGTTTTAGAATCGTGGATTTTTCACAATTTAGAATTTAAATTGAGAATCTAAGTGTCAGCACTAAGAAAAGCATTTCTCCGAATTTAGAAAGGTCCTGGTCCCCCGGCAGCCTCCGATAATCCCACCCGTTCATATGTCTGCACCAACAGTGTGACTCGTCTCGCTCCGTGGAATAAACAGACTAAAAATAGCAGTGTGTCCGTTTAGGGCAGATGTTGTCACCAAGTGAGTTCCCTAAAACTTACCTCAAAACCTTGTTTCTTTGAGTTTTTGCGCATTAGGACTTAAGGGACCCTTTAAGACCCCTAGGGCCTGTTGTTTAGTTCGGAAATAAATTGCATTTCTACTTGCAGTAGCTCACACCTTCTGGGATTGAAAGGACAATTGCAAGCCTTCCCTGAAATTTTAGTCGTACCAATCACAGTACAGATCCCAGATCTGTATCTGAGTAGGATGTCTGGCCCTGCCTGGAGGAACAGGGCTCCCAAACAGCAGGGGTTCGAGACCAGGAACCCAGGGAGGGGACTGTCATCCTTCTTAGCTGCACTAGGTCTTTGGAAGAAGTACTGTTTCCTGTTAGGTCCGTCATCTGTGCTAAGGAATGGCACAGCACCTCCTATAATCGGGGCTAATTGTTGCTTCCTCCTCACCCCTTCTCTCCCCTGATCCTCATTTGCAAGTTCTAACATTTTCTTCCCTCTCTGAGTTGGTTTCCGTGTAGAGTGGAGAAACAATGAACTCTTTGGGGCCTTGGGGGAGAATTATTTTTTAGGTGTTCATGCACTGCACATTTTTTTTTTCTTTCAAAGCCATCGAAATCAAACGGCACAGTCTTCTTGAGAGACTGGAATTAAGTTGTGTGAATGAACTGTGTCTCATCTCTTGCCTTGCCTTGCGTTTCAATAAGCTGGTTCTTTCTCACTTAGAAAAGCAGTTTTTTTGTTTTGTTTTGTTTTGTTTTGGGCTGAGACTAGGACGAAACTAGACTGAGTGGATTTGAAAGGAGAAGTTCATTCATTCATTTGGGTGTCTTATTAGCGGGAGCATTTTCTATGAGCTTATAGTTTCCATTTGAAAATTGTTTGCCTTTAAAAATTAATTACGTCGGTTTAATCTTATGGGTCTTGCAAGGTGGTTGAATTGGAATCTTAAATGCAGTCACACTGAGCTAAGGCCAAAGACACGGGTACGTAAAAAGAATATTGAGTTGTATTACGGGAGGCTTACGGAATCAAAAATGGCTCTCTCTTGATCTGTCCGTTTCTGGAAACGACCAGAAATGGGTTTTGGAGGCTGCCGAAGGCTGATGGTAGGAGGAAGTGAGTATTGAACAAATATCAGCGACACCCCATTACTAAGGAGAGCAGAATAGTGGGTTTTATGATGGCTGGTATCCTGTCGGCGGCATCCTCTGTCCCGGGGTGCCTCCCTCTGACACTGGGGCCCCGGCTCCCGAGGCTGAAGAGGGGGCTACCCTCCCCCCCAGGGCTGTGCTGGAGCCCAGGAGGGGCCCAGGGCGAGAGGGTAAGTGAGGCAGAGGCCCAGGGGCGGTCAAGACAGTGAGTGGGGGAGTGGGGAAGGATGGCTGTGGGCCCAGGGCCCAGCTTTAGGAAAACCCACAACTTAGATATTGGCTTGTTTATCTATGCTCTGTGGGGCTGCAAAGAGCATTTAAATGTCCAACATGTGACCTTCTGCTTTCCCACTACAGCTGTTTGTCTTAACTGAGAAATCTTCATTGCGTTCCGGTCAGTCTGATAATGTCTTAAAGCTGTCTGTTTCTGCTGACTTGCCGTGGAAATGTTTTGTTGTGGCCAGAGCTGAGTTTTGCTTTTATGAAATTCTAATTTATAACAATGCCTTCCCACCCTCCAGTGCTGCTCCCCAAAGCAACCTTTTCACCGTTTTAGCTCCTTCTTGTAGAATTCTCCATCTTATTTCCTGAAAATGTGCTCGTCTGTTCTTGCTCTTGATGGGTCCGCGTTAGACGGTGTCTGTGTACTTCCTGCTCTGAGAAAGGGGCGCTTGGCCGCCGCGGACCAGCCCCCACGGTGATCCCGCTGTCATTTGGGGCCAAGGAGCCCGTTTGGTATGTACTGTGATGACATGGACTAGAGTGAGCTGTGTGATATAGCCCCGGTTTATTTCCCGGAACTTCGTTGTTTTCCGGGGTAAACTCTTGCTTCCGTGTCTTCTCCGTGGGCTCCGTGCGACGACACCTCCCCAACTCTGACCCCAAACCAGCCCCACGCGCTGTCCCACCGCGCCAAGCGCACCAGGCGATCGATCTGCTCCGATTTCCTCTTTTCCTTCTGGAACCCTCGACTCCTCGCTCCAGTCTGATGGCTCCCTCTGTCTTGTGGCCACATGTTAATAAGGGAAGCCCGTCCGGGGAAATCGCTTCACGAAAGACGTTTTCTGCCAAGTGCCTGTCAGACCTCTGCTCTACCCTCTGGGGTCTTAACATACCTCTGAGGAGCCACGTCCTTGCACAGTGTACCCGTTATAAATCCCTGGTAACAATTGTTGAAAACGTTTCCTCAAACCTTTTTATTTCTGTTAGGTACTATATATTATATAATACATATAAATATAAATATACTACTTGTATTTTTACTATACTAATTATATTAATTACATAATATATATATAAATATACTATATATATAATATACATATTATATATAATATAATGATTCTAATTTTGGCACCTGCATTTCATACCAGTTCGTATTTGCTGTGACTGTGTTTTCTTACCTAGTTAATGGGAATGTGTATTTTCCCAGGAATGGGGAGCCCGCAGTACTTTTTCTCAGATCCCTTGGTTCTGAAGCACGTGCTGTGTGATTTTAAGTCATACCCCCAGAGAAGCTTTCCTGGCCCAGGTCCCGAGGTGCGGGACAGGATCAGGTTGCGTGAGCAGGTAGCTGTTCGGGGGGAGCCATGGGGCAGGTGACACGCACGGGCAGGGCGCCCGTCAAACACTCACATTTCCGTGGCCGCGAGATGCGTTGGTTCTTGGAGCATCTTGGGGATGGCGGCGCCCGAAGTCCACTTGGTGGAATGTGTGGTGACCTCCTGCTGCCCCTTTGTAAGATCCTCGGGTGTTGCTTGGGTGGAGGTAGAATGTTGTGGTCACTTTCATCTTAAATGCTAAGAAAATTTGAACCATGTGACTGCTGTGTGCCTTCCTGAGTATCTTTACCAACAGTGGTAGAAAGTAGGGGTCCAAAGCTCCTTCGGGTTCAAGTCCCATTCTGTTTTGAAGCTACGGTTTCGGTCTTTGGGGATGGAACGATCCCGGGGGTTTCCTGGAGACGCAGCCCGAGGACCCCGCGGGCGGTGCCCGCTCCTGGCCTGGGGAAGGAGGGATGTGGCCGTCTCTGCCTCTCCCGCACCAGGGCTCTGGGGGTCTGCTCCTGCAGTCTTGGCCGGGGCCGATGCTAGCATTCCCAAACAGGTCGTGGAGGGATAAGTACCATTTCTAAAGTGACTTTCTCTGACCTCCGAGTGGGGAGAAACTTCTAGCATTTTTTTTAACACGTTAAATGCATGACATGCCCCAGTACGGGTCCATCAGGGAAGAATTCAGCTTTGATGGGCAGCCCAACACTCTCCTTGACCAGCAGCACCCTCCACTCCGGCCCGCACTCTACGGGTGTTTTCTTTCAGCCTTAGCTCGTTGTGTGTGTGTGTGTGTGTGTGTGTTTTCTTAACACCAGTTTCATCCTGCAACTTTCTTTTTCTAATCAGCCACATGCCTGGGGGTGAGGAGGTGTTCTTATCAGTGATCACTGAGTTTTATTCCACAGACGAGAAAATAGGCTCACTTACTGACACGCATTTACGGTCAACACCACCCACCAATTTTTGATATTATATTAAGACCATGCCTCTCACCAAGCAAGCTAACGGCCCCCTAATTTTTATGAACAAAGCTGCAGTGAGTGCACTTTTTCTTTCATTTCTTTCCTTCTTTTGCCCTTTGCGCGATGTCTCACAAAAACCAGCAGGTCATTCCTCCTCACGAGGACGATCTTCACCTTGTCTATCCTGTTATCAGGTCTGTCTGCGGAAGCTGCTATATTCCGGCAAGCGGGTGGTTAATTTCCAAGGAATGTAGTTGATCCCTTACTCTTATTAGGAATACATTCCGCTTTTGTGGGTTTTCCTAGCGGTTTCTTCGCGGACCTCGTCTTCTCGTTCCATGGCCTCTGTCTTCCTTCCATCAGCTCTTCTGTTGGCTCATTTGGTGCCTTTCCTTTACGGGGTGACCTGTCCTACTGTGCTTGGTGCTTCTAGGATGTGTGCTGGTCTTTCGTTTTTTCTTTTTCCCCCGAGGTGCCCCCGGCGTTCATCTTCGGAGTCTGCATTTGTTCTGTGGCTCTGTCTGAGCCTGTGCCTCGTGAGACAGGAGGGGTGAGGTGTGCATGGGGCAGGGGGAGCCAGGAACCAGGAACCAGGAGTGTGTGGGCTACAAGGGCTCTGCTCTTCGCGGACGTGGCCGTGCCCTGCCCCTCCAAATGTGCATCTTTCCTGCAGAGGGACCGCTAAGCAGGGAAGGGGGCCAGCATCCCAGGAGCTGGAGAGGTTTGGGCGGCCTGGCTGCTCCGTGACCCCCACCCCTGCCCAGGGCTCTGGCATCCCCAGGACACCACACCCTTGGGCCCGCTCCCGCCTCGCACCCCCCCCCCACACGTGGGCTGTGGTTCCCCTCGCCAGGCTGAGCCCATCTCACTTTGTCTTCTGGGGTCAGCAGCAGTTGGCAGGCCGCTGGGGGTAGGCCTCCTTCGCTTCCCGTCGTGGTTATGGGCTCGTCGTCTGTGTTACTGTTTTAATGCCGTTTCTTGCCTTTCTCTGCATTTATAGCTGCAGCAAAGGCTTGGAGAGGAACTCCGCCACTTCCTTTTCTTAGCAACCCCGATCAGCTGATGGTCATAGCTGTGTGAGGCTGTGACAGCGGGGAGGAAGGAGGGAGCTCACTAGGGCAGGCTGGATTACAGGCTGGGGGCGGCTTTGGGGTTCGCTGGGGTCCCGGGAGCTGTGCCAGCCACCCTGGGGCTCAGGCAGGAAGTGTGTCCAGGGAGAGGGCTGCCCTGCCGTGTCCGTGCTGACGATTGGGACGTGGCGGGCCCAGAAGCACAACTCACTCAGAAGCACGTGTGTGAAGGTGGAAGGGACCTCGGGGACCATCTAGGTCACCTGCTGAGAAGGTCACGTGACTCGTCCAGCTGCTAAGGCGTGTGGCTGGTCCGAAGCCCGGACCTCCGTGTGGCTCATCCCGACCGTGATCCTTACCTGCCGCTCTGATAAGGAGCGTAAAGGGACCTGCCGTCGTGCAAAGCAAGGAGGTGGACAGTCCTGTCCATGTCACGAGGAAGCCCAAGGAGTCAGGGGACAGGGCGGGAGCTCAGTGCGCCACGTCATTACTGCCTTTACAGCTTTGTGTGGGGAAATTAAGCGAATTCAATACGAATTGGACGAGTCTTGAATCAAAGAGGGGTTAAGAGGAGGACGTCGGGTGCTCTCACATTTTTGTCTCCTTTCAACGCACGTTAGGCTTCCTTCCAAGTTCACCACCGCAGTGAACCCGAGCCACGCGGAGCTAGCTGGAAAGGGCGGCCCGCGGCGCCGTCCACGCCGGGGAAGGGTGGCTGCTCCCGTGGGCCTTCCTGCCACCAGGGCTGGGAGGGGACCCGTGGACTGAGCAGGGAGAAGATTTTCCGACTCAGTGGCGTCCGCCTGTGGAAACAGTTGTGGCGCAGGGGAACTAACGTGGTCGGGTCAGAGGACGGCGGCTTGAGAGCTCCCGGGGGGAAGCAGGCGGACACCAGGCCGGGCTCCCCACCAAGGAGCCGCCGTGTCCCCCCGAGACACACATAGGCCACTTAATCCTTCCAGCTCTGGAATCCGCCTGCTTATCCATCCATGGAGGAATGGCAGTAGTTTGCTGGGATTGCTGGAACGAAGGGCCAAAGCCTGGGGGGTGGGAGGCTTCGGTAGCACTTCTGGAGGCTGGGGTCTGAGATCAGCCGTTAGCAGGGAGGCCGCCCTCCGGCTGGCAGATGGCATCTCCTCCCTGTGTCCTCACACCTTCTTCCCTCTGTGTGCGACTCTGTGTCTTAACTTCCCCTTTTTATGCGGACGCCCATCATACTGCACTAGGGCCCGCCCGAAGGCCCTCGTTTGAACGTGATCACCTGGCTAAAAACTCTTTCCAAATAAAATCGCTTTCGGAGGTCCTGGGGAGTTAGGACTTCAACACACGAACTTTGGGACGTGGTGGGCAGCCTGGCCCCTCCTCGCGGTGCCCTTGTCTCCGGGCCGCACCGGGAGAAGACCTAGGGATGCGATGAAACACGGGGAAAGGGGAGACAGGACCCACGGGACCCTAGAGCACAGGTGCAGTGGATCGTGGAGAAACAGCCCCACGGGTGGCATGTTAGCCCAGGGCAGGCGGGACACCTCCCGTCCGTCGGGGAAAGGGCCGCGGGCTGTTAGTTAGCGGCCTTGGAAAAGCTTTACTTCTTATACCAAAATAAGTTCCAGGCAGAGCAGAAAATAAAAATGTAACAAGATCATAAAAGAAAAACTTGGGCGAGTTTTTAAGTAATTATGGTGTGAAGAAGCCCATCCTAAATATAACAGAAAGGGGTGCCTGGGTGGCTCCGTGGGTTAAAGCCTCTGCCTTAGGCTCAGGTCATGATCTCAGGGTCCTGGGATCGAGGCCCATATCGGGCTCCCAGCTCGGCGGGGAGCCTGCTTCCCCCTCTCTGCCTGCCTCTCTGCCTACTTGTGATCTGATCTCTCTCTCTCTGTCAAATAAATAAATAAAATCTTTAAAAAATAAAAAAATAAATATAACAGAAAATACTAAACCAAGAAAAAGAGAGATGAGTATCATTTCCTAACATGTTAAGCAAGTCCCTATACAAATGTTAAAGAACGTATAAACAAGTGGCAAAACCCCGTGAAAGATACTTATTTTCAGTGTCCGTGGTGAAGGGCTAATAGTCTTGACTTGCAGGGAGTTCTTTCACAGCAGTGAGAAAAATGAACGTAGTCCAGTAGAAACCTCCACCGAGGATACAAAAACGCAAATGAGCCAAAATCGCGTGGTTATACCGTGCCTCTCTGCAGTGAGCGTTGATTTAAGGGTCGGCTCTGTGACAAGGTGTGGGGAAGGGAGACATCACACTGGTGGGCTGGCAGGGTCGTCCTCTGAAATTTAAAACACGCATGTGCTTTGACTAGATAGTTTCACCTTTAGGAACTCATTACACATATGAATTCACAAAAGTGAAACAATATCTATGCATACAGTAATTCATTGCAACATTTCATTTTGCAATACAAACAAAAAAACAGGAAAGGAAAGGAAAAAAGGAATGTATATCTGGAGAGGGATTGGTTGAATCAGCTGTGTTCTGTCCATGTGTTGTAATCCTGTACGATGATGGTCTTTTTAAAAATGTGGGCTCTTTGTAGACGAAAACATAAAGATGTCCAAGTTATAGTCGGTGAGAAAGCAAGATGTGATGTATCTCTGTGTATTTGCTAAAACACATTCGTACATGTGATGATGGAGGCCACGTTGATAACCCACTGTATTTAGATGGGGGTCTGCCCGTGAATGTGTGTGCGGTACACACGCAAGTACGCAGCAGGGTCTGGAAGCAAGGGTTCCGACTACGAGCAGCAGTTCCCCGGCGAGGACAGTAACATCAGTTTAGAGAAAAGGCGAAGTGCACCTTTGACTCTGCACACAGGGTGTCTGGTATTTACAGTGATCAGGATGAAATGAGGAGACTGGAGGAGCGCTGACGCAGGACAGAGCATCCCCGTGACGGGACGGCTGTCCCCGCACGAGGAGCGGCCCCCAGAGGTCGGCCAGCTTCCTCAAGGGGGTACAGCTGGGGTCCTCCCGCGTGCCGCCACCCATCGCCCAGGCTCGGCGCACCTGCATGTGCTCGGGCTGCCCCCGCACACTGGGACGTGGTCAGGCAGGCGGCTCGCCTGCGGACGTTCGTGCAGGCTCCGGCCCGCCCCCCAGCAAGGGCAGCTGCCGAGCCTGCGAACAGGGGAGCAGGACTGCAGAGCACACAGGCCCGTCTTCGAAGCCCAGCACAGCTGCCGTCGAGGCTGAGTGTATTGGGGGGCTGGGCGTTATGGCAGCGTTGACGGCAAAGCCAGCCCCACGGTGTGTGGACGTGCGTGCACACGGGCGTGGATGGGAGAAACAGAGAGCTCGCGCGTCTTCACGCCGTGGACCCCCCTTCCTTTTGCACTTGCACCATGGGGTCTGGAAGTCTGAAGTGGGGGGAGAAGGGGTGTGAGGCCGGATGTCAGCGCGTTCTCTGCACACGCCGGCCGACCGGCAGGGGGTGCGAGCACACAGGATGATTCTGGAAAGAACGTGCGCCCTGGTCTGATAGAAACACGGGCCTGTCGCGGCTTCTCCCCAGGGCATTGCCCAGTTCCCGTCTGTCAGGTGACTCCGGCTCCCCGGCACTTACGTGCGATGGTGTTTTCTCACGAGAAGGACGCGGACAGTTTCACTCTGGGTCGAGAGCCGGGCCATGGTTTCTCGGTGTCTGTGGCTTGGCTTCGGGGCCTCGCCGGCTGCAGTGGATGGTGACGTGGGGGCTGCTGTCGCTGTGGGCCATTTGCGGACAGTCTGTGGCTGCGCCCTCCCCGGCGCTGAGTCTGTCCGGCCACGCACCGCGGGGGGCACCGCACTGTTCACAGGGGGCCCCCAGGACGCGCCCCACGCACCCATGTTGTACTCTGTAGCAGAACTTTAGGACCACAGTTTTCACCCATAAAAGTCCAGGTCCCATAAGTGGTCCTCCGGCTCCCGGCTGGGGGCGCCGCGCCCGGCAGAGACAGACCAGGCCCGTGGGGCTGGAGTTCATCATGCACTGAAACCTCTTAGGCTCTTTCTCACTAGTTCACCTCCAAAACGAGGCTGGCAGTTCCGGGCCCACAAGTGCACAGCTCTGGGCTCACAGACATACTGGGCAGTGCACCGGCGGTTTGGCTTCAAAGAAGGGGCCACCAGCGGGTGGTTGTGGCTCGGCGCAGGGAATCCAGGAGCTTACACAGTAGCCTCTGTTCACCCAGGGAGTGAAAAAAGGGGTCCTTTAGGGGCAAGGTGGTTGTAGAAGACCGTGGGAGGGTCGCGGAGACCTCCCCCGGCCCCCCGCCGAGGACTGAGAACCGTGTGGTTCAGTAGAGGGCGAGCGGTCACAGGTGGTCACTTACACTCCTAGTACTTAAAGGGAAATGCAATTTTAAAGTCCATCCTCTGCCACATTTCAAGCCACATATTCAAGGGCAAGAGCCACCCATGGCTCGTTGCTCCCTGCGGGGCAGAGTGGAACAGCCTCTCCCTCGTGGCAGCACCGTTTGGTCCCACGCCACTCCTTCCCGGGTCAGGGGACACGGGCTTCAACCCCCGCCCCTGAAAATGCCGTCCGTGGGGAGTGGACTGTATGTACACTTGCCACTTTTCCACACGTGGACCAGGTGCCTCCCCTTTCCTTAAAGGGCTCTGACCCCAAGATGCCCACATCCTTCCGAGGAGACCCCAAGTCTTGTGGACAGGAACTGGCTCAGCCCTTTCATCTGAGGTGGTGACATAGAACCAACACAACAGCCTCCCCCGACACGTCTGCCCACACGTCACACCTGTAGAGCACATGCATCACACATGTGCATGTAAGCATGGACACACACACACACACCCCGGTGCCGTCTAGCTCAGTGTCAGGTCAGTAACGAGTCCCAGAGAGACCGGAGCGGTTCCAGTTGTCGCCCTGAGCGATGCCGAGAGAGCACAGCCTTGGAGAGAGAGTCGCTCACGGACACGTCCTTGGTTAAGCACACTTGGGTCAGCGTGGTTTCTGGAAGAATCAACTAGTGTCTTATTCAGGAGGATTTTGAGGTCATGCAGAAAACCTTAATGCTTGTTCATCTCCCTACAATAAAAAAACAGAAATCCAACATCATTTTCTCAAAATATTTGGAATCCGATGTTCTGTCCATTTAGAAAGGGATGTTTGATGAGGGAACACCCCCCTGTGAAGGCAGAAGGAAGAAAGTCATGCAGATGTCGTGACGTGCTGTGCAGGAAAGCACGGTCTTTATTCTGGGAGTGTGCACCGCGGGCTCCCGTGTGGCGAGCAGAGGGGCGGCCGTCCCGGGGAGGCGGTGCCTGCGGGACAGATGGCACAGGTGCCCGGGCCGCCAGGTGGGACCGCGCCAGCTGGGCGTCCGTCCCTGCCCCCGAGCCTTCAGCCCCGCCTCGCCCTGTACTGGTGCAGTTTGAATTCTGCTGCTTCTTTGGGTGAGAGATAAGGCAGCCCAAGAACAACAGTTCTGAAGGGTCTGGGAATTCTAGAACTTTCTTTCATGATTCAGCCCGTTGTCAGGAAGTGTAGCAACACAGCCTTCCTGAACTTAGCTGACACCCCGCCCGCGCCCCTTGCAAGGCAGCCGGGAGCAAGGAGCGCTCACCTGCGGGACTGTGTCCCAGGATTCGGGGCGAGGATCCCATCAGGGCGGGGGTTTCCGGGAATGCTGCTGCCCGTCGCAGCTACTTCCCAAGTGGTGTTACCGCTCACTGCCCGGGGTCGGCTCAGTGTGGGTCGGCGTGGAGGCCCAGAAACTTCGGAGCAGCGGTGGCCCGCCTGGAGCAGCGGCTCTGCAGCAACCCCCCCCCCGCCCGACCTCCCCTGGCCGCACCACTCACCCGGGGGGCCTCCAGACCCCACGGAGGGCTGGCTCCGCCCCGGAGGCTCTGGGCCGTTTGGGGCTGGAGCTCCATCACCAAGTACTTCAGACAGTGCGTCACCAAGCTCTTCTAAGCTGGAGTCAGAGGGGAGGAGCATTGCTGTGGTCTAGAACTTTCTTGGGTTGGCTAGTCGAGCTTGCTCAGAACGCAGACCTCTGAGGACTCCTGCGTGAGGAACGCCTCGGGCAGCAGCTGGCCTGGGCTCTGACACGGCGGTGGGTGGGGGGGCGCACAGGGTCTACACCGCTGACAGGTGTCTGGAATGGCTTTTTTTTTTTTTAAAGATTTTATTTATTTCACAGAGGGAGAGAGATCACAAGGAAGCAGAGAGAGAGGGGGAAGCAGGCTCCCCGCCGAGCAGGGAGCCCGATGCGGGGCCTCGATCCCAGGACCCTGAGATCATGACCTGAGCTGAAAGCAGAGGCTTTAACCCACGGAGCCACCCAGGCGCCCTGGAATGGCTTTGAAGCAGACGGTCTGAGCTGTCCTGCCGCCTAGAGCTCTGTGGTCCCCAGGCTGACAGTGCATTAGCCCCCCCAGCCCGAGCCCGCTGACCGTCCGGCTCATGGCAGGCACACCGGCCCCTGGGGACGAGCTCCCCTCCTGGAGGGCGGCCGGGGACCAGTCCCAGGTCCGTCATCTGTGTTCCCTGATCGGCTCCCGGGCTGGAGAATCCCGGGGAGAAGTCCTCTGGTTTCTGAAAAGTGACCTTGATTAAAGCTCTAAACCCCTGTTCTGTTCCTTCGTTGAACTTGTCCGCCTCGGGGACCTTGCAGGCTGGGGCTCTCCTTTGTCTTTCTAGCGTTTGGGGCTGAACTCTTGCTGCATTTCCCTTCCACCTTTCTCCGGCTACTCCGCCCTGGCCTTCGAAACTGACTGCCTGTTCGCCCTCTGCCGGCCCCTCCCCGGCCTCTGCGCTGCCTCCTCCTGACTCTCCGCGCCTCCCCATTCACTTCGCGTCTCTGGTCGGAGCTGCTGTTTTAACCAAGCGATGATTCCGGTAAGTGCTTTGACCCCATGGCTGTGTGTGTGTGGCCTTGACTTCATCTGCCCCCTAGGACGTCTTCTGGTGAAAGTTCTCTATGCCCCAGCCGTCTGTCTCGCCACTTCTCTCCTTGGACTCCGTTAGCGTCACTGCGCAGACCCAGGGGGGCCCCTCCTCTTGGAAATGAGTCATGCTAGGGCGTGGCCCCGGGGGGTTCCAGGCCCAAAGAGTGTTTTCCTCGTTCTCAGTAATGCTGAGTGTGTGTGTGTGTGAGGGTGAGTGTGATAGAGAGAATTGGCTTAATATTGAGTTCTTCCCAAGGAGCCTTCCAGGCATTCAGAATCTCTTCTCCACCCTCAAAACATGGTTGATCCGCCCCTTCTCTGCGGGAGCCCTGCTCCGTGGGCTTGGCCCGAGGTCTGCGGCTGCCTCCATGTTCCCTGAGGGTCTTCACGCTCCCGAGATGAGCCTTTGTTGCATTGAGTTCTGCTCCCGCAATCTGCTGTTTGGGGTTAGAGGTGTCTACTGCTAATTCCTGGCATTGCTCTTTCTGGTTCTCGACATGAGGTTACTTCACAGAGGATGCGGTCGTGACATCTTTACTCTGCCAAGACGCTTGCTGTCTGAGGTTTTGGTATTTATCTTGCAGAGCGTTTGTCATTTTCATTAAACAACTAAATTTCTTCAGGAACAGTTAAGAATAAGCAAAGTACAGTCAGAATGACCAGAAGAGTTCATGTGGCATTCTTTGCTTCTTCCAGCCTCTCCGATCTGCATGGCCAGGCAGGGCTGTTTCCTCGTCTGGCTCTTTGATCTCTTCAGCACATTGATTTATTGACCAAGTTCCACCAGCCAGCACCAGAGCTAGGTGCTGGGGCTTTAGCAGTAGCCAAGATCCTTCCCTGCTCTCAGTCTGTTTCCGGTCGGACTGAAAGAGCAGGAGCCCAGCCCCAGGCCTTGATCACACATGACCTCATTTATTCCTCATGACAACCATCTTTTTGAGGGAAGTTTTTAAAATACAGAAAAGTGCAACCACACTCATAATTAACAAATGTTGCCACTTTACCTCTTTTCTTCTTCTTTCCCCCCCCTTATTTCTCGTAAAAGAACATTCCAAATAGAGTGAAAGCTACATCCTTTTTGCAGAGCAATTTGCCCAATGCCAGAGAGCTGATGAGCAGCAGGACTGATGTTCAAACTCGGGTCCCTCCGGGGGCAAAGGCTGTTCATTCTCCTGTTTACTTTGCACGTTGCCGTGTGGTTTTATGTACACGCCATTGATTGGCTCGCCTACGGCAAATATCAATGTCTGTAATAGTGGACCAGACACACCTGTCTCATGGTGGACTGGTTTTTGATACACGTATATAAAACCTGTGTTTCCGAGGATACCAGGAGGGTTTGCAGAGCTGACAAATACAGCAAGGAGGGGTTGTCAGGAGCCGAGACTAATGAAGGTTTAAGTTTTGCACGTTCTACTGTCTATTTACCGTTGTATGTGTTTTACGGTAACTACTTCCCATCTCATTTGTGTGTGAGCTTTGTTTCTTATTAGGTACCTTGGGTTCCTCCAATACACATGCAATTTATGAACTAGGCGATGGGATAGGAGCTCTTAAAGAGCCATTTTGGTGAATTTCTGGAGGCTGAGTGTGGACCAGTTTGAGAGAGAGAAACTCCTATGGGTTGTAGTCTTAACAAGGCCTCCAGTGCTTAGTTTTTATCTCTAAAAGTCTCACTTTGAGAATACCTGGAAAATGTTTTACTCAGGTGTGGTAAGACACGCAGACACAGAAATGCTTGTCATGAAGGAAGAAGCGTTTATGCTCACAGGTCCTTAGAAACAGGAGGGACCGCATGCACCCCCACATGAGGAAGCACTGGGGTCCGTCAGGAGGCAGAGGGCAACAGGGAAGGGGGGGCGAGAGCCCTCGTTGTGGTTTCTGCAGGAAAGGTGAGGTGGGTAAGCAGGCTTGAGGTCCGTTCCTCTGAATAATTTCACTGGGTTCTCGGGTGCAAGGGCTGTCCACCATCGCCTGACACCTGGCCCTGGGGTGTGAGAGCCCAGGGGAGGAGGTGGATGGGGGGTTGGTTGATTGGGATAAGAATGGCTCACTTGTAGGAGAGGCTTTTACTGTCTGCAGAAATTGCCCAACCCCACGAGGAACAGTCTCTCTGGGATCTGCAAGACCCCAACATCAAAACATCCGAAATACAGAAAATGAGAAGAAAAATAAGAAAATAATGAGAGAAATGATTTATACAAGCCTCACGAAGGTCTCACAGTGACGACTGAGAATGAGCCCCTCATGACTGGAGGAGAAGAATCATTATGAGATGCACCCAGAGTCTTCTCCACAAGAGGCTCCCCTCCAGGGAGAAGATCGTGGCACCGCTGTGTCCCAGCAAAGGGGTTCCGCATACTCTGTTCCCGTCCCTGTGTCACCTGCAGGCCAAAAACCCACAGACCCATTGTTAATGGGGTAAGGCTTCAAGTAAATGGATTGGAACATAGCAGGAAGGAAAGGGAGTGTGGGGCTGGGAGGAAAAGAAGCTAGGCCACTGGAGAAACACTTGGGATGGTCAAAGCCTTATGGCCCCGGCACACTGAGACCCTGAGAGTTAATGCCTATGTTATGGGAAGCTCCCCTTCCTGTGTGCCTTATGTCCACACCAACAGGGTGTAGTTTAGCACTGGATGGCAGTTGAAAGAACAAAGGGCAAACCCTCCTCTGAGAAGGAGTAGTTGGGGAAACCCAAAGGCAGTAGAAGACACAGAAACAAGACACAGAAGGATGTGAAGCCTTGCACCTGTAGCTGCAGAAAACATGAAATCCTCGTCTGGTAAGGTAAATCCTCACACCTCGGTTCCTGTTACCCGATCAACACTGCCAGGTTTCCAACACCAGCAACAACAACAAAAGTCAAAACAAAGCAAAAAACCCAAACACTTCCAGGTTTCGATAGAAAGAATTACAAGGCTTGCTAAAGGGGAAGCGAAAATACAGTCATCACAACAAGGATCCAGGAAACCCAGAGAAAGAAACTAAACAGAGAGAAAATCTTGAAAAAAGCCAGAGAGAGATGGAGACCCTATGCACAGAGGAACGAGAAGAGTTATTTATGGCAGACTTCCCGTCATAAACTGTGCAAACCAGAACTGGTGTTGTGAAATATTTGAAGAGTTGAAGGAGAAGACATAAGCACCAACCTCGAATCTTATGTCTAGCTCAAGTGTCCTTCAAATATGAAAGAGAAATCAAGACTTTCTTGGACAAACAAACACTAAGAAAATTTCCCGCTAGCTGACTGGCCCTACAGAAAATATTAAAAGAAGTTTTTCAGACAGAAGGAAAAGGATAGCGATCTGAAACTTAGATCTGCCTGAAGAAAGAAACAGCATTGGAGAAGGAAGAAATGAAGGTAAAATAAGATATTGTACTTTTCTTATTTTTAATTGATCCAAAAGGCAATCGTTTGTTTAAAGCAACACAAGTAACAGTATACTAGTGATTCTCACATGTCGGTAAGTGGAAAGAAAGGCAGCTTTGTCACAGATGGCACAGGAATGCTGCTAAGAGGTGACCACACTGCATGTGATGCGGATAGTGTCATTTGAAAGTTAGATTTAAAAATTAGGTTTTAAATGTATATCGTAAACTCCGGGGAAACCAAAAAAATTTCGAAAGTTATGCTGGAAAGATCTATAGTGGAATCACATAAAATGCTTGAGTAAAACCAGAGAAAGCAGAAAAAGAGGAGGACAAAGAGACAAAGAACAAATCCAATGGATAAAAAAGTTACAAATGTGTTCGATATCAAGCCAACTAAATCAATAATCAATTTCAATGCAGGTGGTCTAACTATACCAGTTAAAATACAGAGTTTATAGGAATGGACCAAAAACATGACCCAACCATGTGTTGTCTACAGAAATACCTATCTCAAATGTAAAGACACATATGGATTAATAAAGGAGCAGAGAATGGTATCCCTTGCTAACACCAATCAAAATAAAGATAAAGATGGAATAGGTACAGTAATTCTAATTAAAACAGACTTGAGAAAATAGAAGACTACCAGGGATAAAGAGGAGCGTTATATAATAATTAAGCGATCAGTTATCCAAGGAGATATAACAACCTTCAACATGTATGTGCATAAAAACATCAAAATACATAAAGCAAACATGGATGGAACTGAAAGGAAAATAGGGAAATCCACTACTGTAATTGGAGGTCTCCCTCACCTTCTGTCAGTAATTGATAGACTAAGTCGATAGAGAATTAATAGGGGTGCAGAAGACCTGAGAAGCACCTTCAATCCCGTTGATCTACTTGACACTTACAAAATATTCAATCCAACAACAGGAAAGTACACATTCTCAAAACTCACATGGAACATTCATCATGACAGAGCATGTTCTTGGAAAACATACATAAACATACTTAAATGAATAAAAAATAATATATATTATGTTCTCAGAATACAGTGGAATTAACCTAGAAATCAGTAACAGAAGGATATCTGTAAAATCCCCCCAAATTTTTAAATGAAACAGCAGACTTCTGAATACATTGTGGGTCAAAGAAGAAGTGAGAAGAGAAATGTAAAAGTATTTTGAACAGGAAAAAAACACAACATAAAATTTATGGGATTTAGCAAAACTTGTGCTTGAAAGGAAATTTATGGAGTTAAGTGCAAATATTAGATAAAAGGAATATTTATAAAATCCATAGCCTGGGGTGCCTGGGTGGCTCAGTGGGCTAAGCCTCTGCCTTTGGCTCAGGTCATGATCTCAGGGTCCTGGGATCAAGCCCCACATGGGGCTGCCTGCTCAGCGGGGAGCCTGCTTCCTCCTCTCTCTCTGCCTGCCTCTCTGCCTGCTTGTGATCTCTCTCTCTCTGTCAAATAAATAAATAAAAATTTTAAAAATAAAATAAAACCCATAACCTGTGCTTCCACTTTAGAAAACTGCAAAATAAAAAAGCAGATAAAACCTAAAGTGAGAAGAAAAAAAATAGTTAAAATTATTGCAGAAATCCTCGAAGTTGAAAACAGGGAAACAATAGAGAAGAGACAAATTACCAGTATCAGAAATAAGAGACATCACTACTGATACCATGGACATCAAAAACAAACAAACAAACAAACAAACAACAACAACAAAAAAAAACAATGACCAAACAGTGTGGAAAATTCTATCCTCACAAATGTGATGATATATGTGAAACAGACTAATTCCTGAAAGACACAAACTACCAGGACTCACAGAAGGAAAAAGAACCTGAATAGCCCTATCTCTTCAATTTAACTCAATAATTTAATAATCTCCTCCCTGCCTGGGGGAAAAAAAAGCTCTATGCTCAAATGGGTTCACTGATGAGTTATACCCTACATTGAAGGAGGAAATTATACCAATTTTGAACAATTTTCTCTTCCAGAAAATAGGAGCAAAGGGATGGAGACATCAGTGTAACCTCAGGTTCACATAGATCCAGATGGATAGAGAGAAATACTCCAGACAGTTCACATATACAACTGCAGTGTACTTGTGTGTATACTTCCTTTCTCTGTCATCTGAGGGGGTCTAGAGGCCGGGACATTCTAGCAGAGGCAAACACACCTTTTGCTCAGATCTTGGTCTCTAATACCACCATCCATCTCAAAGGAATAGAGAAATGAGAGAGTGGAGGAGTGGAGCAAGAAGCATGCTTGAGACACCTGCAGTATCTTTAGTGCCAGAAATAAGGAAGTTCCCCCTAAAAACAAAACAAAACACAAACCACAATGATAGGGCCATTTGCACAGGGCACAGGAACCAGCTGGAACAGTTCCCAGTGGCCACGCTGGGACTGTCAGAGCAACAGAATAAAGTAGTATTGTATTAAAACATGATGCATAAAATAAATACCCTTGAATCCATACTTACATACATAAATGATTGAATAAATAAACAAGAGGGGAAGAATAGACAGTTCTACTCTGCAGAAGAATTCCAAACAATTTATGTAGATACTCTCCCCTCCCGGGGGTGGGACATACCTCCCCTCTCCTGATGTGTGGACAGCACAGAATTTCTTCCTTCCAAAAGGGGTGGGATGGAAAGAGGAGGGAATGGGAGAGATCACTTGTGCAGTGGAGAAACCCTACAAGCACCAGCTTGGCCAGTGTCAAAGATGAACCCTAATGGCGATAAGTCACGTCAGTAGCATGCACCCTTGATCTGATGTGAGGCGGATGGCATTTTCCCCGTGTGGTCTTTCTCCCCAAAACATGTAACTCCATCAGACAACCCAGTTGAGGGACCTTCTACAAAATACCTGAGCAGTCTTCCTCAAAACTGTCAAGATCATCCAATACAAGGGAAGTCTGAGAACCTGTCACAGCCAACAGGTGCCTAAGGAGGAATAAGAAAATCCAGTGTGGTATCTTGGGCGGGGTCCAGGAACATAAAAAGAAGGCATTAGGTAGAAAAAACTAAGGAAATCCAAAGAAAGTAATCAACGATGGGCTTTGGTTAATAATAATGGGTCACTGTTGGTTCGCTAGTTGTAAGGGACGTGCCATAGTCCTGTAAGATGTTAACAACAGGGAAACTGGGCATGGGCTGTATGGACGTTCTGTACTCTCTTTGCAATTTTTCTGTAAATCTAAATAAATCCTAAAGCGTAAAATTCATTTACCTATTAAAAGAGAAATGGGTTGTTACCATCTCTGCCCTCCTTGGGGAGACAGGCATGCATCAAATACGTTCATCTAAGTAAAGATATATTAAAATTAAGTCAGAACTGTGGTCCATAGAGCAAAGGAAGGAGCTGGGTACCTTGGGGGCCCTAGCTGGTCTGGGAGCACCCGAGGGTGCCGTACTCAGAGAGCTCTCGGGGAGTGTTGGGGTGGGGATGGCAATTGATGCTGAGGGCAGAGGGCAGAAGGTGGTAGACCAGTCCACTAGCAGAGAAGTGGTGTGACCAGGCTTTGAAGGGTGGGCATGGTAGGAAGGTGGAAGGTAAAGTGGATAGGATTGGGGACCCAGCAAAGCAGAGAAGAGAGCTCCCTAAGAGGACATAGATTTTTGTCTCAGCCACACGGATAGTGTTGTGGGGTGCAAGTCCTCAGACCCAAGCGTGTAAAATCACAGATGGCTGGACCCCACCCCCACAGCTTCTGATTCTGCAAGTCACATGGGGCCTTGACGTTTCCATTTACATTTCTTGTAGGCTCCCTGTGATGTTGGTGTTGCTGGCCTTGGGGCTGTACACGGCCAACTCCCACTGTGAGGGGACAGGAAGGAGCTCTGAGTTTGGCCAGAATGGCCTGAGCTTGCATTGGGATGTGCGGGCCGAGGGGCCTGTTCCCATGCCCTCGAGGGCCTCTGAAGGCTGTAGCTAAGGAAGGCTGGCCTCCAGTGCTGGCTTTCCCATGACCACCTGTGTGTCCTTTGGTAGGGAACTGACATCCTGGGCTCGATGCCAGGCCTGATGAATCTGGGTACCACTACCTTTGGGGATGCTGGCAAGTCAGCTGATGCCCCGTGAGCCAGCACTGTGAGCTTTTCTTTGTCATCCTGTCTTCTTCTTCTTTTTTTTTTTTTAAAGATTTTATTTATTTATTTGACACAGAGAGAGAGATCGCAAGTAGGCAGAGAGGCAGGCAGAGAGAGAGGAGGAAGCAGGCTCCCCGCTGAGCAGAGAGCCCGATGCGGGCCTCGATCCCAGGACCCTGAGATCATGACCTGAGCCGAAGGCAGAGGCTTTAACCCACTGAGCCACCCAGGCGCCCTGCCATCCTGTCTTCTGTGTCACATCCACTGTCGCTGTCATGGTTCTTACCGGCCAGCACATTCTGTCCTCTCCGAAGCTCGAGTTGATCATCTGTAGGATGGTAATGCTGCTTGCATAGAGCTGTCTTTTCTGTAGGCCTGGGATGCAGGGTGACTTCCATTACTTTCCCGAACACATCCTTGCAAGTCTCCTGGCTGTGCCCAAGTAGACCCTCCACCAGACTCCTTCTGGTGGCTTCAGGCGTGTGGAGAGGGTGTCTCTCCTCGTTGCACCTCCTGTGATGTTTCCGAGTCGAGGCTGGCCTCTCCTGGCTCTCTTCCCAAGTGTGGGAGACAGCACAGCCTGGAGTGTGAGCTTCAAAGTCGTGGCTGGGTGTCCTGCTGGTCCCAAGAGTGGCCGCTTCCCAGGAGATCTGAGATGGGTTGGAGAGAGCTGCTGCGTCTCTGACTGTGCATATAGGCCCCCCTGACATGAAGACCATGTCTGCTCAGCCTCCCTAGCTCCCTGCCAGGAGGTGGCATCCTGCTAAGATTTCTCTGGGATTTCTCTCCTATTCGATACAGTTTTATAGGGGAATTTGATACTTACAATGCCTTGGGGTTTTTAAAAAATACATATAAAATACCCACGAAAATTTTGGTATACCCTACTTAGCACTTAGGTTCCCTGGGAACTCAGTGCATGGGGCTCGGCGGTGTCGAGTCTGTTCCATCCGGATCCATGTCCTTGGGGTTGGCTTCATCTGAATGCATCATTAAAGGAGGGCCGTGGTGAGGGGGATTGGCACTTCTGCTTTCTGGTTGGTTTTGTGCTAAGGCTGGAGGTGTAGGCCCACTTCCCTAATTACAGACACTGTGCAGCCACAGGAAGGACTCCGGCTTGTAGGGCTTTGTCTTCTGCTTTGCCTCATTTCTGCTGCTCTCCCTTTGAAAGCTTCTCTCCATCTTGGTGGGCTTTTCCACCTCTCACACTCCCTTGCCGTTCCAGGCTCCTGATTCCAGACCTGCGTTTGAATCCAGGAAAAGAAGGGAGGCAAACACATCCAGAAGCCTGGCCTCCCGCTTTCACTCTCCTGGGGGGTCTGCAGGAAGGGGGCTGCACTCAGGTTTCTGCAAGTCCAGGTCTGTGCCTGCAGTTCTCCCCCTGCAGCCTGCGGTCTCCCACCGAGCACTTGCAAGTCACAGAGCACTCTTCTTCCCGTCGTATCACTTTGGCCACCTACTCAAGCACGGGCCGTGCTTGTGTCACGGGTTTATGACATCCAAGAGCATCATCCTCAGCTTCTGTCATGTGATGCAGTCGTGAGCCCCCCACAAATATGCTTGCATGGACTAGGAAACCGTGCAGGATGGTGACTTTTAACATACATCGAGCAAACTTTCTATAGATGTCTTAATCCACATGAGCACATCCTTCTGTGTTTAAATCAGGTGGGTTGGTTTCTCCCATGGCCACCAGGCCCCTGTGGTTTGTGTGAATGAGGTCCATGGATGGGAACCCCAAAAATAGTATCTGGAAAGTAAAAACCTCAGCCAGGCACCTCTGGATGGGACGGGAGGAGCCGGTCTCTGTGGGGTGATCAGGTCTTCCCTGGAGCGTCCCCTGGACCTCGCCTAGAGCAGGACCGGGGAAAATAAGGCTGTTTTGTGGCCCGTCCTGCTTCCCTGTGCAGTTTGCCACTGAAGAGGCTAGTGAGAGCGACCAGTCACGTTCAGTGTGTGTTCTCCTGTCTGTTTCGTCATTGTCTTTATTTCTTCTGCTTTTGGGACACCGTGGCTGGGTGTCTGGGGACCCGCTTGGTGCAACCCCATGCCCTCCAGGAGAGCAGGAGAGGGACATGACCCGGTGACGCCTTGGGTGGCATCTTGTGCTCACAGAGTCTTCGCTAAGCCCAGCTTGTGTGTTAACAAGCACGTCCTCGCACCTAAGTCCCACGCGGGCTGTGCACATTTGTGTGTGGGGGGAGCCCCGGGGAGAGGCCGCGCAGACAGCCCTGTGTCCCCAGTCCAGTCTCAGCCTGCCTGCCACCTCCTTTCCTCCCTGGGCCCTGGGGGTGGACATGGCCTGCTCATCTCTCTGCTCACCCCATGTGGAGTGTGAAATGCTGGCTTGTAGCAGATGCTCTCAACAGGGAAGCTGTTTGCAACCCAGACTCACCCTCTCTGTGCGAGGCCTGAGCTGGGGCAGGAACCCCCGTTCCCGGGGCTGAGTCTGGGCCAGGCCTGAGGACCACACTCGGCAAGCTCAAGGTGTAGGCGGACAGGAGCTCCTGCTGAGAAGCTAAACCTGCAGCTGCTTTGCTAGTCACATTAGGAGGCAGGAGTGGTGGGGTCCTCCCAGTCCTGGGGTAAATGCTAGGCCCCTGCAACAGACTCCCACTCCTCGGAGCCACTTCTGCTGCTCTTTTTCTGGAGGAAAGAGACTCACTTTCTTTCCCACACGGCACCAAGAAAAATCACTTGCACATAGTAGCTGCTCAACAAACATAAATAATGCATGATTGATTGCTGTTTTCATGTTAAATTCGCTTATGGTGGGCTGGCCACCTATTTGCAAACAAATATGTTGAGAGCAAACATTTATGTTGAGATCAAAGCATAATATCTGTGATTTGTGCTGATACATCATGGGAGAGGGATCAGGTAGGCATGAATCAGGGTTCTCCTGTGAAGCCTGAAAATCCAGGCATTGGCTGAGAGGCATCTGTCTGTCCTCGGTGTCCTGTTAGGGCCCTCGAGTTCTGGAAGCATGGCAAACAAACTCAGGTTTGAAGGCTTGGTGATATTTTCAAGTATTGAAACTTCTCTTCTACTTCTAAATATTAGTTTTAAAAAAAGTCACTTTCTCTAGCCTAAGATTTACTTTTGTTCCTGAAATGTGTGTCTGTCTTCTGAGAAGCTGTGCTTTCTCCTAAATGCAGAATGGGGGACACTAGGCAGAGATGGGGTTGCACCGTCCGCCTGGGGCACCAGGTCTGCAGCGGTGTGGCTGCCGGTGGCCTCAGGGAGGCTGGGGACAGAGCTGCGGGCGAGCTCCCGGAGGGCCAGCCCGTATCGCTCAGGAAGCCGGTGGACTTGGGGTTGACTCAGGTCGGGCGCCGGGGGTCCTGGTTCTCCATGGGCACCCCAGCATCTGTGTCCACGTGTTACCTCCTGAGCGGTGAGAACCTGCTGTGGGAGGCAGTGCCCACTCTGCAGAGCGGCCCAGGGTGGCCGTCTGAGTGCGGGGGCTGCTCCATGCGCCCCCGCCCCGCACCTGCCCTGGCCTGGTCACCTGTCGTAACTAGTCAGCCAGGCCCTGCCCAGCCCAGGAAGCTCTATTGCCCTGTAGACTGGCCTCTTTCCTCTTTCTTATGAAAATGAACCAAACCCACAGATGAGGTGGTTCTTGTACACGTCCCACACTGAATTTTCTCAGCTTCAAGCTGCAGAGGGAATTCCCAGGCGAATTTTTATCAGGGCTGCTTTGCATCGAGGTGGCTGCGTGACTCTGAGAGCCCTAAGCCAAGGATCTTTCTGTTCCGCTCCATGGCAGGGCTCTGGCAGTAAGTGTCCCCAAATTTTCCCCAGAGTGCCATTCATTTCTGCCCCTGTCCCCTCAGTCCATATTCCATGGGGAGGCTCTGGGGCCCCGTGATCAAAGTCAGCCACCTTAGCCTGCTAAGCGCTGATGGAGAGAATCTGCAGGAAGCAGAGGGGCCGCACCTGCAGGAACCACAGTTCAGCGGGTCTTAAGAAAAGCAGACGTCTTCAAGCTCTGGTCATGGGCTCTGATAACCAGGACAGACAGGGCTTAAGAAAAAACGGAAGTACGGAGACACAGCCTCGCCTCTTCACGGGCTGTGGTTAAGAGCACTGGAACAAACATGGATTTCAGGAATGAGAACAACACATTTAAGAGCACAGTCTCTATCCACGAGTCAGGGTCATGTGTCTCTACCCGCGAGGGTGGGTCCCTGCCGGGGAGAGGGCGCCATGTCGGGTAGTCAGCCCTCACTATCCGCAGAGTCCATGGGTATGAAGCCACCCCCAGGCAGCACTCACCTGTTCTGTGGGGTCCTCTGTGGACATGCGCAGAGCAGCGAGTCGGGAGTCTGCTCCCACGCCCGTTCCCAGCCCTGAGGTCCGATGGGGCTGCACTCGGCCTCCTCGTCCCGTCCGGGCTCACGCTGCAAACAAGTGTCCTCCTCGGGGTCTATTTACTGCTGTGTTTTTTGCACTTCTTTGTGCTTTTGGGTGGTGACTGTGTTGAGAGTGGCCCCCGGCTTAGCGCTGCCAGCCAGCTGTGGTGTCGGGACGCAGTTCCCTCCACGGGACTCCGCTCGTTTCCGACCTTCCCCGTCCCTGGCTCACAGCGACGGTGGTGGTGAACTTCACCAGGGGATATTTGAGCATCTAATTTAGCGGTGAGGATGTTAACGCAGTGGAAGGAAGATGTCAGGTTTGCGGGCAGCCCAGACGGCGAGCACGGTGGTTTCCGATCGGGGGCCTGGGGGTCGTTGCCCCCAGGGGACATGTGGAAACATCTGAAGATGGTTTGGGTTGTCCCGGCGGGGAATGGGGGGGTGCTACTGGCCTTAGTCAGCGGAGGCCAACTGGTCACAGACGAGACAGCCCCCACGACAGGAGGATCCGGCCCAGACACTGGGAAACCTGAGCGAGGGTAACGTCGGGGGACAGATGGGAGGAGCCCGCAGAAGGAGTGTCAGGGCAGTGATACCATGCACATCGGGGGCGGGGACAAGCTCCGACCACCGTGGAAAGGGCAGCATTCACTGGCTAGAAGCCCAGTGTGAATACTGGGGTGCAGAGGCCACTCACGGTCACGGCTGGGGGACACCCAGTGCAGACCCAGGAGTGGCCTGGGCCCCCGTGGTGACGCAGTGAAGCTGACCGCACTTTGAAGAGGGTCTTGGGTGACATGGAACCACGTGGGCAAGGCGCCGAGGACGACGAACGTTCTAGAAATGATGCGACAGGCACGGGGAGGGGGCTCGCCGACATCCCCCCGCCTGCCGTGTAGGGAGCAGATGGTGAGGAGGGCGGGTGGTGGGGGGAACGGGCTCCGGCCCGAGGACGGGAGCGGGAGGTGGTGGTTTCCTCCAGGGTGGCATCAGGGCGGACGGTGTGGAGCCACAGCTCCGGGACGTCCTTGGACAGAAAGTGACGCGAGATCCCCGGAGAGCGCCTGGCCCAACCTCCCGCACGGAGCTCAGACGCCCCCAGGACGTGGGCACCTTCACCTGTGCCCGTGGGCGCCGGCGTCTGAAAACAGAGCCCCCTTCCTCGAGGTGCATTGTTTTGAAATCTGCTTTTATTAACCAGCCGATGTTTGCGGCCGCCTGCCACGTGCCGGGAGCCAGACGGGGCGGCGAGCGCCGGCGTCTCCGTGTGGCCCCGAAGGTGGGGACCGATGCAGGAGTCGCCCTGCGGGAAGTCCCCCCGTGGGAAGGGCCCGAGGCCGGCGCGGTGATCTGCGGGGCGGTGGCGGGGGTCGAACAGCAGAGCGGGGGATGCAGCCCCAGGCATCGCAAGACGTGACTCCGTGTCATGGAGCAGTTTCCTGTCGCGAGCTGCCCGTCGAACCGGGGTCACAGAAAGGCCCCGAGGGGTAAGGGAGGTGCGTGCCTTGAGGAGCTCAGCCCGCCGCCCCCTGCAGCCCCAGCTCCTTGGGAAGTTGCCTGTGCACCGGGGCGCCGGCCGAGGTGCGGGGCTGTCGGGGATGCGGAGGGCCCCTTTGTTTCTCTGCTGTGAGTTTTCAAATAAAGTGCTTTCCCGTGGAGAAGAATCACTGGGAATGTTCGAACAGGCCAAACTCGGGCAGCAAGTTCTCCCTGTGGGTGTCCGACCCAGTCTTAGCTGCAGACTTTCCCTGGGGTCCAAGGAAAAGGCAGGTCTGGCTGAAGGCAAGTGGCAGGTGGGGACAGGGGTGGGGCTGAGTCCACGGGCAGGTGGAGGGAGGGGCCCAGAGAGGAAGCCACAGCCGCGCAGCCCAGGGTCAGCCCGGACGAAGGCCCAGGGCAAAGGCACAGCCCAGGGGGTCGCCGTGGTGAGCCCGCGTTGGTGTCCGGAAAGCAGGGAAGGACACCCGTGGGGCGATGAGGCCGGGGGGACCCCGGGGACGAACGCCCTGGGGTGGGTGCTGGGAGGAGCAGGAACAGGGGCTCGCAGACGGTGTTCACTCCCCAAACTATCGAGCCCAAGCCTGCGCCCTAGCTGTTCTTGCCGGAGCCTGGGGCGGAAGCACCAGCAGCGGTCAGATGTGTCCACGCTCAGACCTGCGCCCCGGGTCCCCCGCGGCAAGTCACGCCCCCAGGAAGGGCTGCCGAGCCGTGGCACAAACGTCCCTCTCCCCGTTCCGGAAAAGCTGACAGGTGCCGCCAGGCTGGGGACGAGTCTGAGCTTCCCCGCTCGCACCTGGAGGACGGGCCCATCTCCCGAGACGCGCTTCCGTGAGCCCTGATGCACATCGTCCCAAACCGACGAGTTTTGGGAAGGATCGTTGTGTTAGTAGGATTTACCCAAATTAAAAAGTACTCGTTCACAGTTAAAGTAGTGTGCTGGAGGACTCACGGGTCTCAGCCAAGGCTGCCGGTGGGACAGGTGTGCAGGTGGGTCTGCGGGAGACGACGGCACAGGGGCGGCTGCAGCCCGCGGACCGGGCGTCGAGGGACGGGGCTGTCAGGCCATGAGGGACAGGCCGTGCCGGGAGGACCGCGGGGCTCTGGGGCAGGCGGGGGAGGGGAGGAGGAGGGGACAGGACACAGGCCAGCGTGGGCCGCGGCGGATGGTGTGCAAGGCCGGACGGCAGTCGTGGGGAGAAAGGAGCACACCGCAAAGCCGCTCGGAGGGCAAGCCTCAGAGAGCACGAGGGCTGCGGCTCCGTGCTCAGGGTCCTCGCTGACGGCGGGCAGTGGCCCCATTCGCCCAGAGGGGAAAAGAATCGGAAGAGAAATACCGCTTCTTCCCGGAGAGGATTTTTTGCTGACGGCACTCTGAGTCTTACGTGCCGCTGTGGATGGTCCAGAGCGAAGAAACCGTGGCTGAGCAGGGACTGCTAGCACCTCGGACAGGGAAAAACTGGAAAAAAGGAAGCTAGACAATCGTTTACTCATTGTTTATAAAAAAGGGATGTTTTGGGGAGGCTCGGTCGGGAGAACGGATTTGGCCGTCCTGCCTGGAGAAAATCGTTACCGCCATCGGGCAGGTGTTTTGTGTTACCGCTACTTGCAGGACAGTCCGTACGGCGGAGCAGCGGTTTGGCGCGGCCGTGTGTGTCCGTGTGTGTCTGCGTGTAACCCGAAGGGGCCTGCGCGTCTCTCCCGAGGTGTGCAGATGGCATTACCTAGATAACTTCCCACTGGTAACAAGCCCTTTTGGTTAAAACACGCACTTAGGATATTTTTTGGATTGGCCGCAACTGAGGGAAAACACTCTGCCCTTTAAAGATGCATCCTCGGACTTCACGCTTCCCTCCCGAAGCGTGTGTGCCCGCGTGCTGCGGACGTGCCTTCTCTGTGACCGCTGTCCTCATCCCACGTGCAACCTGTGCTACCGCTCGAATGGCGCCGTGCCGATGGTGTATGGCGGGTGACAGGAAGTGGCCGGGAGAAGTTCAGGGACGGGACCGCCAGCCGCCGAGGCCAGGGGCACTGAGAGGCCGTCCCTCCTCATGCCTCAGGGCGGAGGCTGTGGTCCTGCCCCCGAAGGTGCAGGGGCCGTGGGGCCCGCATCCCAGCGGTGTGCGCACGTGGCCTGTACTCGGGCTGGCTGGGGTCTAGGGTCTGGCGTACCTAGAACCCCAGGGTCCAGGCACGAGAGTGTCTGGGAACATCTTACTGCCCGTGACCAGCTGTGCGCGTCTGTGGCGACCGTCTCCGTCTCAGAGGGGCTGGCCCGGGCTCTGCGGGCTCTGCCGTGGGCACCTGCCGGAGCCGTCGGGCAATGGGCCTTCTCCTAGCTGTGTGCCTCATAGACTTCTCTGTCCCTCCCAAGGAAAATGAATAACTAAAAGAAGTTAATTGGGTCCCATTTGTTGAGTGCTCCGTGTCTGGGCTCCCTGCGGGGAGGGTGTGTTTGGACGCGGATTCTGTGCATAGGACAGAAGGACGGGACGGACGGCCGCCTGCGGGGAGGGCTCCGCCGCCAGGGCCCGAGAGACCTGGTCCAGCAGCTGACCCTGCTGCTCGGGGCCTGACCCCCATCCCATCTTTTATTTGTTTTCTCGCCAGGAAGCCCCCTGACGTGCGCCGTCGGCCCAGGACGGGCAGGCACCGGCATGGCGGGACCCCCGGCCGACAATGCCAACCACCTGCCCTTCTTCTTCGGCAACATCACGCGGGAGGAGGCGGAGGACTACCTGGTGCAGGGCGGCATGAGCGATGGGCTGTACCTGCTGCGCCAGAGCCGCAACTACCTGGGCGGCTTCGCTCTGTCGGTGGCGCACGGGAGGAAGGCGCACCACTACACCATTGAGCGCGAGCTCAACGGCACCTACGCCATCGCGGGCGGCAGGACGCACGGCAGCCCGGCCGAGCTGTGCCACTACCACTCGCAGGAGTCCGACGGCCTCGTCTGCCTGCTCACGAAGCCCTTCCACCGGCCGCCCGGCGTGCAGCCCAAGACCGGCCCGTTCGAGGACCTGAAGGAGAGCCTCATCCGCGAGTACGTGAAGCAGACCTGGAACCTGCAGGTGCGCCCCAGCTCGGCCGGCGGCTGTCTCCGCTCCCGGGGTGGGGGGAGGGCACCGTAGGGGGGGCGCCCCGCTCCGGCCGGGCCCACAACCCGGTCGCCCCGCTCGCACGGGCCCCCAGACAGGCCTCCCGGGAGCCCGCTGTCTCTCAGCCCCGAGGGGGGGGGTTCCTATTCAAGCCGCTGGGCTCTTGATTCTGCAGCTTCCGGGCGTGACTCGGGCAGAACGTTCTGGGCAAGCGCGCACGGAGCTGCAGCAGCCCGGGGCTGGCGGCCGGACATCCCCTGCAGCGCCCCGACGTCCCCCTGCCCGGCGCCCAGCGATGGGCCCGTGATGCTCGGAGCTTCCCTCCGCCCTCCGTGCCGGCCCCTGGGCAGGAAGGCCCCTCGCACGTCAGGCTGCTTGTGTCGACTGAGTACACAGTGACACGTCGTCGTCCACAAAGGGCCTGGGTGGGGGGGGGGCAGCACAGTTCCTGCCACACACTCCCCTGCCGACGTCGGGGGCCGCGGGGCTGCTTGAAGGCCTCCTGCGCACACCCGTGTTTGCATGTGTCCCCAGCGTTCCCTGGACGCACGCGCCGTGGGTCCCTGCACGGATTCAGCCTCGCAGACAGACAGCAATACGCCGGTCAGCAGGGTCGTTAGCAGTACTAGCTGTGCCTTAGACCATCTTTTTCCTTTTTTAAGAGTCAGATCAGAGGTGTGGAGTTGTAATTTATACACGGTAAAATTAAGCATTTTAGGCCTACAGTTCTGTGATTTTTGACCAACACAGAGCACCACGTAGGACCTGAAGCTGTCCCCAGCCCAGCCTCCAGGGGCCCCCACCTGCTTTCTGTCCCTCCAGTGTTGGCTTTTCCAGAATGTCGTATATGAAGGGACACACATCCCCTCATTTGGATTCAGTACATTTTTATCTCTACTTCTTCTTGTCCTCTTTATAACCTCCAGTAACCCAGCGCGGGGTCTTCCCTTCCGGCTGCACAGAATACCCCTGTGTTTCCCACTGAGCGTGGTCGGGAAGGGGGCTCACCCGGCTGTCAGCCCCCTCCAGGTTTCATTTTCCGCGTTGCCACAGTTCACGTCCTCCGTGCCCTGTGGCCACACCTGCACGTGCGGGCCGCAGACTCAGCACCAGGACGAGGGCTCAGTGGGCATGAGGGGAAACCGTGTCTCCTCTGTGGTGCGCACCCGGGGGCTTCTGAGCTGTCGGGGGTCTGGGGAGGAGTCCGGTTCTGATCCAAACCCATCAGGTTAGTGTGGGACCCTGAGCCATGGGGGCAGGAGGCCTGGGCTCAGGACCTGGGGGATTGTGCGGTTTCCGAAGCCCCGTGCCGCTTCAAAAGGCCAACCTCGAAGATCCGCATTGTTAGTTACCTCCTCGAAGGTACTTAAATCCCGGTTTTGTTTAGGGTGAAGGAATGAAGTACCACGTCAGGATGTGGGACCGACTAGAAAGGATTCCCGCGTGTTTTTCTCATTTAACTTCGCTCTGCTCCCTTCTCGTGGCAGGGTCAGGCCCTGGAGCAGGCCATTATCAGCCAGAAACCGCAGCTGGAGAAGCTGATCGCCACCACGGCCCACGAGAAAATGCCCTGGTTCCACGGGAAAATCTCACGGGTTGAATCCGAGCAAATCGTCATGATAGGATCCAAGACAAATGGGAAGTTTTTGTAAGTATGGTGTCTGTTCCCCCCACCTGCTACGGCCAGGCCCACTCAGAGTGGAGGTAACCCGACTTCCCCGTTACTGCAGCTGTCATCAGACAAACGCCTGTGGGGCCGCCGCGAAGACATTCGCAAAGCCATCCCTTATAATTCAGCCTGTGTTTTGCCCAGTCTGACCCCAAAGCCAACACGCTTCTTGGGTACTGGGGACATAACATCTAAAGAAATGTCATTCCGCCACATATTTTTGCTTTTTGTGTCAAAGACAAGATGCGTAACGGTATCTGTGGCTCATTCGCTCACAGACCCCAAGATCTCAGGCTTTAACTTCTCTTGTGTCACTGGGCTGTCCGTGCCAGGAGGACAGACAGCAAAGAAAAACGCGCTGAGCATGCGAGTGGTTTCCTGTGAGGGGTGTGAGCCCACGCAGGTCTGTGAACGTCAGCCTTACAAACTCAGATGAAGCATGCGTCCCCAGTTCTGCTCACTGTCCCCCGAGGACCGACGGACCTCAATCCTCGAGGTCCTGGGGATGCCGGCCACCTCGGGGCAGGGTCCACAGTCGTGACGGTGTGGGGCTGTCTCAGGCAGGTGTGAGCCGTATCCCGGGTGCTGCGGCCGAGCTAACAGCCCTGCGTGGCTGGTGGGGCGGGGGTGGCAGGCTCTCCTTAGGTCACTGCTCGGTGACCCTCCAGAAGAGTAGCCGGGTTGGCACACGGTGGGAGCTGGGAGGTGATTTAGTGGGCGCAGCGGCAGCCTCCAGCAGAAGTCCCGCGGCGGCGAGGACGGTTTTCCTGGTGGGGCACCTGTCTGTCTGCTCATCTCCCCCCGAGGCTCAGACTTTTACCATCTTCTTAGGACTAACTTCCGGCACAAATGGCACCTGAAGTCAGCCCCGAGTGGTCTAACCCAAAGCGTGAGCGAGGCCTCTTGCTTTCTCGTTGGTTCAGACCCTTGCTCCCTAGCTCGCTGGGGACCCGCTGCGGTCAGAGCTGGCTGCCTGCTCCCCGCTCACACGGGGCCCCCGGACAGCCGAGGGCTCAGCTGCAGCTTCCTTCCGCGCAGCCTTCTCAGGCCTCGTCCCCACTTTCCTGTGGAACATCTTTCCTGCCCGCTTTCCAGGCACAGGAGTTGGCTCACCCATCCGTGTGCCGGCGTCCGCTAGAACCCGAGTTGTGGGGGCTGCCAACGCCACTCTGGACGTTAGAGACCGAGCCACACAACCGTCTGCCTCCTGAGCTAACGTCTCAGCAGGGGGAGCAGACACCGAGGAACTAAACAGAAACCCCGCAGTGGGCTGGGACACAGAAGGGAAGGGCTGGGGCACGCCGCGGTGGGGGTAGCCGGTTCTGTTCTCTGCCCAGACGAAGGGCCCGCTTCAGGGAGACACTCGCGCAGAGGAGTCCGAGGGCCCTGGGGAGTCGCTGGCGTGGAACGGTGTGTGCCCCGGGCAGGCTGGCCTCCGAGGGCTGGCGGGCACCGGCGGTCAGTCCGTGCACCTGCGGAGGGTGCAGAATCTGCTGCTGTTCAGTGGGACCCGTCTGGCCGGGCGTAGGAAGGAGTCCGTGCGGAGGTGCGGGAGGGAGTGTGCTCAGAGACCACACGGTGCACGTTCATGCTCGCTTGAACCAAAGTGCGATGTTCGTTTCTCTGCACGCTTCAGAGCTTCCGCCTTCTCACGCCTGCGTGCGGGCGCTGAGCGTGATGCTTGTCGGAAGACAGAGTGGTGTGGGGACTGGCGTGTGGCTCTTGTGCTGAGGTCCTGCTCCGTGGCCCTGTACTGTGGCCCTGCTGCGTGGCCCTGTGCTGCGTGGCCTTGCTCCGTGAGTCTGCCATGTGGTCCTGCACTGTGCTCTGAGCACCCGGCTCTGGTCAGGGCCAGGGCTCTGGGTCTCTTCCCTGTAGACGTGCCCTCATTGTGAGCACGGCTCCTCCATGTCTCCGGCGTCCCTGGCACGTGCGTCAGTGAGGAGGAGGGCAGGGTTTCAGGTGGGATGGCCGTGTGGGCTTCTCGGTCTGCACTGCTGGCTTCCTGCACTGGTCTGGTCCCAGCCCTTCTAGGACACGGTGTGGCTGCAGTCAGTGGCCTGCTGCGTGTTTCCCAGCCTCTGGTCCCCTCCCCACTGCCTCGCTCGGGGGCACTTGTTCCCGGCACGACCCCTTCTGAGACCTGCCAAGGCCTGCCTGCCCCCCCCTGGGCCCCCCAGAGCACCTGGCAGAATGATAAGAACCAAGGAGGCTCCCAGATCCAGAAACAGAACCTCACCTTAGAGGCTCTGAATGCTGGGCATGGCGAACTAGATTTAAGATGATTTAATGCACGTCAGTGTGCTGGCATCACGTCTCACGCTTTGTAGACAATTAATACGTACAGATCTTCCTTAACATGTGGTGGGCTTATGTCCCGATAAACCCCTAGTAGGTGGAAAATATCACAAGTCAAGACTGTATTTCACACCCCTACGCTCCTGAACAGACAGCATGGCTGAGCCCAGCCCGTGACTGCGCTCAGAGCCCCTCCCGTGAGCGTACGGTTGGGCCAAATCACCCACAGGAAGCCCATCTGAGAGCCAGGGGTCGGCTGTCTTACGTGAGTTATGGAGGGCTGTGCGGACAGGGACGGGATGGTCTGCTGTCACCCTCCAGATGCCGTGGCTGCGTGGGCCGTGGCTGAGGACCGCACAGACACACATCGCCTGCCCCGGAGAAGAGCCACGTTCCAAAGCTGAAGTACGTTTTTCTGCTGAATTCGAATCACTTTCTCTCCACTGCCGTAAAGTTGAAAAATCACAAGACGAGCCGAATTGTGAACTGGGGACTCTGTGTACAAGCTGGTTTGGGGTCCCCAGCGAACCCTGGGGACGCTGTTGGGCAACGCTGCAGGCTGGGCCGTTTCCACGTAGAGAACACCATGGAGGGTCAGATGGGGAAGTTGCAAGAGTTCATTCTGGAACCTCTGATTTGCATTTACGGCTCGGTGTGGCAAGACCCCTCTCTTGGGAAAACCACATGCCACTGCCACCCGTGGAAGACATGGAAGAAAGTCAGCGTGTCTCGAAACGTGTGAGGTGTGCGTGAGGCTGTGAATCGTCACCCGTACAGCTCAAGATGCAGGAGATAAATCCCAGACACCCCAGCCACCAGGCATGTCGGGGGATGCTGGCCAACTCCGGCCCACGTTTCTCTCCTCGCGAATCCGGGTGTGAAGTCCACGTGTGGAGACCGAACCCTTGGGCCAGAAGGGACTTTACTGCTCGCGGGTGTAAATCCTGGATTTTCTAAAGGGGGACATAGGCACAAGGGAGCTTGGCCGTGGTTGTCAGGCAGGTAGGAGGCGAGAGCCCAGATCCAGGGTCCTGAGGGGTCTGGGCTGAGACAGGCACAGGGACCCTACCACCAGCAGCGCCCTGCCCACCCCCCACTCCCCAAGTAAGGCAGGGCGCCAGGGCATGTCCTGGGAAAAGTCAGCTTTCCCCCGCCTGTCTCCCGTCCACACAGCCCGCCAGGACCACGCAGCGGTGACTTCAAAAAGGCAGGCGTCAGGGTCTTTGCACCAGGCTCGAACGGATGGTGTGGGTCCGCAGACCTTCCCGGGAGGCATCATCTGCGGTTTCTAGCGATGATATATCTTCCCAAGTTCACATGGCGAACCCTAGCCAGTGCAGCAGTGCTGGGAGGTGGGCCTCTGAAGGTGGGTGGGGTTGGGGAGGCGTGGGGGTGGGACGTGATGGGTTCGTGGGAACAGGAGGCTGGAGGTGTCCGTGTGTGCACGCACCAGGGCCTGGCCCCGTGAGCACGCGTCCAGACGGCAGTACCGACCGGCCAGGAAACCCACTCCCACCAGACTCGGAATCAACCGCACCTCGATCTTGGGCTTCCGGCCTCCAGAGGCGTGAGAAAGAGACGTCAACACTTAAGCTGGCATTTTGACTCACACCCGTGCATGTGTGGGATCCGGCTGGCCACACATGAGGACAGCCCTGCCCACTACCCCCCAGCCAGGGTCCTGCAGGGTAGGGGTCAGAGCTCTGCTTTCCTGGTGACCCCAGGGACCAGGGCTCTGCTGTGGGGGCAGCCCCTCGGCTCTCTGAAGCCTCCGATCATGACACGGTGTGCCGCTTCGAGAAATTAGTCACAGCTCAGGTGTAACCGAAAAATAAATGTTAGAAAAGGTAAACAACTTATTTTCCAAAAATCGTGTATCCCCCTTTCCCAGAGGAAGGACCCAGGATTGGTGGGTTCCAAAACAAACAGTTTGGAGACCCTTTTTTTAAAAAATACAAAGTTAGGTACAAAATATTTTATTTAGAATAAGAAAAGAATTGCAATATATAAATTTTTTTTTAAAGCTGGGAAATGGGGTAAACACACAAAATTTAGAAAACAGTAATGGGGTCTTTGACTAACTGCCCGACACTTCTCAAGAATACCTTTCAGTTTCTACATTTTTCAACTATAATGTTTGACTGCCTCTTCCATGGACTGTAATGTAGTGATATTATTTCCTACGTGTGGAGAAAAGAAAACACAGTCCTTCCTCTGGGTTCACCGGTCATTAGTAGTGACGCACGCCCATTTTCAGGATCATCGTCAACGTTGGGAAGTCGGAGCGGAGGAAAGAGTGGTCTCCTCTGGTTGTGATGAAGTATCTCTTACAAACTGTGCAGAACCCCGAGGCCGTGTGGTCGCAGTGCCAGGCCCTGCCTGGGCCGGATGCGTGGTGCGGAGAAGCCGGAGCACAAGGTGCGGGCGGGCTGAGTGCTGTCAGCTCGAGCTCATGCCTGTGTCTGCAAGTGCACCTCACAGCTGCTGGCCTGCCCTGTGTGGTGCCTGTCGCTTCATCACGTAAAGTGTCTTAGAACAAAAACACTTCAAGAGTTCCATATCCTGAAAAAAAAGATAAAAAGCAGAACTATCCCTTTCTTTGTGTTTGGTGTCCAGGTAGGTAGTTGATCATTTGTGGCTTAAAGTCCTTACAGTTCTTACAAAGCCAAGAGCAACTTCAACCTTTACGAGACGCAGATGGGGGCTCCCTGAGTTAATGCTACAAAGAAAAGATGGTATTTCAGATTTGTCAAAGGACTCACCACACCAGTAAGTCACCAACGCCATGTTCGCCGTGGTGTCGTCTCCTTCCTGAATTTAGAGCAATGCTGTTTAAGACAGAAGCGAGGGAAGTTGTCAGTCATTCAACAGAATATTCATGCATTCCGCCAGATAAATGCCGGGTGTTGTGAGAGGGGCCTGGGGGACGTGACAAACAGGACGGACCCTGGTCCCAAGCTCACCACGTTTGCCTGCTGGGGCGGGTTCCGGGTCAGACATACGTACTGCTCAGTGTGCGGCATTCCATCTGTCACAGTCGCCCTGTGGAAGCTCATGACACTGTTGACACAGGATGCTCTTGATTTTCTCTGTGCACTTGTCCCTTGTCCCTCAGTCCTGTTTGTTCCAAGTGCGATAACTTCAGGGATGGTGGCCCCCGTCTTCACAGGTGGAACCCCAGTTCTCCCTGCAGGGTCTCACCGGGAGCCATTGTTCTGGGGAAAGGGACATTTATAGGTTTCCTGAGCCATGAGGAGAAGAGAGTGCAGAAGGAAAAAAAGTGCCAAGGGGGCATCTGGAAGTCTGGGGGCCAACACTGTGACCTGAGTGTGGCCTGGCCGGGAGCGGAGGCTGGAGGAACCAGCAGGTGGACAGGACAGGGAGCCCTTCATCATCAAAGGACAGCCTCTAGGCAGGTGCCAAGTAGGATAACGCCAAATCTTAGCCACTAGACCACCAGGGAGCTAAGGTGCCAGGTAAGAGAGCTGGCCCTCCAGACCCCCTTCCCAGCCCGCCTAGAACAGCAGATCCCGGCGAGGCATGCTCTTAAGTGCTTTGCATCCCAAACTCAGGTGCCCCCTGGCATTCCTCCCCCATCCCTTTCAGGGAGAAACAAACACTTTCATCTGAATCATCCCGCTTTATTAGCCATTTCCAGGTAGAGTGTGACCGCTTCCATTATTTCTGCTTTTCTCCCTTCCTGTCCTGCCCCTTCCATGCCCGTCCCCATCATACATACTCCACCCTTCCCATCCCTCCCTCCCTTACACACCTGCACACACACGTGCACTCACGTCCGTCCCGTTCCTGGCTCTGTGGGGCCCCCGCCGGTAAAGGAGGGAGCAGCATGCGTGGAGGGCCCAGTGGAGGTGTTCAGGGTTCTGTGCATAATGGGGACTAGCGGGTTCAGGGATGGTGTCTGCTGGTCCAGCCAGAATCGGGGTGTGCCCGTCAGAGCCCTGCAGCCTTCGTGTCATACGGCGTGGGGATACCAGATGGCGCACCTGTCGCCCTTGAAGATCATTCATTCAGAGCATCCTATCAAACACAGAGCAGACCTTAATCCATCCTGTACATAGTCCCTTATTTTCTATCGTCTTTTCTCTGCATGCTGGACTGTGTGATGTCTTCAGAGTTGTCTTCCAGTTCACTGAATGTCTCTCTGTCTGTGTCTAATCTGTTTTTAAACTCAGCCACTGATTTTTTTTTCCCCCGACAATGACGATTTCTTTTTAATTTCTAGCTGTTCAGTCGGCAGTGGTGGCGGTCTGTCCGATATTCCTGGGCACGTTTAGAGTATCTTACTGCCTGGTCGTGGGTGTGATGTCGTCTTTTGTTTCCTTGAACACTTTATATGTAGTCCCCTGGTCTCTCCGAGATTGATGATTAGCACACGAAAGTCCTCGGGGGCACAAACCTCTCTCTCCCCCGCCCTTTTCCCCCCCTTCCTGGTGCTCATGACTCCTGCTTGCTTAGGTCTTCGTGATCTTTTCGGGCTCCTGTTTGACGGATTCACGCTGTGGGAATCCTGAGGGTCCTGTGCGGGGAACGCTGTCTTGCAGGGTCGGAGAGCACTTCTCCAGCTCCTGCGTTAGGCGGGACTCCCAGGGGCCCAGGTCCTGGGGCCCACCTGCCGTTCCAGGAGCCGCCCCGTCCCCGGCAGCACTGATGTGGGCGTTTGCCCTTAGACCAGCGTCACGTTATTTCTTTGTTCTTATTTACCCCTCACTTTCCCCGGCCCCAGTTTCAACTCCTTTTTTGTTATATACTTAAATTCCAAAAGCAGCGTGTGGGTTTAGAAAAGCTCTCCTTCCCCTTGCTCACGGACGTGTGCGATGGCGTGTGGCTGGTCTGAGCCCCGGGTGCCGCGATGACGGCCGTCAGAGGACGCCGTGTTCCCTGATGGGTGTGGTTCTGGGGGTTCAGGTCAGCGTCGAGGCACAGCCTGAGGTGAGAGTTCAAGGCAGTGGCGGACTGATGTCAGTATCAGCTCGCTGATCTGACCGAAGCCTCTGGGAAGCGGGACGAGGGGGAGTGTGGCCGAGCTCCACTTTGTGAGCGAGAGCGGAGGGAGAGACAGAGGCCTCCGGTGGGGACTGTGTTCTGTGCTGACCCGCTTGCATGCAATGTGCACGTGCCTCCTTTGCTATGGTGCAAGGCAATCGGGCACCAGAGGTGCGTTTTCTTTTATCTTTCGTGGCTCCATAGGGCTACTGCATCGGGTTCCCTCCCCGCCCTCCAGCTCTGCTCCCTGGAAGCCATTCTGCAGACACCTGGCTGAGGACTGGCCGAGGGCCACACAGGGCAGCATCCACCATGGACAGGAGGGGCAGGCCCCGTGGGAGCCCTCGCGGTCTCTCCAGGTGGCCCTTCCCGGCCACAGAGACTGTCCGGCGCCATCCCTGCCCTCCTGCCCCTCCGGCCAGCCACGCTCGGTGCCCCCATGGAAATACCATGCGGGACAGTGAGAAGGGCTGGGCCCCGGGCCCTGCTCTCGTGTTCTGTCTGCAGCGGACCCGGCACACTGTCCCAGGGCTGGGGAGGAGGGCGAGGGCTCGAGCGTCCCTCTTCCACCCAACTCCTCCCTTCCCCGCCAGAGCCTGGGCCTCTCCCGCACATGGTCTGTCTGACCTAGGAGGCCAGGGGACGGTGGACAAGGGGTCCAGCTCCCCCAGCAGGGGCTGGCAGGACGGACACTCGCCCCCACCTCACTGGGCCAAGGCTTCAGCGTCTGCGCGGTGCCAGGCCATGAGCCTAAGACCCACCCGCGGCGGCCCGGTGGCTCCCCTGCCCTCTGACGCAGGAGAGTCACCTGTCTCGTGGCATCAAGGGGGCCTTAAGGCCTAGCCACGGTCCAAGCACGGAATTCCCACCCTCCGTGACAGCAAAACACACGTGCGTTGTGAGCTCGCTCCTTCCAAGAGCCTCACGGGGAAGAAATACGGGAGGGCTGCTGAGAATATTCCCGAGGCCAGCGGAGCCCGGGGGCAGGAGGGAGGAGAGAGGGGCTGGAAGAGTTTTGTATCTTCCCCTCGCCGGGGTCTGTGGGGTGGCCGCTGGGGCACGGGGAGCCTCGGAGGGCCAGGAGGGGGCTACGCGGGCTCCTGAGCTGTATTCTAGTGCGATGGATTAGACACGGCCCCGCCCGGGAGCCGCCTGAAGCCAGCAGACCCTGCCCCATGGGTGGCCGGTCGTGTCCCCAGGACTCTGGTCTTTGCCACCTACAGAGGCTCGGCCTGTGGGTTTCCCTTCTCTGCCCTCGTTTCCTGCCAGCTGCTCGGGGCTGGGAGGCGGCAGGTCTGCTGGCCCCGAGCGTGTCCCCCGGAGCTGGGCAGGCTGCCCGGCCGGAGCTCCAGGAGAGAGGGGCTCCCCTCCAGGGCCCGAGCCCCGGGGGCAGGGGGAGAGCCGAAGGAGGGGTGCACCCTCGCAGACCTCACTTCTCCGGAAGCCGGACACGCCGTTTTTCTGCCTTGCGCCAGGTCTCTCTTTCTCCCGTCTTTGTCGAGAAATCTAGCACGCGCGAGGCCTGGCAGCAGCCGCAGGGTGGAGAACACAAGCCCCCGCCCCCCGTCCCCCCCAACC